>MU551695.1:3963625-4073701 GCA_024362625.1 Silurus asotus | reverse complement strand
ATAGAGAGAGAGAGAGAGAGAGAGAGAGAAATAGATAGATAGATATAGATATATAGACAGATATAGATATAGATATATATAAATATAAATTCATATTTATTTTTTCATATATTCCTTTAGCTCTTTGTCATTGTACTGCAGCTGACACTTTCATTTAGAATTGATTTTGCACTATTGTGGGTCAGTGACAAATTCTAATGTTGGTCAAGCGTTTTTAACATACAAGGAAACAACTCTATGAATCAGTAATCAAACATTTACAGAACATCTTAGGTTGTGGCTGATTAAACATCACCTGAGATTTTCTGGCATTTATTAGTTTAAAAATATCAGGGGTTTAGGTATACACTATGTAGACAAAAGCTTCGGAGGAAATGTTATAACAACAGCAAATGGGGACTACATGTGGAATGCTTGTTCAAAAATCACATATGAATCTTATAGTCATGTGTCCACAAACATTTGTCTATGTAGTGTATATAAAAAAATATTAGGAAGAAACCATAATTACAATAAATTATTGAATAAAATGCGTCTTTATGATTATAGCTAACGTATATTACTTTTTCACTTACACAAACACAATGCACTTCGAAATCGTCTCTCTGATTTAGTCTTCTGGGTCAATCTGTTCTTTCAGACTTTATCTTTCTTCCCTTCTTTTGGACATAACTCCTCTGAATGCTCTAATTCAGGTGCCAGGTAATATAATCTGTATAGGAAGAAAACACTGGTCCATTTATTTCCTAAGAAAAGAAACCACCTGGGCTGAATTCATTCTTATACAAAGTCATGTGATCCAACTGTGCATACAATAATGGCGTCTAATTATTATTATAAAAGTGTGGCTTTGTGTTATAATAATGAATAAAGCACAATGAAGGGTGTTGTAAGAAAATAATATATGTGGTGCTATGTGGCAAATGTGCACTATGTATTCATTTTACCACCCCGAATTTTTTTTCCCCCAAATAACAACACTACATGGAATTCAGCAATTTGCATTTTCACAAATGCTTAATAAACTTATAGAACAGTCATCTGTTTATAAGGAGCATACGGCATCCGATATGTCAATAATATATCAACTTTGCTTTGCTTGTGTTCTATATGGTTAATGTTCTGCCTGGATACATTCATTAAATAACACATTTTCTTTTTATAGAAATATATTAATATGATGTGAGGTCCAGTTACCAGCGTGACACTAAAACAGGTTTTGCTAAAGTACATGTCAAAACCCAAACTTCTTCACTTGAAGTGAAATAGTGTAGTCAGTACTTCAAGTCAAGAAGCTTTAATTGTCATTTCCACCATATATAGCTGATGCAGTACATAGTAAAATGAAACAACATTCCTCCAGAAAAGAACTTCAGCTTTTACCAGAGTCTTTTAAAATATCTGTATCTGTACTACTACTAGATTGAATTGTCATATTTGCTCACTGGCAATTGCTTGGTATCTACACTGCAGAACCCAAATAATTTAAGTGATTTAGGTTTCATTGAAATTCACATTGGAAATAGTGTAGTCTGTGTACATCTTTATTTCTTTTCCCTAAATCTTTACCTTGTTTTAAAAAATTAAAAAAAAGGTTTAATATAAACTAGGCAAATCCAGTAAATGCATATTTTCAAAAAATAAAAGTTTATACACAGTAAACTCAACCATTTTCAGATTTTTGGTGAAAAAACTTTTAAATTCCAGAATTAAAATAAATGTCACTGTGAAGTATTATATATGCAACTAATAAAGGCATTGATTGTTTTTGCTTTTCTTTTAATAACCTTATAATGTATTTTAATAGAATATACTTAAATTGTATAACTTGTATAATATGTCAGTTATTTTGTGTAATTAAAAACCATATTTTCTAACACAGCTACATCAATTGCCGTTGTAACGCATTGAGTCTGGGTGAAGGGAGAGATCGCTAACTCCAGTTGCAACAGAAATCATATAAGCACAGACAGATTTCCAAAACTTGTGCTTTTTAATTTTTCTCTTAAAGGAAGCGCAACATATTTCACTTGTTACACCGTGTGTAACGTGTCTTTCCTTAAAGCCTGTGTAAAGGACATTAGTGCTGCGACTTGCGGTTTATAGACAGGTGCGGCTTATTTATGTGCAAAATAAAAATATTTGTAAAATTTAGTAGTGCGGCTTACAGTTGCAACAGAAATCATATAAGCACAGACAGATTTCCAAAACTTGTGCTTTTTAATTTTTCTTGGCAACAGCATTATGGGTAAGTCAAAGAAACTTAGAAATGAGTATCAGAAAATAATAAGGACATATTCCTCGGTCTTGCAGACATGCAGTAATACTGGAAAAATGCAGTGCCAGCCTATTCCCAAAATACCGCTATGCTCTTAAAGGAAGCGCAACATATTTCACTTGTTACACCGTGTGTAACGTGTCTTTCCTTAAAGCCTGTGTAAAGGACATTAGTGCTGCGACTTGCGGTTTATAGACAGGTGCGGCTTATTTATGTGCAAAATAAAAATATTTGTAAAATTTAGTAAGTGCGGCTTATAAATGGGTGCGCTTAATAGTCCGGAAATTATGGTACCCTTAATGACCATAATAACCATTATAACCACTTTCCCTCTAACACTACACACTCTACAGAGCTCTGTGCCATGTGAGCTGAGAGAAGTGAACGATCATTAACCGTGTTATTGCAGACGCACACACTGTTTCTTAGCAATCCAGTAAACTATTCCTTCTTACTAACTGACCTTTGGATAGCTATTATCATTGACCTATCTTTCTCTCTCTCTCTCTCTCTCACTCCCTCTATGTTTTTCTGTTCACTTTCTTATTACGTAAGTCTAATAAGGAAGACTTTATCTGCTCACTTCAGCTTCTTCTTTGGAAGCACTTTAGTTTAAAAGGGTGGAGTGATCACAACAGCATGAGCGTTCTCCAGCTCAGGTTTAAGATTCTTTAATGACTCCCAGGGAATGATTTGAAAACATAAATAAATAAATGCCTCTGCCTGTCTGTTAAACTGCATTCTGTCTCCCTTGATTAAGATTCTTTGACTAAAACATCCACAAATACACTTTCTCACTTGCAAATATATTTTTAATAAATAATGATACAAAGAGCTTAAAGTATAAATTAGCAATTTCATCAATCTTAACATATGATTTGTTTGAACGCATTTAAAAAATGCTATATATTTTATGAATAAGTAGACAAATACAGCCCAAAACTGTTATTCATCTAAAAGCAATGGGTAAATTTCTATTATATTTGGTTCATATCTATATAGTAATTGCATAACTGAATATTTTATGATAAAAGACAAAGTTCAAATGACTTCATACTTTTTCATCTATCTATTATGGCTCAAATATTGTTCCCGTTCAACACATAAACACCGTGTGTGCAGAAAAAGACATAAGACATAATCGCAGCTGTTAAGGTAAATGACTTTGCGTCACAAAGCATCATAAGGCATAAACATTCACAAGGACAAAGTGAATTTTGGACATTATTTGTAATTTGGGATTAAACATTACACAAAATCTTTATATTTTGAATCGAAATGACGGTATTATACACATTATTGTGGTCATGAGAGAATAAAGGACATAGGAAGAGTAAGCAAATATGAAGTGATCATATCATGTCAAACTCTGTTCTCTAATCAGTGTTTCATGACAAGGCCTCCCACCCACATTGTGTTTGTGATGAGTCGAGATTTTGTCTTGAGTAGAGTGTTTTTTTAGTGAACTTTTTGTAATTTAGTTCTGTTTACACATGTTAAAGTTGTTGAAATTTACATGGAAATTATTGGAGTCAGTGTAGATCTCTCTTTCCATTCCCTAAATCTTAAACTTGCTAAAAAAAAAAAGTGTGAATGCATTTTTTTTTTTTTTTTACAATTTAGGAAATACACACTAAATTTGACCACTTTGGTTGTTTAAATACATCCTCATTAATATTAATGGTTAACACTATACATATGTAAATAAGTGTATGTATATAATGTAGTTTAATTTCTGAATTAAAATTTGAATATTTTAAGAGCTTCTAGTACTTTCAGTCCAAGTCTTTGGGATTTGAATATAGATCAATAAAAATAAGCTTTCTTTCACTCTTTTAAATACACAGCTTTTACAATCAGATTTTAAGTATTTACTTCATAGTACAGCTTCGACTGAGTAATATGCTTGCATTGAACATCTGACACAAAATCTAAATTATCCTATTTAAATCGTAAAGATATACAGATTTCAAAATTAATTCACTTCAGTTTTTAAGAGTAGGTTTAATTGTTACATTTTTTAAATTTGTTTTAAAATATATTTTTAGTTATACATTTTGTATCTCTATGGATACATTGCCAAGGATATTTTTTAAAGTATAGCCTTTTTTTTTAAATTTAGAAACCGCTTTAAAACTTGAAAATGGAAAAAAGATATACGTTTATATCCAGGGTTAATTCAAAGCATCTTAGGAAATATCAGGCAGGATGTCCACGCTGGATTGGCATGTTGGAAAAGCAGGACGTTATGTGTGATTGAAAATGTGATGATGGTCTGCAGAATGCTAGCACCTATATGACACACATATATCACTCAGTTATCAGTCTCCTATCAGAGACACTGCTGATGTGTTGCACCACATTACTAGAAGACACCATGGCAAACCGAATTATACACCGATGTTTTGCAGTTTGTCCTCCTTGTATACAGTGCTCTATTTTTCATTTAAATGACTAGTCTTATTATACATTAGTTATTAAACATCAACAGTATAATGCATGCATATGCATATGCAAATCCATGCAAATGAAACACTTAAAGTTGATCAGGTAAGGGCTACAGAAGATAGTCTTATTATATGTAAATTTACACACACTTAGAAGTGTAGGATATAATAATTTTTTTCAAAATATACAAGATGTTTAGAGACATTTGATATTTCTAATTTGATATCATTAAAATACCCATTTTAACTATATAATTTAATGTAAAAAACATAATTTTGTATACAGTACAGGGCTTAAATGCTTTTACATACAACTTTATCACAAATAAATCCTTTTTCAACCCTGTTTAAGTAATGTACCTCCAGAAATGCAGCCAGTTCATGTTCAAGATCAACCATTTACTTGAAAATCAGTGGTCTGGCCACTTTATATGTTTATGCCAGGGTGCTGATATCAAGTCACATGACCTGAACTAAACTTCTGCCAGCCCACTTTTTAATGATTCACACTGAAATGAAGCAAACTCAGTCACTGCTCCTCTCTAAAGCCTGACAAATGTTTTTTAAAAACCCAACATACATTAGCACTTTTAGAATGAAAGTGTAGTTTATTTTTTGTCTTTTCTGTGTTCACTGAGAATACTGTACACAGCGTATTAGTGTACCGTGATCCTGCAAGTCCAGTATAAAAACACACAGCAGAGCAAACAAGCTATATCCAGGTGTTCTACTGTACATATTGTACACACACACACACACACACACCCACACACACAAATAGTGCTTAATGTTAGAGAAGACCATTCAAAGAATAGAAAACTATTCACAAACGAGATTCACAATCGCTCCATTACAGATTAACTTTAAATTCAACAAAGCTTGAACTAGAGCTCTTTATTATCTTCACTGTCAACCATTCTCTCTATAGACTTCATTAAATAGAATCGATCTTTATTAGTCTATTGGTGATTGATTTTGTATAACTGATTTTTAATGATCTTTATGAATAATCTCACTGACACTTTTGGACAATGGGTTCTGGATCTAATGCTGCAATAAAAACACCAGAAGACAAAATCTGAAATAAAACTTATTTCTACACAATATCAGTGCAATACAGTCACCAAAATCAAAACCTTTTCTTTAAATGTTTTCAGCAATTCAGGATTATTACGCTTTAAATTCATTATTGTGGAAATTATACAATACCTTACTACATTTACGCTTCAGTCTAAAATAAAATCAAGGCATATAATAAATAAAAAAAAACCCAAATCCTTACTACAAATAGTCCTCAGATTTTAAGTATCATAACTTTTAAAATAGATAATTGTTTGGCCCAGAATGTAGTAAGTATATACACTGAATATATATGGACTATACAGTAATAAACTGATTTAGGTTCTGGTTCAGTTTCTGGTGTAGTGTGAACAAGTATAATACAATCAATTACAGATAACCTGTAATTTGTATGAGAAAATTTTGAAATATAAAAAGGAGCATCTTCAATGTTCATGTTAAATATATTTGTTATGATTATCTTGTATTCGTCTTTATCTTTCCATGTAAATATTTCACAATTTATTACATTGTTATTGTACAGCTGGAGTACTGAACATGATTAAAAGGTGACCTGATAAAACAGTTATGATGGGTGGGGTGAATAGGGGGGGGATTCAATGTACTTCTTAAACATCTTGTTTTGCAAACTACTATACACTTTTGACCATTACATGCTATGATCAAACCATAATGTGTATAAACGTTCATTTCAGTATACGTTTACTACAGTATATTCACAACATACATCAAGTCATGACGAATAGAATCAAAGAAACCTAGTTTTAATAATAATAATAATAATAATAATAATAATAATAATAATAATAATAACAACAACAACAAAAAGACATGTATATGGTTTGCAGCATTAAATGTTCAATTAAATATTTTTCTAATCACAAGCACAAACCTCAGGTAGAGTTTGTACAGAAAAAAAGGAAAAAAAGAGAAATAACTACTACCAACTTACCTGAGCGGTGCAGCACACGACCATCTCAGACCTGCAGGTGTGTTAGAATGTGGCGAGTTCTCTGACACGTGACTCTAAACCACACCTCCTTACATCTCTTCAACAACCATTGGTCAAATAATCTGCCCTTCAAAGCAGCGTCATATGTCTCATACCAGAGTGTAAAGAACCGTAGTGAGGCTTTTCAAGATTATTTTGGAAGAATATAGAATTATATATTAATGGAAAAATGGAATGTGGAATAGGAATATTTATATTTGATGTGCTGTTTTATACAGAACATGAACAATTTGAATTGTGAACAACAATATTTGTTTATTTTATTAGGAAAATTCCATAATCATAATTAAAAGTGGGCTCAATGTAGACCAAACTTTTCCCATTTAATTAATGACTTCAAATTGTATGTAAAGCTCAAACAAAAAAGCAACTGAAAACATGTAATGCGTTGAAAGCATTGAAATATATGTAATTTTTTGTTCGTTTGTTTGTTTGTTTTTTATGACCCGGCCCCTATGTCAAATTTTAAAACCCATTGTGGCCCATGATGCAAAAAGTTTGCCCACCCCTCGGCTAGACTAAGCTTTGCTGAGAAGCATGTTGTGTGGACAGAGGAGAACTGGTCCAAAGTTCACTTCAGTGATGAAAGCAAGTTTAATTAATTTGGGTCCGATGGGAAACATTATGTTCAGCGACAAACTGGAGAAAGACTGAACCCAAAGTGTGTAAAAAAGTCAGTGAAAAGTGGAGAACCAAGTGTCATGGTTTGGGGCATGTTTTCTGCAGCAGGAGTTGGGCTACATGGCAGAGTGAATGCAAATGTTTATCAGAACCTTCTTCAACAACATATGGTTACTTCCGTGCGTTCATTACCCAATCAGCCCACAGTGTTCATGCAGGACAACGCTCCATGTCACACAGCAAAACGGGTAAAGCAGTTCCTTAAAACTGAAAACATTGAAAAAATGACATGGCCTGCCCGGAGTCCTGATCTCAACCCAATAGAGAACCTCTGGAAAATCCTTGGCGACAAAGTTATGGCCAAAAAACCCACTACAGTCACCGAACTGTGGAGGAGACTGGAAGAAGAGTGGACCAAAATCAGAGCAGTGTGAGAGACTGGTGCTGTCTTGTGGCCGCAGATGTGCTGAAGTCATTCAGAGCAGAGGCCTGTACACTTCCTACTAATTGCTGACTGATGTAACCTTCAGAAAATATTATTGCAATCTTTTTCCATGCTACAGTCATTGTTGTTCTCTAATTTTGATCAGTGTGTTTTCTGCAAAATAATGTTTTTTTTTAAAATGCCTTAGTTATTTTGTGGAAAAGGTGTTCTGGTAACATGGTATAGACAGGACAAAAACTCATTCAACTGTTGAGCAGTGAAGATGACATTATTTCAGAATTGTTCAACTGGTTATAAATTGTTCTCTAATTTTGATCTCCAGTGTATATATTTCTAGGTAAAACCTGGGGATTTACCGAGAAATGTGTTTTCTCTTCGATTTAACCTTCTGTGGATTAACCTGTGGATTAACCTGTGGATCTACCTTGGATTGTGTATTTTGTTGTGTTAAACCTTTCTGTGGATTTATCTGGGTTCAGTGGAACTAAGTCTGTTGTGTTTTGCTGCCTTTCCCTTTTTGTTATTAAAAAACCTCCGTTCTTCGGTTTCCGTACGTTCTTCCAGCCTAACAATATAACACCCTTAAGTTTGGTCTTGTTTAAACAATAAAGAAATGCTTTCCAACATGAATTTTTACCAGAGAGCATTTTCTTCCCACTGATCATCAAAAGGTTTTATTAAATATGCTAAATCATACATATTTAATATTAAATTATTATGAATATGTATACAAATCACAAATTATATAGAAACATCTTTTCTACATTTGTTAATACAAATGTGTACAAAAAATTAGCACCGTTGTATCACAAAAGCGTTCATATATCAATAGATATTCAGTGTAAATATGGCTCCAGCAGTGACTCACATAAACTTGAAATGCTAAATACTTTATTAAAGCAGTCATGCAGTGGTGTCACAGTATGATAGATGTGCTTCCAAAGCTGTACAGTCCACGTCTGCTTAGTCAAGCATGTCTCTGAAAGTCACACTCCTGTAAAATATTAATAAACAATTTATTAATGCTGAGCTGAGGCACACATTTAGGATCAATAACAGGAGACCAAATAGGTTATTTAAATATATTCATATTATAATACCTTCATTTGCTGTTCATTAAACAATAATGTATATAATTATAATAATTGAAGGTGAACTCTTTATTGTGTGTAGATGAATAGCTGAGCTGTAATGGCACTGTGAGATTCACAGACCTGTCAGATGAGCGTCTCAGTGGCTGGTGGTCAGAACCGCTGCGAGGCAAACGCTCGGGTGAATAGGATGCGTGAGGGCGAACAGGGGATGGAGGAGTGCACAGTGTTGAGGACAAGATTGGAGAGGAAAAGGATGAGGAGAGTCCAAGTCTGTGCAGCTCCTTTACTGCACGTTCCCTGAGAGTCAAAGTAAAAAAAAAAAGACAATATCAATAATTCAGTATGGAGGAAAAAAAGACATCTGACCAATCATTAGGATCATCTTGAAGGTCTAATTACAGAGGGATAAGTTGATAAAACTGCCTCAGAACACTGAATGCATTTTATATTCTTTTGTGTTCATTTTCCTTGTAATTATGGTTTACACCTTGTAAATATCAAAACAAATTAAATAGACTGAAACGATTAATTAATGGTTTCACTTTATCTTAAATCTTCATCATAGTTGAATTATTCAAATTAAAATGGTAATGTTTTCTTATACAAAATGTTATTTAACATACTGTATATATGGTGTCAGACATGTGGGAGTGAGAGAGACAGATGAATCTGCACTTTGTGTTTTAGTCTTATTCACTTCATTAGAGAAAAAAAAAAACAGGGAATGGTCTGGGAATTTTCACTTTTAGATATCAGAAGCAGAAGCCTGTCTTTTGCATGTTCCACATGATGACTTAAACATTTGGTAAACAGAACCTTGCTTAAGGGTCTAATAGTGGAAATTTGGTGGTGCAGGGATTTAAACTCATGACCTTCCAGTTAGAACTCTTAACCACTGAGCTACGACTGATATGTAACTGTGAATATTTAAATGAATGGGGTGTGACATCATTCATAAAAAAAAAACCCTCTGTAATGTAAAACATAGTAAGCAACGTTACCTTTCATCACGCTCTATATTTAGCTGCCTCCGGGTGGCCTCCAGATCAGCCTCTAACAGTGCTGACCGCGCCCTTAACTGAGCAATTTCTCGGCTCCGAGTGCTCCTGAGACAAGAGCAAACAAAACAGAATGGAAATGAATGGAACAGACTGCACTTTTATTAGTAGTAAAACGTTTCTATTTCCAGAGAAGCAATGTGGGTAGAGAAGCAATGTGGGTAATCCTAAAATCTTTATTTTTTATAAGCAATATATAGACTTTTCCATAGCAAATATCAGAAGCTTTATTGCAAATACTTTTCAAACTCTATCAATTTGTGATTAATAACATTTTGGAAACCAGCCCTGAAAAATCATATTTCATTTCCAACTGCACATTTTGGAATAGTGCTATTTATTTTTTGAGATTAGTCAGAGCATTTTTCAATTTTGTTTAATTTCAGTGTTTATTTCTAAAGTGCTTTTCCTAATAGACATAGTCGGAAATCAGCTTAATCAAAATCCACATGTAGATTCACATCTCTAATAAACAAAACTTTCGAAAACACCATGAGAGGATCCAGACTCCCTTTGACAACCTTTGAGTAGTTAACGCTGAATTACATCATTTGTACAATACGTGTATGGTTGTGTGTGTGAGCTTGTACTCACGCCTTGCTGTCAGCTACAGCAATTTTGTCCCTCAGGAGCTGGATCTCAACAAGCCTCTCCTGGGAGCTCAGCTGTCTGTGTAATTCTTTCTCTTGCTCTATTGCTAGCTGTTTCCTCAAGAGCTCCATCTCAGTGCGACATGACTCCAGCTCCTGCTGGACCTGACGAACACACAAAGACGGATATAATATTCTGTCATTTATGCTAAAATCATTTTTTTTAAGTATATTCATTTATAACAATCTTTACATACAGCCTATTTTGGAGGTTTCACTTGATGAATCAATTCATTTAGAGTTTAGAGACTTAATATTATCTGAATATTGGCTGTAAACCATGTAAAAAATAATCTATGCAATAATACAATAATAATAATAAAAATAAAAAAATGTATTCCTGTATTAATACATTTCTGATATGATATAATAGTGTATAACCTATTTATTTATTGCAATAAAATGTATATTCTTCAGAGCTTGAGGTATCTGTTTAATACTTAAACTAATGCCACGGCACAATGGAAAACCACACAAGCACTGTTCTGGTGTGTTTTAGAAGCTTGACAGTCAAAGAACATCACTCGTGAACAGTTTCTTAACAATATTGTGTCACTAAAATGATTTTAACTGGGTGAGATTATGCAAAATTAAGTTCTACGTAACAATGAAACGTTTTGGGAAATGCGGATGTGTTCTGACAGTGACGTTACGCACCACTTCTTTGCCAGCGTCCAGTCTGACGCAGAGGTCACGGGTCTTTTCCAAGTCATTATGTGCGTGTGAGTGCTTGCTCTGCACCTGTCGCAGCTCTTCTTCCTGTTTCAGCAGTTTGGATTTCAGCTGTTTGAGCTCAGCACTGCATCTCTGCTCAGCACTCCTAGCCTGCCAGAGAAAGAGCCAGAGGCCAATGTATTGCAGTTAAGTCTATGTTTATTTAAAGTTCTGTGCAGCAAACCAGCAACCTTGATGCGTTCAATAGAGGTATACGTGGATAAATCCGTACCATTAGTTGATTGCTGTAACCAGTGGTGGACACCGATCACAAACCATGTACTTTAGTTAAAGTAGAGATACAGTAGGTAAAATATTACTTTAGAAAAAGTAAAAATGCTCCCTTTAAACTTTTACTTGAGTAAAAGTAAAAAAGTGCCATGATTTATTATGGCTATAATGGTTCTTTTTTCCCCCCCAAGACTCTCAGCTCAATGAACTCAGTTTATGTGAAAAGACTGTAATGTTACTCTAAGCACACCAGTCTAATACTAATTGATATCTAATAAAATTATCATGAACCGAAAATGTTTTTCTCAACTATTGCAAAAAAACTCGTGCAAGTAAGACCAGTGGTGTTGTGGTAAGGTAAAGTCAGGAATTTATTTTATTTATTTCTCTTAAAATGCTTGATGTTTAACTGACACTGAACTGTTGGTGATAAGTAGATACCACAAAGCAGCAATCAAAACAAGTTTAAAACAAAGCACACGCTTTACCCTGATTGGTGACTTCTGTATGTTTGACCAGTTAAGTTTTTATCCACTCATAAATCCAAAGTAATATATTTGATTTTGAAATGTAGTGAAGGTAAAGTAAAAGCCTTCCCAAATGGAAATACTTCGGTAATGTACAGATATGCAAAAAAGCTACTTAAGTATAGTTACAAATTACATTTATTTTGTTACTGTCCACCAATAGGGGAAGCAAAAATCCATACCGATAGTTTTTCCAGGTTGCGTTATACAGTATAAAAGCAGCCTCTCACTGCTGTTTAGTTGAATTGTTTTATTTTATTCTTATTAATTTTATATTAATTTTATATTAATTTATATTTATTTGGAGTGCTTCTTTTTGTTTTAGTTTAAATGCATGTCTTTTATTTTGATCACTATTTATTAATATCATTAATATAATCATTTATTTCATTTTAATTTTAATTTCATCTATTTTTATAATACGTTCAGTTCTTTTTTACATAGTGTTTTGTTTGTTTGTTTGTTCAATACAGTATCCATTTCAAAAACATGGTTGATTAATCTGCAAATACTGTCCAACCTAGCCGGTTGGTATTGGTGAAATTGGTCGACTTCTAGCACACAACAGTGAAATTAATAAAAAATCCATAGAAATGTCTTCATGTAATTCCCATTTATTTGCAAAGTAAATAATATGTACATAAAAATCATTAACAACGTTAACACAAAATAGTCCTCTACATATACCTCTTTCAAACCAACTACCTGCTTGGCCTTCCTCTTTTCCTCCTTCTTGGGGGCTCCATCCTCAGCATTCCTCTACCTATACACCCCATGTCCCTCCTCTGCACATGTCCAAACCTTCTCAATCACGCGTACATTCACCTTTCCAGGCTCTTCTCGACCTGCTCCATACTCTCATCACAAATCACAGTATCATCCGCAAACATCATAGTCCATGGAGACTCCTGTCTGACCTTGTCGGTCAACCTGTCCCTCACCACTGCAAACAGGGCTCAGAGCAGTCCAACCTCCACCTTGAACCAGTCTGACGTTCCTACTGCACACTTTACTGCTGCCACACTGTCCTCATACATGTCCTGCACCACTCTCAAATACTTTGACACACCTGACTTCCTCATACAATACCACAACTCTTATTTTTGCACTCTGTCTTACGCTTTCTCTAAATCCACAAACACACAATGCAACTCCTTCTGACCTTCTCTATACTTCTCCATCAACAATCTCAAAGCAAATAATGTGTCTGTGGTGCTCTTCCTCGGCCTAAAACCATACTGTTGCTCACAGATGGTCACCTCTTCTCTCAGCCTGGCTTCCACTACTCTTTCCCATAACTTAATTCCCCTGTAGTTACTGCACGTCTGCACATCTTTACGCTTTACGCTTCCACTAGTATGTCATCTGGTCCAACTGTCCTTACTAATCCTATCCACATCCTGCTTCACCATCTCCACACAATCCAACCTTATTGTCCTCATATGCTTTTTCCTTGGCTCTCGCCACATCCCTCTTTACCTTTAAATAAGTACCTTTCTAGCTGTCACCCTTATCACTTCTGCAGTAGTTGCCCAATCATTCAGCACATCTTCACCACCACCAAGCCCCTGTCTGACCTCTTCCCTGAAACTCACACTACAGTCTTCCTCCTTCAGTTTCCACCATCTTATTCTTAATTTAGTCCTCACTCTCCACCCCTTCTTCTTCACCTCCAAAACCATCCTACAGACCACCATCCGATGCTGTCTATCTACACTGTCCTTCGCCAACACCTTACAGTCTTCAATCTCCTTCATGTAGCATCTCCTACATAGAACATAGTCCACCTGTGTGCACCCTCCTCCACTCTTATACATCACCCTATGCTTCTCCTTCTTCTTATAATAAGTGTTCACCACTGCCATTTCCATACTTTTAGCAAAATCTATCACCATCTGTCCTTCCACATTCCTCTCCTTAAGGCCATACCTACTCATCACCTTCTTATCACCTCTGTTCCCTTCACCTACATGCCCATTAAGGCTGCCCCAATCACAAATCGCTTATATCTAGGTACACCTTCTACCACTCCATCTAACTCACTCCAGAATTTTTACTTCTCCTCAATCTCACAACCCACTTGTGGAGCATAGGCACTGATGACATTTATCATCACCCTTTCAACAAACAGCTTCATGTTCATAACCCTATCAGAAGCTCTCTTCACCTTCATTACACTCTTACTGTACGGTTTCTTCAGAATCACCCCTACACTATTTCTCTTTTCATCCACACCATGAAAGAACAGTTTAAAGCCACCTCCAATGTTCCTGGCCTTGCTCCCTTTCCACCTGGTCTCCTGAACACACAACATATCTACCTTTCTCCTCCCCATCATATCAGCTAACCCTCTCTTTACCAGCCAAAGTACCAACATTTAAATCACCAACCCTAACCTCCACTCTTCTCCACTTCTCCTTTCCCTGCTGTGCTGTAGACATCTCCCTCGCTTTCCTCCTTTGGCCAACAGTAGCCTAATTTTAACTGGTACCCTGTTGGCTAACAATACCTGTGGCGGTCATTGGTAACCTAAGCCTCGAAGGATCAGGTATGAAATTCTCTTTCGTTATCCGCATATTTTTTCTTGGTTGATGTAGTTAATTAGATTAATTCCATCTGTTGCCTACAGCAGAAGGTTACGTGGGTCATGCTGCCCACTTTCTCACATATTAACATTATGTTAATTTCCCCATGTCTCTAATGAGCCTTATTAAAAGTGAGGTATGTAACCAATCAGATTTAAAAATTCTTTAGCAATAGGATATAAACCATGTTAAAAGATTACTCATGAAATGTTTAATGTGATTTATTTCCCACCTCTTGCAGGCTGCTCTCCAGACTTTCTACTCTCTCTTTGAGTCTGCGCTTCTCTGAACTTGAGTCTTTGAGCTCCATCCGACACTCTTGCATCTCCTTACACTCTCGTTCCTGCTCACAACCACAGTAACAGTTAAGACAAATCATAGGGGTTGCAGTCTTTATGAACAGCTTTAGATCAGGATGGCATTTTACAAAGTAGTGCCATACACAATTCTCTTTCTGGAACGCTTTTGGAACGTGGCTGTGTTGTACATGCTTTGAATAATGTGTGTAATCAGTCAAAATTGAGGGCAGGTTGTCACCGGAGGGCCTTTGTGTGGCTTGTTTGGGAGAGGAACGCGCTTTATCTGCCCTTCTCGGTTACAGAAACGGACGCCGGCTTCACTTCATGTGCGTTTTATACCTCCTGGTCGTGACGTCAACCTGCGGGTGACAACCTGCCTCCAATTTTGAGTGATTACACACATTATTTTGAGCATGGACAACGCAGCCGCGTTCCCAAAGTGTCCAGATGCAGCGTCTCGTTCCCTCTGGGAACTAGGGTAACATACGTACCCTAGAGACGATTTATTTAGATATAACGTAATGCAGATATAAAGCCTAAAATTGCCCTATGCAACTGGTTGTGTTTAATACCTTAGAGGACAGTTGGTCTTCCATACTGGAGATTACAGACACATAGTTTTGCACTTTCCGTTCCAAAACTTCAATCACATTAGCAGCCTCTTCTACCTTGAACTGCAAAGTCTAAAACAAAGAGAATGCAAATAAGGTTACATAATGTCCACAATCTAATACATAGTCATTTATCTTCAACTGCTTATTCTGGTCATTATGGATCTGGAGCCTATACTGAAAAATACATTGGGTGGCAGGATAGAAAACATTTTAAATGAATTTTATTTCTAATAAAAAAAACACATCATGCAATTCATCAATTTCTGTAAATGTTAGTAAAGCAAGCTCCTATTATTACTTATCTTACAACAGATGTAATCAATTTCTTTCACCAGTTCATTCATAAGACTCTCTTTTTTCATTCTCTTATGGACAAAATGCAATTAGTTTCATTCCCAATGAGGCCCTCAGGTGCTGAATATGATAAAACTCCTCCTAAACATGCTTAATAAACATCTCCATCTCAAACGGCATTAAAGCTTTCCTCTGACCTTGTTGTCTAGACATACTCGGTCCAGCTCGTCCCTGAGCTGTGCTTTATCTCTCAGCGTAGCGTCTTTGAGCTTCAGCACAGCATTTAGATCATCTGCCGAATCCACCAGCTTTCTCCTCATGATATTCAAATCTCGATCTCTGCTGCTCACTGTCTTATTTGCAGATCTGGTGTCATAATTCATGGAATATATGAAGTCACTGTTGTAGCATATTTCATTCCCATGAACACACAATACACACAGCTAAATTTTCATTGTACAGTGAGTTTAAAACAATCTAACTGTGTACTAAATTAATACAAGGGAATTCACCACAGATATTACTGTATGTTGTTTATATAAAAAAAGATGAATACTACACATTGCTTTAAGGAGAAAAATGAATAATAGACTTGGAATGGTTACATATGGCAGTCCAAACACACTATACACTATGGATTTTTTCTAAAAGATGAATATAAAGAATAAAGTAATTTTTTTTTATTTTATTATGATATTTACATATAGTAGGTGTTTAGGTTTAGGTACCAAGTTGTACTTCAGGGCCAAAATCAAAGCAGATAAAAAAATTGCACTAAGATTTTAAAATAAAATAAACATCACTGAATATCACTGTTCTTTTTAAATGTTATAACGTTATTGATTTATACTTACTCTAGAGTAGCTTCCAGATCTCTGATCTGCATGTTCATATTGTCGATGGAGTTTTCCTGAAAGCATTGGAAAATTACTGAATAGAACTATAAAAGGTAAATCCTATCCTAATTGATATATTTGCAGACTAGTGTGTATATTAACATTTTCTCATCTGTCACAGTGAACAATACATTTTGGACTGGGTGATGTGACATAGACTGACTGAGAACAATGATTTGCCAATACTAACATTGTCATATTATTTATAAAAAGAAACTCCATCATCCTGGAGACTTTGATGCAGAGGAAAACCTAAAGTTATCTCTTCATCACAGACAGTTACAAAGCACTAACCCTGTCGACTCCCATGGAAAAATGCTAAAAAACAACAGATCCTTGTAGAAAAACCTATCGACAATTACTCATTTGAACTTGATCATGTGGAGCATCAAAATGTATAAGTTCTTCTGGCTGATATGTTACTATAGACATGACAAGAACAAGAACATTATTATAAACCTGTGATATGAATTAAAGCTGCAAAGTCTTGTTAAAGAACATGGATCAGCAAATTAATTTGACCAGCCAGAATGAAGAATTCAATAGTGGTATAAAGAGGAAAAACATTTCATTGTTTTTTTGTATTTTATGCTGATATTTCTAATCTCATCAACTCATTGTAATTCAATTAATAAATTCCATAAGCTTCTGTTATATTACATTTCATTATATTAGTATGTGTTTATGTGTGGGAATGCGTGCTTACCTTGTCATCCAGCTCTCTGTTAGTAGAGGAGAGCATGTCATTCTTTCTCTCCAGCTGTTCCTGTAAAGCATCTCTGTGCTGGCTCAGTTCAGAAACGGTGTTTTTCAGCATATTGAGCTCCTCCTTGAGAACCGATACCTCCTTCAGCAAAGCATCTACACATATGTATACACACTGTGAATAACATATACACCACTGTGAATCAGAGAGGTTAGGGGTTTTTACATTTTTTTCTAAACATTCTTGCTACTTCAGGGAACCTGTGAATTATAAATCAGATAAAAAAGGCCAGAGTTTATTCAAGATTTTATATATGATCTATTTTAACAATACATACAGACATAATTTACTTAGAGCTACAATGAAAAGTCTGCAATATGCACTTGGATTTGCTATAAATAGCTACACTTGGTGGGCATACTACATTGTAAATAAACCACTCATGAGTAGCAGTAATGAACCACTGTTTTGGAAACTCCAAGAATATTTTCTTCAATGAAAGCCTGATATTTCAGGTTCTGCCAGAAGATACAACAGAATATAGGGCGAGTGTCACCTCAACCTCATCCTCATAATGGAAAAACCTTACCGTTCTTTTCATCCAGCTGTTTATTCTTTCTTTGAACTCGCTGCAGGTCTCCAATCCTGTTAATCAGACGCCTCTGAGTCTCACTCAGAGTACCGTCTGTTTGTGTGTTAGAAAGCCTGCCAAAGTAACAGGAAAAAGAATGAGCTCCATGACTGCAAGAGTCACGAAATCCATTCACATACTCTAGCATGACAAAAGTGTTTGGTGACTGATTTGTAGCCTGGGAAGCCAAAAAGTTTACATTGCCTGGGTATTAGGTTTTATTGATTATTTATAGTTGCCCTTGTATATGTTAAAATAAACATAATTCAATTATTGATTAATGAAAAGGTAAAATGTTGCAGCAAATACTTGTACATCTTTGTACATCTGTATATCCTTTTTGTTAAACCGTACGTGTGTAAACCAAAATAAGATGATGCAGTAATATGATTAATAAGCACTTAGAGAGAGAGAGAGAGAGAGAGAGAGAGAGAGAGAGAGCGAGAGAGAGAGAGCGAGAGAGAGAGAGAAAGAGATAGGAAGATGATGCAAATATATGATTAATAAGCACATAGAGAGAGAGAAAGAGAGAGAGAGAGAGAGAGAGAGAGAGAGATAGATTGAGAGAGAGAGAGACAGAGAGGGGGGGGGGGATGATCTTTTCAGGTACATGAAAAAAACCTTGCCCAAACAACAGTTGATTAAATCTATCATGTAGGCTAGAAATAACAGTAACCAAAGAAATAAACTACTTTACTGTTACTAATAAACAGACTATACTTTCATGCACTTCTGAATCAGAAAACTTAAAATCATCTACTTAAATAAACCAGTGAGGGCCATAAACTGCAACTTCTTCTATAAATGTATGTATATTAATGTTAACCTGAGCGTGCTGCATTCATTCTTGAGGCAGTTGAGTTCGCCATCAGCAGCGGTGAGCTTTCTGCCCAGCGTGTTCACCTGATCCTCCAGACACATTATAGTTTCCCTCATCTGCGCCTCTCTGCTATTCTGTTCAGCTCGCTCCTGTTCCAGCTGTGCACACATATCGAGTTTAACACCAAAAGGGTCTAGCGAGGTATTTTACAATAAATCAAAGTGCATCTGAATAAGAGTCTGATCACAATTAGGCAATTATTTATGTGCTTGGCCTTGATTTAAATATTCACATTTTAAGAGTTATGCCCTCTGGATACTTGTTGCAGAGATGATGAGTGTGTTTCATAAACAAGGTTGCATAACACATCACAAGTCACACACGTCAGGTGACAGTTTTCCACACTACATTAAAAAAGACTGCCAGCTTGTGCATCGCAGTCTTGACATGACTTTTGTTTTCTCTGCAATTACATCATAGTGTTTGCGGAAGTCAATGGAATATCTTCTCTGACCTTAGTTACTTCCTTTAACACTGAGTTTCTAACATTTTATTTACAGTGTTTTTCTGGTCTCTGATCTCAAGTCAGTTGTATACAGTGTATACAAGTGTATACAGTTCAGCTACTTCACTGTACTGAACTCCGCTGTGTTTAAACACATCTTACTGTCAGTAAAGCATTCTGCATGTCTTCCACCCTCTGCTCCAAGTGAGCCCTCTCACTAATCGCTGTTTCCTTAGAGATCTGAAACAACACACAGGAATATATTCAAATTTGGAAACATTACATATGCACAAACCCACACACTGAAAACAACCCGTACATACACATATATAACTATATTTTTTTCCTTTGAAATGTAAATAATCGATTTAATAAAATTTTATTGTATAGCTCTTTTAACAATGGGCATTGTCTACTATATGTTTATCCATAATTAGCGAGCCAGTAACGACAGGGCAAAGAAAAACTAATGAGACTCTTGGATGCAAAACTCTTAATAGCACTTGCTATGAAGAGCACATAGCACATAGCAACTCTTCATAGAACTTGCAGCCCTAATTGAAAACTGTAACTGTAGCAATTACAGACCAACTCTATATTAATAGTAATTAATTAATATATTATTTTAATTCTCTGTTCTTCACACGAAATGCTTAAATGCATGAAATCAGAATTATGAACTGGAAAGTTCATAATTCAGTAGGGACGAGAGAAAAACCTGGCTGCCAGCATGAACTAATGCGTTTTTGTTTTTTTAGCAATAATCAATTAGTCGGTGTCTGTGAAATTATCAAAAGTGATTACTTTTTAAACCTTATTTTAAAGTAATGTTGTTAAAACCCTTATGTTTCTATGTATGTTGTGTTGTGTGCATATAAAGTGGCTCATTTACACCCAGAGTTTGCAGTCTACCAGAGACTGCCTTGGTCCCGCCTCCAATTAATAACCTAATGGCTAAAGGCTTTATTTAAGGAAGGGGAAGAGAAGCCACTGGGAAGATGGTTGTTGTGGAGTTGGTGTGGTGTAGTAGTAGTAGTAATAGAATTAGTTTCAGTAGTAGTAGTAGTAGTAGTAATAATATCAGTAGTAGTAGTAGTAGTAGTAATAGTATTAGTATTAGTGGTAGTAGTAGTAGTAATAGTAGTAGTAGTAATGGTATCAGTGGTAGTATTAGTAGTAGTAGTAGTAGTAGAAGTAATAGTAGTATTAGTAATAGTATTAGTAGAAGTAGTAGTGGTAGTAGTAATAGTATTAGTATTAGTAGTAATAGTATCAGTAATAGTATTAGTAGTAGATATAGTATCAGTAGTAGTAGTAGTAGTAATAATATCAGTAGTAGTAGTAGTAAGAGTAATAGTATTAGTATTAGTGGTAGTAGTAGTAGTAGTAATAGTAGTAGTAGTAATGGTATCAGTGGTAGTATTAGTAGTAGTAGTAGTAGTAGTAGTAGTAGTAGAAGTAATAGTAGTATTAGTAATAGTATTAGTAGAAGTAGTAGTGGTAGTATTAATAGTAAAAGTATCAGTAGTAGTAGTAATAGTATTAGTAGTAGTAGTAGCAGTAGTAGTATCAGTAATAGTATCAGTAGTAGTAGTAATAGTATCAGTAATAGTATTAGTAGTAGATATAGTATCAGTAGTAGTAGTAGTAGTAATAATATCAGTAATAGTAGTATTAGTATTAGTAGTAGTATCAGTAATAGTATCAGTAATAGTAGTAGTAGTAGTAGTAGTAAAAATATCAGTATAAGTAGTAGTAGTAGTCGTAGTAGTAATATTATCAGTAGTAGTAGTAATAGTATTAGTAGAAGTAGTAATAGTATCAGTAGTAGTAGTAATAGTATCAGTAGTAGTATTAGTAGTAGTAGTAATAGTAGTAGTCGTAGTAGTAATATTATCAGTAGTAGTAGTAATAGTATTAGTAGAAGTAGTAATAGTATCAGTAGTAGTATTAGTAGTAGTAGTAATAGTAGTAGTAGTAGAAGTAATAATAATAGTAATAGTATAAGTAGTAGTATTAGTAGTAGTATAAGTAGTAGTAGTAATGATGGTATCAGTATTAGTAGTAGTGGTATCAGTAGTAGTAGTATTAGTAGTAGTAGTAGTAGTAATATTATCAGTAGTAGTAGTAATAGTATTAGTAGAAGTAGTAATAGTATCAGTAGTAGTATTAGTAGTAGTAGTAATAGTAGTAGTAGTAGTAGTAGAAGTAATAGTAGTAGTAGTAGAAGTAATAATAATAGTAATAGTATAAGTAGTAGTATTAGTAGTAGTATTAGTAGTAGAAGTAATAATGGTATCAGTATTAGTAGTAGTATTAGTAGTAGTAGTAATGATGGTATCAGTATTAGTAGTAGTAGTATCAGTAGTAGTATTAGTAGTAGTATTGGTAGTAGTAGCTGTGGATTAGTAGTAGTAGTGGATTTTGTTTGGCTTAGCAATTTAAGGTTCTGCTTTTTGACTATGACCCTGAGCTCGATTTGCCCTTTTGGACTTGGTTACCATTTCTGTAGATAGATACCACTGTACATATTCAGATAGTTTACTGGCAGTAGGGATTGTGGCTGCCATTTCCTTTGGGGTGGGAATTGTTGTTCTGTGTTTTGTAGTAGGGAGTTAGGGAAGCTTATGGTATTTTTGTATATTTTCTTTTAGGTAAGGAAGCTTCTAAACTTTTTTTGTTTATTATTTTGGCCTTGGCCCACCCTGATGACAAGCCATTGTACAGTTGTACAGTTGTACAGTTGTACAAAATATTTCTCTCTAGAAGTCAATCTCGCAGTGTCCTACAGTGAATCCTATTCTTCAGCTCTTTTTCACTAAATGTCCTACCTTGAGTCTCTCTCTCAGGCTGTCTCTCTCTGTGCTCATGCGATGAAGATCGGACGTCGCCTCCTCTCTATCGGACTCCAGGCGTTTCAGGATACTCTGAGCTGTCGCGCTGTATTTGGTTCCCTGAGAAATCTTTGATTTCAACACTTCACGGCGAAGGCCCGCTATCTCTAACTGAGCCTGCAAGCAGCAGTATGTCTGGTCAGTGTCTGGTCATTTTAGTTTTTACTTTGTGAAAAAAAAAATCCATTTATTCATAATCAAGTATTCATAATACTTTAATAATCTGGATCATCAATAACTGGAAGCAGTTATTGATGATGAATTAAGAATTTACTGACTATTGCCTTATTTGAATATAATTTAATCACTAAGACAATCATTTCAAGCAGGAGGCTGAGGATGCGTCACAACATGTTTGAGAGAAAAAGACTGACTGATCATGTCTACAATAAAACTAAACGAATACATATTGGATTCTAGTAGATCTGAGTGTGATGCCGTATGTGATACCTGCTGATAATGATTTTTAATCTTGTCTCGCTCGGCTGTAAGCACCCGAACGTTGGCTTGGATCTCTGAAAGGTGGCGCTCGTACTTATCCAGCATGCTTCGCATCTCGTCCCTCTCTCTCAGTGCTCTCATCATCTCTGAGTCATAGGTACCTCCCTTGTAACACACACAGATGCAGATATGGAGCAAACAAGGCTGGATCCTGTTGCATTTATTAAAACCCTGCAACACTTCGCTCAATCATCATGGTGTTTTACTCCTGTCTCAAGTCAAGTTACCTTCACAGGGGGCTGCCGAAGAGGGCTAGTTGACCTCCGAGACTTCTGTGTGCTCTTCATTCTTTCAGCTTCCTCTAAACTGTAACGATCACGGCCACGCGTCACTGCGTTGTCTGCAACTTGTGTACTTTCTGAAAGAGAATAGTCAGTGCATTATTTTTGCTTTCCACATCATATACTAGGGACAGGTATACTGATAAAAAAAACACTCTACAGACACCAGCACTGGTAAGAAAAGCAAAACGTTGAGCCAAGGAGTTTCAAGCCAGACCAATGGCCAAATGAACATGCTAGGGGAACGTGCATACCTGTGAGACACAGATTCTCCACTTTTGTGTGCAGCTGCTTGAGCAGAGTCTGGAGATCGTCCTTCTGATCCAACTCAGAGCTCAGCTGGTTCTTTTGGTCATCCTCATCCAGCCGTGAAGACTCGATTTTTACCTTCTTCAAGGTGTAGGTGTGAAGGAAATTAAAAGGTTACAGGTTACAAATCGGCGAAATGTTAAATATGTCACTCCGATCATATAAAGATGACTGTGATTGGAAATGTGCTTACAGGAGAAGAAATACTGGCAGTTTGGTTCTGTGATGTGATCTTCTGGTCTATATTTACAGCAACACACTGTGAAGAGACAAGGTGGAACATGAACCGTGGTCTCACAAGGTGCTGTTTTCAGTGTAGGTGTTTTAAAATTCTAACATCAGAAATCAATAAAATTGTTTAATAGTCAAAGTTAGAAAATGAATAATATTCGACTCTAAATCGAAAATTCGGATAATTATGTAGTTAATTATCAAATGAAGAGAAATTGAAAACAATGAATCATGCAATTATGGGGGATATATGGTATAGACATTAAAGATCCAAATGCCAGTGGTACACTGAAAAACAGGATGGTGTCAATTTGAAATTATATATTTAACATAAGTTAAATATAATAGGCCACAGTTTTCAACTATTCTTCAAAGAATAAGATACAACAAAGTGTGCAAATGTGAATATTTCCAGATAACAGCATATTAAAAAGCATTAAACATTCAACTTAAATTACAGCGATTTGCTGCAGTACATGATAGATAAAACGAAAAAGCGAAACATTTAATTTAGATTAAATAGGACTTCTGCTATTCACCTACTGTGCACGCGCTGTGACTACATCAGTAATAAAATATTAGTACGAATGCACTGAAATAAACCATGAAGCTGAAACTTCTGTCTGAGCTGCTGTTGTACAAAGTTGAACAATGTCTTCAAACCAATCGTATTTCGAGATTCAAAGCTGATCAAAAATTAGTTATATTTATTGTATAAGGGACTGTAGAACATCAGGGTTTGTTTGCTTTAAAGGCCAGGGTGAAAAATGTTTCATATGAGCTTTGTGGTTTCCAAAACCGTAGAGCACCTGCTCAGCAGGGGTGTGTTGCTCAACTTGCGATGGTCTGTAATCCTTCAGCGCCCCCTGCTGGATTTCTCTGCTCTCAAGCCCTGCTTTAAATCGTTCTTCATCACCTTTAGCTATGTCGTGTCTATTTCGCGAGCTCATGAATTCACAAGTATTTATGTAACTAAGTTAAACTAACTAACTCCCAAAAAACATATAATATATATTATTATAATTTATTTTTCCTGAAAGACCTTTTAAGTAAACTCAAGAATGGTTGTTATGGCAACGGTAAATCACTTTGCTGTTGTTAGGACGCGGTTTGATTCATAAATTTGAATAAATCACGTCATTTAAGTCTACTGAATATAATTGATATTAATTGACATTTATTAAATTATGAATTAAAACAAGTCATGTAATAAAATGAAATGTGGTTTAAATAAATAAGTTATACATCTGCCTCCATGTTGTTCTGCTGGTTTCTTTAGGTTTTGGAAACATCAGACATTCCAAAGCCAGATTGTGAATATTTTTTTTGTGAATAAAAGAGTTTTTACCTTTTACACCGCAGTCTTTTTAATAAAAGAGTTAAAGAGCTCACACATGTCGAGTCCGAGTGAATGAAACGACTCTGATTAACCCCTGACCAATCCGGCTTTAGAATTAAACCACCGGAAATGACGTCTGAAAGAGCAGGACCAATCAGAGGACTCTTTATTTGTCAAACTTGTATTCCCGTTGCCTTGACGACGTAAATGATAATACAGACAATCCTGAACCATTTTATGATTAATTATTACTTGTAATAGAAATAAACAGGTCAAAATTACTGAATAAAATCATTATTATTATACAGAAGACTTTATAACTTTCACTTCTATCACCCTAAACATCTCCTTTCTATTTTCCCTCACTAACTTTTAATAATAATAAAGTAAAAAAAATGCGTATTTACAGTATAATGTTATTCAAAACTTGAGTAATAACGATTATGATCTTCATTCTTACCTTATCTTTGTCTTTGTTAGTTAATTCAGCCATAGAAACCGTAAAATACAGTCTTTTATGGCAATAATTTCCTTTTTTTCACTGGGTGTCTCTGCACGGTGCTGTCACGTGCGAGCCTTTCTCGAACCAGTGTAATTTTTGAATCGATTCCTTTATATAAGAGTCGACTCGCAAGAATGACTCCATCTTCTTTGGGGGGGTTAGGTGGGGGCTACATAATGCTGTTATTTAATAAGATTAAAAAGGATGTATTTTCTATGCCTTTGGTATATAACTTGTTAAGGACAGTGTGTGTGTGTGTGTGTGTGTGTGTGTGTGTGTGTGTGTGTGTGTGTGTGTGTGTGGTATCATTTTATTAACTGCTATATTAATGCTTATATGTTTAAGCTTATGTCCAAGCTTATAACAAGCAGCAAATCAGACTCAAACACAATAGTAATGAAATAAATCTCAGAATAACACAAAAAAGTGATTTAAGAAAAAAAAAATTCCATTATGTTTATGTTAAAGGGACCCCTGAAGATAGAGCCCTGGACCAGCTACATCGTGTAAAAATCAAATTGCCTGAAATTAAGTATAAAGTCCACTACATAGGATACGAAGCAATGGCTCATGCACCCTATGTGGGGCGCTGTTCCCCTCAACAGGAAGCAATTTGAGATGAGACCCAGGAATATCCACAGAAGCAGCAGGAGGCCACAACGTGCAGAACGCGAGCGAGCGCGGGCACGATGTGCGGCTCGTGAACGCGCACTGGGAAATCCGCTATATTATTAGCGCGACTCTGGAGCGGAATTAGTGTGCGCTAAAGAAACTCTACATATACTGGAAATTCATGAATATCCATCAAAGTTTTTCTAACGTGGCCATGGATCACTAAGGAAGAGGAGTGTAATCGGAGAAGGATCTTCCGAGAACTTCATAAAGGTTGCTTTCTTTTGCTTATAGACATTATTCCAGATAAAGGGAGATGATCCAGGAGTGTATGATACGTGTGATATGTAACGGCACCAGGTTTCGTGCTTGAAATCAATGGGACGCTGTTCACACACTTCTTCTCCCAGTCATCTACTCTATATCCACAACATGTAAGCCCTCATGCCCATAAGTGTGGGTAACAATAACTGGACAATAATGCAGTAAGGAGTTGTGGGATCTCAGACCGAATCTCATCTGTTCTACTTAACACTTCGGATCAACCATGTCGTCTTTTTTTAATTTTCGGAAAATCTTCAAACTTGGACCTGAGAGAAGGAGGAAGCAGTATGAACATGTCCACAGGGACCTGAACCCGGAGGACAGCTGGGACATAATCGGAGATTTAGGAGACGGAGCTTTTGGGAAGGTGTATAAGGTAACATTGTTACTATATTGTTAATACACATTATGACTTGTAGAATAGAGAGAGAGAGAGAGAGAGAGAGAGAGGATATCACGTGGTTGACTTTTCTGATAATCAATAACTGCAGAGTGCGCATGCGCTACAGCAAAGCATGTGCCCAGGTGTTCACCTTCTCACCAGTGTGGATACGTACAAAAGATAAAGATGTGTACACAGCTCTATAACTCATCCTGTTATCAGGATAGTATCAGCTAACTCATTTAATGAAACAGGTTATTAACTATATATCAATCAGGTTATGCAGTGTTGCTATGCTTTTACGCACAGAGCTACAATATTTCTTTCAGCTGCATCACCTTAAATTTATAGTATGTAGTTTATCATAATGTGTGTAGCAACAAAAGAATTACAATCTGACTAGTCTGGTTGGATTGGAGTTAAACAGCATTTATTGATTTGGTTCATTATATTTGAGGTGATGTCATAAAGTTTTCTGATTAGGTCCTGATCTAAATTCACTAAGGGGAATCTCTAATGCATTCCAAGCCATTTTTAATAAGGATTTAAATGTTGTATGTATCTTATGCCAAATAGCCAAGGAGTTTTATGGTTTTTGGTTCTGAGAGAAATTGTGCACAATGACGTGTATTTATATATAAACGAGAGATCTCAGAAATGTCTCCAAATTTGTGGACTGCTCTGAGAATATGTTCTAAATATAAAGATGAAACTAGTCAATGGGGGAGAAGTTGGGTCATGACGTGGTTCACCCACGGTGTCCTTTAAGCTAAACCCGCCATTGCTGGTTCAATTCAATCCAATTAAATTGTATTTGTATAGCGCTTTTAACAATCAACATTGTCTCAAAGCAGCTTTTGCACAGATAATGTGGTGATTAAAAGTAAATATGTTCTTTGTAAGTAGGTTTGTCCCTGATGAGCAACTGTGGCATGAAAAAACTCCCCGAGATGGAATAAGGAAGAAACCTTGAGAGAAACCAGACTCAAGACTGAACCGATCCTCATCTGGGTTGCAACTTAGCTGGTATCTACTTAGCAGAAACATACAGTTCAGCGTCAGTTCCACATCAAGCAGAACATTTTGAAAGTAAGGAATGAATGATGGAATAATCTCCTGACCGTAACTTACCACAACGCCCTTGGCCTTATTTGCGTGATTTTTTTGAAGTCTTTGAAAAGAAGGTTTTGGGTTCATGATAATTTATTAGATATTAATGAGTTTTTAATCAACAGTTTTTAAAATGGTGTGCTAAGAGTAACAGTGTCTTTTCACATAAACTGAGATGCTGAGGATTAAGCAAAGAGTCTTGTGATAATTATAATATCAACATTATAGCCATTATAAATCACAGGACTTGGATTATTAAGTACATTTGAAGGCAAATACTTTTATACTTTTACTCAAGTCAAAGTTAGAATGAAGCACTATTGTATCTCTTCTGTCTTTTACCAAAGGACCAAAGTGTATTTCGTCCACCACTGGGAAATTCTTTCCTGTTGTGAGGAAATACTACAGGATTTCCGCACTACCGGAAGAGGATGGGTTTGCTTAAAAGAGAAGGATAGAAAGAAGTTCCTGGTGAACAGTTCAATGTAGTTTCAATTGTCCAGTTGTTCTGCTTCAGCTGTTATTCTGCTGTAAGCGTTCTTACCGTCACCGGGGTAAAATGAAACGGCAAAGTCTTTAGCATTTGATACACCAATCACAATTGAATTAACTCTAGCTAGCTGTTCAAGAAGTTTTTAATTTGTATTTTGTGCTTGTATTGCATCCAGCTCATGAAAGTGCTGAACAGAAACACTGCTGTATAGCATCTGAAGATAATTTAGCCGAACACAAATGGGATAATGCACAAATCAGGGTAAAAATTCAGTCATATTTCTTTTTTCAAGCATCAACATTCTGCCACAAGCGTTTCACTCGAATGCTCTGAATACTGTGTTTAGTGTCAGTGTAAGTCAACCAAGTCCACCTACACTGCTATTTCCTGTACATTTTATTACATATGATTGCATCTACCAGTCTCTTGCAATAAGCCTATATTTTCCACTTTATGCAAACATTATTGGGCTCACAGTCATGTAATGGTGTGACCCTTTCATTTTCAGCATGTGGAAAGTTTCTGTAGTCGCTGTAGTCCGATATTTTTAGCCTTAATATTGTGTCAAAAGTAATGACAGAAGTCAGAAGGTAGCACGATTATTTACGGTAGTGTTGTCACAGAGGAAACAAACGCTGTTATATTTATAGGTTGAATGTTAATCAGTTGTTTAAAAACTAGAATTTTGTTTAGCAAAGAAAATATTTCTACTAAAATGACCTTCACCTGATTCCTGTATGTTTTTTTGTTTCAATTCAACAATTTAAAAACAATAGAAACCATTATGTTTTTCTTTTTTTGCATTTTATTGCCCTGATTAAACAGCCATCGTAGATAGTAAAGGTTTGAACGTGACGTCCAAATTGTAGATGATCTGTTTTGCCATGTTTGTGTGCCAACAGTTTCGGTGTTGTAAACTTGCAAACAAACAGTTATGCCTGGTTGCCTGGTGTGTGCAAGTTTGTGTTTTACTCTTTTTGTACAAACCTCAACAAAACTGATTTAAATTTTATTTTCATTTTCTCTCTCAGGCTCAGAACAAACAGTCAGGCATTTTGGCTGCAGCAAAGGTGATTGACACTAAGACTGAAGAAGAGCTGGAGGATTACATGGTGGAGATTGACATACTGGCATCTTGCAACCATGACAACATTGTCAAGCTTTTGGATGCCTTCTATTATGAGAACAAACTCTGGGTGAGCACATATGTAGTATTTCAATCGTTTTATTTATTTTTATATTTTTAATACTAATTTGGTTCTATTCAGAATATTCAATATATATATCAAGAGTCGGAAACCAGAATAAATTCAATTAGCTTTATTTGCTTTAGTACACGAGGCAAGAGCTTCAGCACAAGCACAAACCGGAAACCGGGTAGAATCCGTAGCTTAGGAAGTCCAGGAATGCTCTCAAGTGCAAACTGCAGTGGAAAAGGGGGCCTTTTAAAGGGCAGTGTAGATTGGAGACAGGTGTAGGTGATTAGTAGGAAGGCATGGATAACTTAGTACACGAGGCAAGAGCTTCAGCAAAAGCACAAACTGGAAACCGGGTAGAATCCGTAGCTTAGGAAGTCCAGGAATGCTCTCAAGTGCAAACTGCAGTGGAAAAGGGGGCCTTTTAAAGGGCAGTGTAGATTGGAGACAGGTGTAGGTGATTAGTAGGAAGGCATGGATAAGAACTGGGTTCATGTGCTTTTTGAACATAATTTACTACATGTGGACTACAATTTGTTGTTATAATAACTGCCACTCTTCTGTAAAGATGTTCCACTAGATTTTGGGGTGTGTTTATGGAGATTTGTGTGTTTGAGGTGAGGAGGCCTGAGTCAGTCAACATTCCAATTCAGAGCTCTATAGCAGAGCAAAATAAAGATCTTCCTCTCCACTCCATGTAAACCATATCTTCATTGAGCTTGTATTGTTCACATGGGAATTGTCATGCTGGGTTTGGGTTTCCTAGTTCAGGAAAATTTTATGAGATCCTTGTAGTAACAGTTTTAGGAAGAACCACAGATGGCTGGAAATGTGTATTTTGATTTGCTCCCTGTTAATCAGCTGTATTATCTTTAATTTATGTACTGAATTAAATTTAAATGTTGAGGTCAGTGAATGTATGACACAAAGCAAACTGGAGCATTTTACAGTAATATGAAGACAATGGAAAGCTACTGAAGGTTTAGAGAGACAGCCAGTCGTGTTAAAGCACTGTGTTCCCAATTGGTTTCCTTCCTGTGGAAGAGACGTTTGACAATAGATAAGACTGCATCCAGGCTTGAATGCTTTGAACGTTTATCTTTTATTTTAGCAGATCAGGTACTGGGTGGGCTATTATTTATATTTAGCAGTGATATCATCAGGTCGCGTTTTTTACAATACGATTAAAATTGTGCAAATGTTCAGTCTCTCTGTCGTCAAGGAAAACCAGGAGTAGGCAGAGGTCACAATGAGGTGTGCTATTGTGTGTAGACTATTGTCAGAAAGGCCAGTCGTAATTACTCGGTTGTTATATTACCGACCTGCCTATCCCCTGCCAGCTCCCTTTCATTTCATTGTGCACTGTCAGATGGGTGTGTCGAATCTATGGAAGGTTGCCTATTTCTATCAGACTCAGCGGTTCAGAAAATAGACTTCCAAACTCTGATGCTTCCTTATAATGCTGTAAATGAGGGTGGTGCTGTAAATGGTGTGGATTATATATTAGCATTTATGGTAGGGTTTAAACGTCCGAGGGCATTACCAGGTTTTTGTTATTACTCAAGAATGTCAAATGCACAATTATCAGTATGATTAGTAAATCATACACTTTTTGGCGTAATAACTGTAGTACAATAACAGTGTAATAACCGTAGTACTTTTACAGAGTATTACAGTGGAATGATGCAGTATAATGGAGCAAATGTGTCAAGACCAGGACTCAAATGTGGGTTGGGAGCGTGAGAGCCGAATATCCTACTTTCCTAAAATGTAAACACAGGAGATTTTACATTTGCAAGGAATGTACACACAGTTCAGTAAAAAATTTGAAGAGATTTCAGAAGAAAGACAGATAGATCCATACCTTATTTACCTCAAAGAAAAATTTATATATATTTTTTTATAGAAATAGCAGGGTTGCCTTCACATTTGCTATAAGTTACAGCCAAAACTGATTCGTTGAACTCACTACCTTTTTATTTTATAAGTGTGTTTGTGTATAGTTCATAACCCCAGGCTGTAAATATAATTAAACATTAACAGGATGTAATGGCCCAGTACCTTCACAGATTCCTTTCCTGTGAAAAGGAAACGTATATAGCCTGTGCTCTGAGGTAAACGTGTGAATGCTCCATGCGAGGCTCTGCCTTATTGTGTGCAACATAAACGTCTCATTCAGAGTGAAATAACAAAAGCTGCCACGGGGGATGGGGTTGATCTGAAAGTGGATGCTTTGTAGGACATTAATGGATCAAATCACAAAAGTGTGGGGGGAAAAAACACTGATACTAAAGACTACTTTAATAAATGTAAAACAAATAAAAAACTGTATGCTTGCTGTTCCTAGAAATAAATATATATCTAAACAAAAACATTAATACAAACTTGTGATTCTTTAGTAATCAATGACTATCAGTAATAATTAATTGCTACATTTGTTCCAGTATACAGTAAGGCATTGGTTTCTCTTCCCTTCAGTGTAATAATGCTTTGTGTTACCGGCTTTGTAGAAGCTCCATTGTTACAAATAGTTGCTTAGTCACAGTTGAGGCTGCTGTTGTTCAACACTGAGTGTCAGATTGTGTAAAAACTGTAATCCGTTTAAAGAAAAAAAAAAAGGTAAGATTTGGCTTTGTGGCTTAGCATGAAACATTTCAATTTGCATTCCAGGAGAAACACACACACACAGACACAGACACACACACACACACACACATGCATGTGTTAGCTTGGTGTCCCAATCTAACTACTTGCTTTAAATAAACACTTCAGCATTGTGTCTGTGACGAGATCTCTCTTATCTTCCTGTCTTGATTAGGGCTTTGACTGTTTCATGCTGCTTAATTTAGTCTCGTCTAGATTATTTCTGTTTGCTGATTGTGTCGCTCTGTTGGTTTTAGTAATCCCATCAATCGTACACTTTCATGTCCATTGGATGCTTGATATGTGATGAAATTATTATTTTGACTAATTTTACAGTAATTAATTAACACTTTGCCACTGTATATGACAGGTGTGTCAAACTCTAATTCACAGTGGGCCAAAGTTAAAAACTGGGACGAAGTTGTGGGCCAAACTCAATATTTATTGAAAAATTGACTGCAATTGTGCATGTTTTCCATCTCTACAGATGTGTAATGTTGAACCTTTTCATATGGAAACAAACTTCAGTTTTGCATAAACATTGAATCTGGAACAACTAAAGTTAAATATTATAAACACTTGAGAAATTAAATTTGAAATAAACCACACATCAGTGGTATTCATTTCTTATCTCTCTCTCTCTCTCTCTCTCTCTCTCTCTCTCTCTCTCTCGCTCTCTCTATCTATCTCTATCTATCTATCTATAGCTTTTCAAATTCCTTTTTAATGTAAAACTTTTTTCACAGGCCAACGACAAAGCAAGCAAAAATAATAATAATTTCCTTCAATTAAAAAAAAGCAATTTTTCAACTATTAACAGTTCATGCCTTAGAGTAGAAAAAATGCATAAAGACAGCATTCATTAAAGCTCATTTTGCTACACTCTATATGTATATATATATATATACAGTATATGCAACAAACTAGGTGAAACATGCAATAATTGGACAGTGAATGAGTGGAAGAAAGTACTGTGGACAGTCCAAATCTGACATTCGTGGCTCGAACAGAAGAACTGAAACAGAGAACAGGAGTGAAGACAGTCAAACATGGATAGAAGACAGCTTAATGGTTTGGGGTTGTTTTGTAGCAGGGAATGTTGGAGACTTTTTTCAGGTGAATGTAATACTAAACCAACATGGCTACTATTCCATATTTCAGCACCATGCAAATTTCATTGGCTAATTGAAATCAACTTCCTCGTACAACAAAACAATGACCTGAAGCACGTTCAAGCTCTGTGAACGTTATCTTAGATGGATTGTTATCTATTATGGAATGGCCTGCCCAGTCAATGCACCTAAATTCTATTGAACTGCTCGGGGATGAACTTGATCGCAAGGTCAGAGATGAGCGGCATGCCAAAGTATCTCAACTGAATGTTTGGAGAAACAAACTGTTCAAATGCCAAGAGTGTGTAAAGCTGTTATTTATGCTAAGGAAGGATTTGTCAATAAAAATAATGTTTCTTTATTTTAACATATGTATCTTTAGGTATCTGTTTGGCCAAAGTAAATCACATACCAATAAATTACATAGTTTGTTGCATATAAACAAAATGAACATGAATGTGTCGTAAAAACCACAAATTTCTTGGTGTTTCCAAACTTTTGACAGATGCTGTAAGTACATTTTTTAGGAACTTGTTCTTTATGAGAATATTTTGAATGGATGTCTATTGATGTGGTAGCATAAAATTTGAATTACTCTTGAACTTGGAAACCCAAACCCATTCCAGCATAATATTGCGCTCCATGAAAGTATGGTTTACAGCTGGAGTGAAAGATCTTAAATGGCCTGCTATAAAGCTCTGACTTTAACTCTATTGAAAACCTTTGTGAGGAATTGGAATTCGGACTGCAACCCAGACCTCCTCAACCTACACCTACTATAGTACCTGCTTTTACTAATGCCCTTATGGCTGAATAAGCAAAATCTTTACATGCACACATTAAAATCTAGTGGAACATTTTCCCAGAAGAGTGGAGGTTTTTTATAACAGTAAATGGGGACTAAATGTGGAACAGGATGTTCAAAAAGCACATACGAATCATATGGTCAGGTGTCCACAAACCTTTGTCCATAATGTGTATGTGGTGCTTAGTTTATACAAAAGCTCTGGTGTAATTTCCATGAGTTTGTTTGTGAGAACACTACAATCACACTCAGGTTTGTGACAAAATAACCAGCCCTAGATTTTTCTGAGTGATGTAAGACTCTGATTTCAAGTGAACCAAGTAAGAAGTAAGACTGTAGTGAGAAAGTGACACCTATAATCAAATCAAATGAATGGGTTGAGTTTTTATTTATTTTTAATTTGTGTAATTGTACACAAAGTGTAAACCAAATAATAGACTTGACATCAACTTGATCTAAAAGTGACCTTATTTTCAGTGTTTGGTAGTAAAAAACAGATTCAACAGAAAAATGCAAGTGAACCAACCACAGCATGTATTTTGGTTTGTAGTCAGTATGCTTTTGGATGAGCTATGTTTGTGATTCAAAGATCAGAGTTTAGAAATCATGCTGCAGAAATGCAATATGGTAAAAATCAACTGACAAAAAAAAAACACAATAATGAATAAACTTAAAAAAAAATTATATTTGCTTGTTATAATTGTTGTTTTGCCATTTGCAACAATTTTCTGCCGAAGTGAGCTATAGATAAATGCGTATTATTTCATAAATATATGTAATTCCTCTACTAAATAAAAGTAAAAATACACTACTTGAATATTAACAAAAATGCAGAAGTACTTCTTTTTGAATGTACACAAGAAAAATACCATATTTTAATAATTGATGAAATTAAAAAATTCCATTCTCCTGCACATCATCTTTTTATAAAGAGAGTTGTCTATTGTAACAGACATTAACACACATTGGGAGAACCCTTACACCACACACACACAATCTGAGGAAAACCACATATGTCTGAAAAAATTCAGGCGTCCCAATACTTTTCATGTGTAGGGTCCTGAGAATCATACGCATTTACTGTTAAATTTAGAACCTTGTGACTGTACCAGACAAATTATAGATGGAAAAATCTCAGTGTCTGTTTCAGTATACAGTATTTATGTGTAATTAGTGTATGTGATACTGTAACTAGAGTGAGGTCAAGTGATGTAATATGATGTTTTTTCTGCAGATTCTGATTGAGTTTTGTGCCGGAGGTGCTGTGGATGCAGTGATGCTGGGTGGGTAAAAGACACACACACACACACACAGACACACACACACACACACACACACACACACACACACACACACACACACACACACACACACACAATGGGGGAGGGAAGAAAATGTTTAGCAATTGCATTAATTACCCAGGCATTTATTATTCCAGTTAGGTGTGTGGATTGTCCAGAAGCTGTTGATTGAAATGTTAAATATGTGTGAGGTTGTTTGATTGCTAAAGTATACTGATAAAAGGCTATTGTTCATGCTGCGAGTTTAGCCGGATTAGAACAACCGGTCACAGTGAGTCAGTCCACTTTGGTTTAAAAGCTTATTGTAAGTTCAATGTGCACCGATTTGGCATCATGGAAATGTACAAACGAAGTGCAGCCGCATAGAAATGGCACATGAACCAATCAACACAATTGTGTACATGTTTTGTGTGTTTTTTCTGGTGTTATCTGATGCCTTTTGAAAGATTTTCCCCTTTTCTTAATCTCACATTATTATTCATCTCATCCATTCACAATGTTCTCACTTGAAAGATACAGCAATCTCGCATACTGTCATGAATAATCAAAGATCACGTTCATCAACACGAAATCAACTCTAGCAATGTATGTTTGACCTATCTAATATTTAACTATATTAGGTAACTAATTTTCCCAAAAAAAAAAGACCTACATTAAAGGTTCTATCTAATCTTTAGAAATGCTAATGAAAAATTAGATAGTGACTAAAAAACAATGTTTGAAATCTTATTTCTAGAATCGGAGGACAGAAAGTGAATTTCGCTCCTGGCTCTTTTTCTGTGTGGAAACTTTAGTGTGTATATTTGAATTAAAAACTGATAAGCAACAGTTTTTTTTCTCTCCAAAAACCTGGTGGTATACACTTTTTTCACAAAATTATTGGGACACCTGACTTATTTAGCTTTATACGATTCTGCGCCAAATTGTACCATGTTGGAGGCACGCAAATGTGTTGGCGTTTTTCTGGATGCTATAGCTAGAAATTTCCATTTCTATGAAGGTATGCTTTACATGGCTTGGTGTAGAAGATCTTGAGTGGCCTGTTATAAAGCTCTGACTACAAGGCTCTTAAATAGCTTTGGGATGAAATGGAAATTGAAGGCTTTCTCACCATATATTTATGTACCACACTCTAAAATCTAGTGGAACATCTTCCAGGAGTGGAAGTTGTTATAAGCAAATGCGGACGAATTGCGCAATCGGATTTCCAGATAGCACATATAAATCTTATGATGTGGTGTTCACAAACTTTGATCCGTACAGTGTAAATCTTTCAGTTTCTAAGGTAGAAAAGTGATTTAAGAAGGAATTTATTTGCATTTGTATCTCCCCTGACCAAAGAACCAAACGTCTGATTATGTCGCCATCTTGGAATTTTGAAACTGTGCAAATTGTTATTATATTATTACAGTCTGTCAATAATGTCGCACATTGTACACATACACAAATCCGTCCCAGATTCATTAATGAGTTTATAAATGCGAAAATAGAAATTGACACACGTATTTACGCATTGCGTTCCGCATTTGTGAATCATGATTTGAAAAAACCCAATGAGGTAATGAATGTGTGTCGCTGTTTGTGAACGCTAATTAGCTTGCATGTTTGCAAATCAGATTTTATAAACGTGTATTCATTACATGTTTTTTTCTAGTTCATTCATCCATAGATTTTTTTTACGTTTAATGGCGTAATGTCAGCTTGGCTCAAATTTCCTGACAAAACCTTATCTGGGCTTTAATGGTGCTTTCCATATATTATTACAGTCTGTCAATAATGTCGCACATTGTACACATACACAAATCCGTCCCAGATTCATTAATGAGTTTATAAATGCGAAAATAGAAATTGACACACGTATTTACGCATTGCGTTCCGCATTTGTGAATCATGATTTGAAAAAACCCAATGAGGTAATGAATGTGTGTCGCTGTTTGTGAACGCTAATTAGCTTGCATGTTTGCAAATCAGATTTTTATAAATGTGTATTCATTACATGTTTTTTCTAGTTCATTCATCCATAGATTTTTTTTACGTTTAATGGCTTAATGTCAGCTTGGCTCAAATTTCCTGATAAAAAACCTTATCTGGGCTTTAATGGTGCTTTCCATGTGTTTTTTCCCTCCACAAAGATGTGTTGTTTGGAAAATGTGGATGACTTTTTTTTTTAAATATAAACATGTACGCATGTTCAGTATATGTGTGTGTGTGTGTGTGTGTGTGTGTGTGTGTGTGTGTGTGTAGAGTTGGAGAGGCCGCTGACTGAGCCGCAGATCAGGGTAATATGCAAGCAGACTCTAGATGCGCTGCTCTACCTTCATGAGAACAAAGTCATCCACCGAGACCTGAAGGCTGGAAACATCCTGCTCATGCTTGATGGTCAAGTCAAACTTGGTGTGTATCTGTTTGTGTGGAAAAGGGGGATTGGGGTGTACTTACTTAATTTTGCATTACCTCAGCAAGCACACCAGTAAGGGAAAAACATTCTCTCTAGCTGCTCTCTGGTCTAATGAGCTTCGAGTTAAATCATTTTCATAAAAGCATGTTTTCAATTAGTTGAACTGAACTGCATTAACATTCATACATTGATTAGCTCCTAGAAAAATCTCCTAGCTATTGTGTCTGCTCTATATTGTTCGTCTGTAGTAAATCATAACATCAAGTCTTCTCAGTTTTTATATCTTCCATCAACAGGCCAAAATGATACTGACTGCTATCTTTTAGGCACAAGCACCTTTCAGTGGTAATACTGGGTAAACACACATGCTGTTTTCTGGAACTGTATTGTAATGAGTGAGTCACTCTGAGCTGTGATGCAACGTTCAAACAGCCACAGAGATAGAGAGAGAAGATCAATGTTAGGAAACCATCAAGAGGATTTTTTTAACAATTAAAATGTAGATGCTTTTGCTGCTTGTGATTGTTTTTGTATGGTAGTAAAACAAGGTATAATCTGAAGCATGAGTGAGATTCGATGATACTTTTAAAATCCAAGTGAAATTGTCTTAAATTGGTGTTATAGACACTATTATGATACCATATCTTAATGACTAGTCCTCCCTGAATGTCCTCCCCTTGTGTTTTTTTCTTCCAATTTAATGTTCACTAAAATGTCCTGCTCTTAGGGGTGGGTCATGTTAATATAAGCAGCTTGTTAGCAGGAAACATGGTTTTGTGCATGTGTTTTTGACTGTGCGTTATACTGTTTAGTGTGTGTTTGCTGGTGGAATATGATTGAATTTTTTTGCACTGGAACTGCCATAAAAAAGAGGAAGAGGCAAAAAAGTCAGGAAAACATTTTTTTTTTTTTTATAAAGACCAGTTCCATTGTAGGCATTGAACTCTAATAAATTGGATTGTTTTTTATTGTTCTCTAAATTTTAATAAACTAGAACTTAAAAAACTGCATTAGTTTATCATATTACTAATTAATGTTTACTAGTAATATATATTTTTATATATATTTAATTAATTACTAGTAAATCATAAATAATAGGAACCATGGCAACTTTAATTTTAATATAATGTTTGATATAATGTACTATTTATATTCGGCCCATTAACCTCAATCAAGTTTGATTTTTGTTCCTCCATAGGAAAAAGTTTGGGCACCTCAAGCTATTTTATAGGGTTGTTGACAAAGTGTCCAGCAGTATTGTGCTGCATTAGATTTGTAGTAGAGTATTCAATTTGTTCAATTCAATTTCTTTATAGATTTTGTTTCTTTGTTAGATTCTCAATAGGCTAGATTTTCTCTGTCTCTGAAACATATACCTAAAAAAACGGTTTTGTTTTTTTCTCTCCCCAGCGGATTTTGGGGTTTCAGCCAAAAACACTAAAACACTCCAGAGACGAGACTCCTTCATTGGAACCCCATACTGGTAAACCATGAAATAAAAACTGGTTATAAACTTAAAATCTGTACAGTATTATTAAACTGTTTCCATTCCTTTTTTTTATTTTTTATATCATTTTGGAATTTTGTCATACACCCAAACACGCACTCAGGATGGCGCCAGAGGTGGTGATGTGTGAGACTTCCAAGGACCGGCCATATGACTACAAGGCAGATATCTGGTCCCTCGGTGTTACCCTGATTGAGATGGCTCAGATCGAGCCGCCGAATCATGAGATGAACCCCATGAGAGTGCTGTTGAAAATCGCCAAGGCCGACCCGCCCACGCTTATGCAGCCTTCCAAGTGGTGAGAGGAAATGAGAGACAGTGAGCTTTTCCTGTAAATATTAACAAAGTGAACAAATGGAAACATCCAGCCGTGGAAATTTATTATCTCCAAATTGGGTCTTTGTAGTTAATAGCCTGTTTGACTGCTTGTATTAATTTAAATAGGTTTATATGTATGTAATGTATTCTAAGATAAGTATCTATATACAGAACTGTTTTAAAGCCTGTATATAATGTATGTATTTAAAATTCTGTGATATTCGCCATTTTTAATGAAATGATGTGAATAAAACTGGATCTTATTAGTAAGTTTTTGATGAATCATGAAGTCATACAACATGTGTATTGAAAACTCAAGCATGTCTCGCACAAACCTGGTGTATGAGACCTTTTTTACAGCAGTCATTTTGCTATAAAATAGTAGGACAAACACAGGTGTCAGCAAAGGCATTAATTATGGCTCTATTTTGTTAAGTTTTACGAGAGCCGGGTTCCTGCTATTACCGAACAGTAACGAGACCTCACACTAAAAACTTGCCAATTCAGCCTATAAAAGCTGTTTTTTTATACTGCATATAAATGTCCTGTAATCCTGGTTCTGTTCTAGAAAAGAGACTGAAAAATAATTATGTATGCTCATTAAACTATTGCTGAAACAAGAAATCTAATGTTGGCATAAGACTTCTGCACAATATATATTATATGTATATATTAGTTCTTTTCTAACCAGATTGAACAGAATAACTTAATATAAGCTAATAAAATCTGTGTAGTAACATTGCTAATTTAGAATAACAAAAACATCAGCAGTAAGGATAAAGCAATATTGTCCAAATTCATTTCCCAAAGCAAATTACTCTCACCCTCCAGGTCTCTCGAAGATGTGGAAAAGCAGTAAATATCGTTAGGCCTCAAATTTAGCACACACAAAAAAGTAGACTGCAGTAGTATGCTTTAGAAAGAATGAACATTGTAGGCTCACAAACAAAATGAAAAAGAGACATAATTCTACACATACACTATGTAATGCAATACAGTATTATTAATACATATATTTTATGAAATAAGAAACTACAAAAAGCTTTTTTTAATTATTGATGAAAATCCCACAAATGATCAAACCTGTGAAGATGAAGCACTGACTGTACATTGCCGTAGGGAATTTAGGGAACCAGCTTTTGTTATAGTAAGGCAATTCCTTGTTTGTAAGAATGAAGCTTATATTTCAGCATCAGAGCATTCATCAACATCCTACAGTGCTTATTGCAATATTGTTTTAAAAAAAATTAGTAAATCAATCTTTACCAAATGTGTTTCCCAGGTCTCCAGAGTTCAGTGACTTTCTACGACGCGCTCTGGATAAGAATCTAGATAACAGATGGACTGCAGCACAACTCCTCCAGGTGAGCTGCATTATTCTTCTACTGTGTAATGTGATATAATGTGTGGACCCAAATACCATTCATAAAATCATAAGAACAAAGGATGTTTCTAAACACATTCCACTGACCTGTAAGATGCTATTGTACTATTGTTAATCAAACACTAATCTCTAAAAGATTAAAAAGATTATATTCTCAAAGTATCAGACACCTGGTGGAACAAATAACCAGAGTTCAAAGAGGTTAGATGACGTGATTGACGTGTAGACACTCATACACCACATTGCAGCTGAGTGGTTGTATAGTTTAAACAGAAAGAGCAAAATATCCAAGACATTTGATTCAAACCAGTTTTGATCGTAAAAAACTGTAGAAAAGAGGCTAATCCACACTTTTCAGTATGGTGGTGGCTTTGTGGTGTGTGAATTTCATTCTTCAATCTTGCTTCTATACAAGGCACCACAGACTCTATGAACTACCAAAGAAATTTGACCACATCTTTAAAATGGTCTCCCCATTGTAAGAAAGGATTCCTATTCAGTTGTTTTTCCACACTTCACCACTAGAGGCAGACATACAGTTTACCAAGCAATGACAAGCTACCTATTGATTCTGATGCAGAATGCATGCCGAAAGGCCACTACTAAATGGTCAGTGCTTAGTTACAGGTTGCACAATGTCTAATGGCCACTGGTCAGTGACGACTGCTGCTCGGTGTTCTGGCCTTTTATACTCTTGATTGGGGACGGTGCATTGTAATGTCATAGGTAGGTTGTCATTGATGGTAAACTGTATGTCTGCCTCTAGTGGTGAAGCGTGGAAATACAACTGAATAGGAATCCTTTCTTACACCCATCCCACTGACATAAACTCCATTGACTGTATTTGAATTGACTTTACAGGTAGTAATGCACAGGTTGTGTTTTTGTGAACAGCACCCATTTGTGAGCAGCGTTACTGATAACAAACCACTACGAGAACTTATCGCAGAAGCCAAAGCTGAAGTCACGGAGGAGATCGAGGAGTCAAAGGAGGACGAGGAGGAGGAGGATCATGAGGGACAGCTGGTAAGAGACTTGTAAAAAACTTTTAGCAAATAAGCTTTACATCCAGGTTATTTTCTTAGATCTAGATCTAAATCTTTGTAGTCTGAAACCTAATAGCTTTTCAGTCAGCAATTCAGCTCGCACCTCAGAATTACATCAAGCAGGTACAATGGTTTTGGCTCAAGATGTCAGACATCTTGTGTCAAATTCATCACACTCAAAAGTGAAGAATGGAACATTTAGAAACACATAGCCTACATAGCATTTACCTGTGCCACCTGAAATCCTTGGTACACATACATACAGAGTACGACATGCAGTGAAATGCTTGATATGACTGTCTAGCATTTAAGCATTAAAATAGGAATAAAAAATAAGGATTAAAAATAAAGTAGATAAATAAAAAAAGTATAAACTATAAAAAAGATATGTATATACGTGAATCTAGATGGGGATAGATGCATCTGGCAGATATTTAAGTGATTCAGTGTAATGTCCATGTGCAGTATGATGTGGTATAAATTTAAAGCACCATTTACACCAATCTGAAAAAAAAGTCCACTGACACACACAAGGGATCTTGTGGCTGCCTGCTAGGATTTTCTTGTCAGCATCTTTGGCACATTTGTTTTGAGAAACGATACGAAATAAAAAAATAAATCCCAACAAATCTTTGAATGGGAAGCAGCAACTAGATTCAGTTTGAAACTCAAAATTCTGAACAGAAACCCAACTTTACTTACATAGCAGACTGAGAAGACCTTACAACTAAATGTATTTTTAATATACTACTTCAATATTTACTGAACCATCTGTCATATTGTTACAAAGCAGCTTCGCAGAAACAGTTGGCAGAAACACAAAGACATTACAGATATAAATATAGGGATAAAATGATGACTAGCTTGTGTGTATGGATAATTATGATGTTAGTAGCAGATTGTATTATTAGTGCTAAAATGCTTTACACTTTCGTTCATGTAGCTGTTACCTGGACACAAACGTGCTTCATCTGACATCAGTATTGGAAGCTCTGAGGATGAGAAACTTTCTCAGTCACCTGCTACCTTGGAAGCAGTTCCAGAAAAGAATGAGGAGTTTGGTGTTCCCAAGAGCTCCAATATGAATCTTAAAAATGACCAGACAGCCGATCCTGACATTTCTACCCTGGAGCTGAACCACATCTCAAACTTACCAGAACCATCCACTAAGGAATTAGTTTCCAATGTGAAACCTCATGAACAAGAAAATCAGAAGAATGTGGTAGGAATCAAACCAGAAGTACCTTCATCTTCTGTAAATATATTGGGGTCACTTGGGGAAATAAAAAATGTAAATAATATGGTGGACAAAGGTGTTGATAATGTGCCTGTAATCCAGCTCACACCAGAGAATTCCATTAAACAGGTTGAAGGACCTTCTGCAGAGCCCCAGGAGAAAACTATATCTCCGACTTCTCCTGTGAAAGAAGAAGATGAGAAATCATCTCCAGAGACTGAGAGTCCTGTGAAGCCCCGATTTCAAAAGAAAGTGTCGGGCAGTGGGTCAGCAGCAGATAAAAGCAACATCGACCTTAATTTGTCCATCTCGAGCTTCATAAGCAAATCGAAAGAGGCAGAATCAGCGTCTGTACAGGTACGAATTCTAATTGAGAAAGTGTTGAATATTATATATATATATATATATAATTATAAGGGGCTGTTGACTCTTGACTTGTTTATTCTGGTGTAATGGTTGTTAAAATTAGCATTTTTGGCATTTTCATGTTTCAACAGGAAAAGAAGCGGCAGAAGAAAACCCTGAAAAAAACTCGCAAGTTTATCGTGGACGGCGTCGAAGTTAGCGTGACGACGTCCAAGATTGTGACGGATAATGACACTATAAACGAGGAGATGAGATTCCTAAGGTGAACGCTGTCAGCAGATCTGCTTTATTTCAGTGTTTTTAGAGTAAAAGAAAATATATGATTTAACTGGGATTAGCATATGCAAAATGCAAATGTATATTTTGTTTAACATATTTTCGAAATTGTGTGTCAGGTAACGTGGAAGAAGGGGGATGGAGTAAGATGGTGTTTTATAAATACCTGGCAAACAAATCCAAATCGTAATTCATATAACGTAAATGTAAAACAAGCGTTGGGCAGTCGATCAGCAAACAACATAAATTGGGCAGAACAACGATAAAAAAACGAACGAGATAAAAAATTCATAAACAAAACACAGACCCGATGTCTAGGAAACAGTAAAGAGAAAAAAAGTAAACTGAACGTATTATTTTGCAGTGAGTTTAACGAATGAGAGTCATTTTAAGCTGCTTCTGTGAGGCGAACGTAATTGGAAACATGTGTGATTGATTTGAATGAATGTGATTGGGAATGTGCAAGTGGCTCCTGGGAGTTGGAGTGTCGGGTGGCCATATTTGAAAGGTCACAATGTCTGATGGGAAATTGAGTTTGAGTCTGGATGTGGTGTAACATTGTGACGCCTGGCAAATCGCTTTTTAGATATAGTTTATTTTAATGTACTTGTTATTATAAAATCAAAAGACACATTTACACAGTACAAGGTAATTTTGCTGATTATGAACCTTAATCCTGAGTTACCACTTAAACTGTCAAACCGGCAGATGACAGAGTAGCTTCTGTATACAGCTGGGATTCGTGCATAAGCATAGAGCATAGAGTTGTACTCATAAGCTGATGTGCTCACCTCCAAAACCCTACCTGTGTGTTATATACACTGTATAGACAAAGTATTGGGAGTCTTGAATTTTTCAGCCATATGTGGTACTTACTAGAAATTTAGACCACAAAGCTGGAGGCACACAATTGCATGGGATTTCTTTGAATGTGGTAGCATTAAATGTTCCCTTCTCTTAAACTAGGAGACCCAAATCTGTTTCAACATGAAAATACCACTGATAATGATATGGTTTACATTAGTTGGATTGGAAGATCTTGAGTAGCCTGCTATGGAGCTCCAACCTCATCCCTATTGAACAACCTTTGTTTACACTGACTGCACCCCAGGCCTCCTCACCCTATCAGAAAACCTCTGACCCCAGGCACCCTCACCAATCAAAAAACATCTGGAAAGTCCAGTAAGATAAGGAAGAGACAGTAATATCAAGCTGCAACAACCGCAAAGGATTTGGGCACAAAATTATTTACTATATTTTGTTAATAAGTTAAATAATATAACTGAAAATATAAATTATATCCTGTACATAAAATCAAATGTATCAAATACTTTATGGCATAGAAATAAAAATATTTTGGAGGGTGCACATCCAACACAACAATAAAGTGCTGATGTTTGAATGGCTTTAGGAAAGAAAAGGCAGGATGTAAGCTTCAGTCAACCGGTACTTCCTGTCTGTGTTGGGGCATATCCTGTTAGGCAGACTAGGATGTCCTTTTGGTGCTGATTCAAGGCAAATTTCACACATTATTTCACACAAAGTTATAAAAACTGCATTTTCTTTCAGCCCTGACACTGTTTGTTTGTGTGTGTGTTGGACAGACGTCAAGAGCTAAGAGAGCTGAGGCTGTTGCAGAAAGAGGAGCAGAGAGCCCAACAGCAGCTCAGCAACAAACTACAGCAGCAAAGGGAGCAGATCTCAAAACGTTTCGAGCATGAGACCATGGTCAGTGTTTGTACTGTAGTACAGAAAAGTAGCACAAACATTTTCAACTTAAAAATTATACTGACATTAGAAGTGCACACACTATGTTTTATTCACCGGGTTGATTCAGGATCAAATTATAATCTCACTGCAGCATTTGAACTTCACCGCTCCTCAGGAAATGGAAAAACATGTTACCATAAAAACAATCATTTATTACACGTGCATTCATATTAACATTGAATTTAAACTGCATGTGATACCTGTGCTGTTAATCAGCAGTGTCTGATCAGGATCAAGAACTGAACTGGACTGTAATGTAACCTTACATAATATACTGTCATTACTGAAGCCTCTGCTTTCGGTTTCCTCATCTCTCAGACCAAAAAGCGTCAGTACGACACCGAGGTGGAGACCTTGGAGCGGCAGCAGAAGCATACTATCGAGCGACTTGAGCAAGAGCACACCAGCCACCTCTGTGACGAGGCCAAGAGGATCAAAGGAGAACAGGACAAGGAGCTGTCAAAGTTCCAGAACATGTTGAAGAACCGCAAGAAAGAGGTACAAGCCGCATGAACTCGACAGACTCAGGGAAAGATATGGATAAGATTAAATTAAAGCATAGACAGATTTTGATACTTATTTCAATCAAAATCTGATATTAAGGTGCTAAAAATAATATTCGTACACTATGAGTAACACTTAATGGTAAATTAACGTTCTCAACGTAGCTCTCAATGCTACGGCCCGGTCAGGAAACCAACCCCAAACATTAGAGTGGCACAAGCCTTAGTGTCGGTCCCAAGCCTCTGATATTAAGGTGCTAAAAATAATATTCGTACACTATGAGTAACACTTAATGGTAAATTAACGTTCTCAACGTAGCTCTCAATGCTACGGCCCGGTCAGGAAACCAACCCCAAACATTAGAGTGGCACAAGCCTTAGTGTCTGTCCCAAGCCCGGATAAATGGGGAGGGTTGTGTTAGGAAGGGCATCCAGTGTAAAAACGTGCCAAATCAAACATGCGGATGGTCCGCTGTGGCGAACCCTAACAGGAGAAACAGAAAGAAAGTACTATGAGTACCACTTAGCCATCACTCTCATAAGAACATTTTGATCCTCCTATTCAAATATCATGGACATCATGGGAGCAAAGTTAGTCCCAATTTTATTGATACAGCCTTCACTCTTCTGGGAAGTCTTCACCAGATTTTGTAATACACTCATGCAAATTAAATTCAGACTCAAGTTCTATAACTCAATTCTTGGCAAATCATGTCTTTATGGAACTTTACACAACTAGATTGTAACAGGAAATCATTCTGCTGAATGACACTGGATCATAGAATTAACAAATGATTATGAACAGGAAAAAGCACAAGACATAAGTCTATGTGACAATAAGGAGAAACGCAGAAATGAGTGAAGAGAAATATCATAAAAACTGTAGGAAAAATAAGCATGAGCGTGAGTAACGTGTGTGGAAACCAAATGCGGTCAACTTTCATCGATAGACAACATATGAAAGACAAGGCATGCAGTGAATTGAGTTTATATACAAAGACATTACATACTTCATTTAGATTCTATGGCTTCTGGAAATGTAGTGTAATGTCCATAATTCTCAGTCCACAGTATCCAAGTGGGAAACCTGAGTATAAACTGTTTGCAAGATATTGTTGTGCCATTTTTTATTAAATAAAGTCCTCCATTAATTATTCATGATTATATTTTTGTAAAAATATTGTCCAAATTCCCCTTTAGCTTTTTTACATCCTCATTGCACCCTTTTTTTTTATTTCTCCTCCTTGTTACACTTGCACATATTTGGATTGCTTTCAAGATCAAAAGACTTTCACACGTGAGAAACCCAGTCATGACACGAATTAGGGAGGAATTGATCCAAACTCCACGCGATGAGGTAACACAGGGTCATGACTCTTGTTTGTTTTCCCTCATGTGACTGTCAAGGGTTTTTACTTTCCAGGATTTTGTGGAGGATACCACTTTTTTCATCTTACGCCCATTATTCTGAATCACTGTCATCTTTTTTCCAGCTTTTTTCCAACCTGTTGCAGAACGAGCGTGTTTGACTCACGCTTTCCTGTCAGAAATGTGCATGGCAAGGCATTTTAGCATTTGGGTGCAGCTGTTTGCTGTGAACTTTGGTGTGTTTGTGTATCGAGAGCTTTATTCTACCTCCACAGAGTGTAGCTCATGTAATGATACAGTCGTTTCAGGTCTCCTCCTGCACGCTGTTCTCCGGCCCAATGCAGGACGTAAGTGTTACCCTGTGTGCTGTGAAACATTGATCTGGGACCAGTTCCTTTTTAGTCTAGTCTAGTTTAACACTTCAAATCACCATATAGTGTATATTATCTTTATCTAATTATTGAAGTGATGCTAATTACAGGCTAGACTTTGTGTTTACTTTTTTTATTTACCAATAAAAAAATATTTTATATATACAGTGCAGCCTCGATACTGAAGGGGTCACGTTTTGTGACCCCTGGCAAGTAACAAAAAAATGGCGAGGTTTTGACTCTCACCCTTTTGATTGGTCCTTTTTTCAAAGGAAATTGTACATTAAAATTGTACTGTACTGTAAAATCAACAAAAATTGTGAATTACTTGTCATAAATGTTTTATCAACTACTTTAAATGAATAATACAATAATACAATAGTTTTTCAAACATTTTTATGTAATTTATTACATAAAAATACAACTTTTGGGCCACTCGCGGCTTACTCTTAGTCCGGTTCCAAATGAAATGTCACAAACTATTGAGGTCACGAGTGTCAAGTTCGCGAGTATCGAGGGTCCACTGTATGTTATTCATAAATACAAAAGAAACAATGAAAAAAGAAGCCCAATTGTTCTTGTTGAAATTGTGCAGAGAATTCTAAACATTTGTTTTACTGATGCGGCAAGTCTCAAATCAATCACAAAAATCCGCCACAATGCACACATCCGGTAATTAAAACCGTCCGTGTGGAAACATAGAAAAGTTCCGTTTGGTGAATACATATTAAATTCATATCGTTATTTTATTATTAAAATTATTTATATCATATTTATATGTACCTTACAGACCAGTGAAATTCTTTCTTCGCATATCTCAGCAATTTTAGGAAGCAGAGCACAGGGTCGGCCATGATACAGTGCCCCTGGTGCACAGAGGGGTGAGGACCTTGCTCAAGAGTCCAAGGGTAGCAGTTTGGCAAAATGGGGCTTGAACTCTGACCTTTTTAGTAGTAACTAAGAGGCTTAACCACTGAACTGCGACCTCCTGTTAGGTTATTAGACAGATTAGAAAAAAGATGTCAGGGACTACAACTGCCTTTTTTTGTAGTGTTATAAATTTGAATGTTCATTAAATGTTAAATGAAACATCTGAGTCACGAGTATACACGAGTATAAATATTAAGTCCTCTGAGTTTTTTGTCTGAACATTTAATAGATAAAACTTCTAACTGATATCCTATTTCTGTATCCAAGGAGCAGGAGTTCTTACAGAAACAGCAGCAGGGACTGGATGGTGCTCTGAAGAAGATTATTCAGCAGCATAAGAGTGAGCTGACCACCGTGGAAAGAGATTGCCTCAACCACAAACAGCAGCTGCTTCGAGGTAAGGCTCATTGTTTTCTGAGCCGTATAAAGCGCTTAATGGCTGTCATGTGGCATTCACACATTGCTACTTTTGTTCTGATGAATGTACTATCGTGAGTGCAGTGCAGTACAGTGCAGTGCAGTGGTGTGAGGCAGTCATGTGATCTTGTGAAAGCAAAATAACAAGTAAAAAGAAATGCCCTAGTATACAACTCTGAGGTCTACTCTTCTGATTTGTCTACAGCACGGGAGGCAGCAATGTGGGAGCTAGAAGAGCGCCATCTACTGGAGAAACACCAACTATATAAGCAGCAACTTAAGGACCAGTATTTTATGCAGAGGCATCAGCTACTCAAAAGACATGAGAAGGTCTGAAGGCACCTTTTAAATCAGTGATTAGCTTTGAGAGAATTAAGTTCAGTTCGGGCAACCTTTTATGTACATTTTAGTATGTAATTATTACAGGATTATATTTCCTTTTAGTTCATATTTCTGAAATTAACTATTAACCCATCCACAGTGTATAATGAGGTTACTGATTTAAATTCATGGTAAGTATGGTAATTCATGGTAATTCATGGTAATTAATGGTTATTTCTTCTTAGTATTGGAATCATCATTATTTTTCGCACTTATTCTGCCGGTTCATATGCAATCTAGTTTATATATTGTCATATAATCATTGAATTCAGCAGGAAATACATTATAGATGTATAATGTAAGTGCATAGATAAATGGACGTAATGAAGCCTAATAGTTTGCCTTGATAAGTTTTTGTAATCGAATGAGTTACTCGAGAAATCGTTTCGGCCCTGAAATGTAATGCTATACATTCTATACAATTGTGTGCCAACTATGTGGTAGCAGTTTGGAGAAAGAACCACATATCCATAATTCCATTAAAATTAGGAAGTATTTATATAAGGTACACACTGTACAGTTCACTTTTAGTAAATTGTGTATTTTCTTGACTGCATACCATATTTAGCTTTTTTATATACATACATACATGTGTAAATGTAATTTTTTTATTATTTATTTACAGATAAGTATGATTATTGGTAAATAATTTGAGCAATGCACTTATTAATACCCCAGTCAAGTAGAATTGGCTTGTGACATTAACATTAAGCTGATGATCTGAACATATTCTATTAAAACGCTCAACAGTTTTGTATTTGCATTGTATTTTCCCTAAAGGAAATGGAGCAGATGCACCGATATAATCAGCGACTTGTGGAGGAAATGAAGACGAAACAGACCCAGGAGAGGACCAGGCTTCCCAAGATCCAGCGCAGTGATGCCAAGACACGCATGGCCATGTTTAAAAAGAGTCTGCGTATCTCCTCCCCTGGGCTCACCCCCGACCAGGAGCGTGAGAAGATTAAACAGGTCAAGGATCCAATCCAGCCAGACATTCATTGTGAAGGAATCCAAAAAATGTCAAGTATACCTAATGTGTGTGTGTGTGTGTGTGTGTGTGTGTGTGTGTGTGTGTGTGGTGTAGTTTGCAGCACAGGAGGAAAAGAGGCAGAAGAACGAAAGACTCCATCAGCATCAGAAACATGAGAACCAGATGAGAGACTTGCAGTTGCAGTGTGATGCCAATGTTAGAGAGCTACAGCAGTTACAGGTACACACACACACACACACACACACACACACACACACACACACACACACACACACACACACACACACACTTGAGCATCCTGTTACAAGTCATGCATTATCTTACACTGATTTGTCCATTGATTAGAATGAGAAGTGCCATCTGCTCATTGAACATGAGACACAGAAGCTAAAGGAGCTGGATGAGGAGCACAGCGCCGAGCTGAAGGACTGGAGAGAGAAACTGCGGCCCAGAAAAAAGGTGCTTATTTGCTTATATAGGATATAAAAGAAATATTCACTCGATTACTGTGAAAACTCCTAAATTAGCTTCAGTGCAAACAGCTGCCATTAGAGAAAAATAGCTGAATATAGTTCGCCTGTGTGCATGTGGTCTCCATATAAATTCGCCTGTTTGTCTTGGATTTTTTTTTATATCTCTTTGGTCATCATGATGCTGCAAAATTTGCACCCTTTCACAAACACTACAGCAGCATCAGTCATGGTTTAATTACAAACATCTCAACAACATCTTGGCCCAATAAAATTGTAAACAATAAGCTGGAAAGACCCAAATCTCAAATGGGGAAATTACATGTTCACATTACACTCGTATCCAAGATAACTTACTAAGCAAGGCTTCTATGAAAGACAGATGAGAAGAAATCCATTGTTGCAGACTCAGCGAGCATGTTTGAAAAAAAAACGCTTTTTTGTTTTGGTCAAAGTTATGGCCTTGGCACAAAGTGGATATGTAAATTTTTTACAAATATTCACATTTGCTTATCACCCTGAGAACATTATCTCTCCAGTGAAGCATGGTGGTGGTGGCAGCATCATGTTGGAAGGATGTTTTTTCATTAGCAACAAACAGGGAAACTGGACAAGATTGAGAGCAAGTAGGGTGGAGCCTAATGCTGGAGTATCCTAGAAGAAAACGTATTCCAATCTGAAAGAGATTGTATCTGGGGCAAAAGTTTTCAAGAAGCAAATGTGTTAGAATGGTCCTGTCAAATCTTAGACGTTCATGAGATTGATAATCGGTGGCAAAATTGTTTTTGATGACACCAACGATCTTTAATCTGACAAGTATTGAACATTCAGCAGCATTTAGCAAATTTAGCAAAAAATTTATAAATACGATGAATGTTTTCCAGACATGAACTCTACAAAATGTGGGGGAATATTTATGCAAAGCACAGTATATTGGGGCATGTACAGTAGGAATACAATATTTGCATTAAACAGGGCCAGATATGCATGTGTGCTTTCAATATATTTAAACGATGCTTGTTCTTTTTTTTTTTCTTAGCTTTGTAGATTTTTAAGAAACATACACTACATAGAGAAAATGTAGATCTTCATTGGCCCGCTATTTGGGGAAATTTTTTTTTTTTCCAAACTTTTTTTGCTGCTAAATATATAGATCCAGGAAAATGTGATGCATTAATGATTTATAAACATGTTAACATTTATGGCATTTGGCATAAATTTGGCCCTTATCCATAATGTGAGCAGCGCAGAATTAAGGGCCTCACCCAAGGGCCCAGCAGTGGCAGCAGGATTTAAACTTGTGACCTACCAATCCAAAGTCCAGGGCTTTAACCACTGAGCTACCACCTTCCTTTATTAAAGTGATGTGTTTGTGTGTGTGTGTGTGTGTGTGTGTAGACACTAGAGGAAGAGTTTGCTCGGAAGCTTCAAGAGCAGGAAATCTTCTTTAAGATGACTGGAGAGTCCGAGTGCCTTAATCCATCCAACCAGAGCCGAATTTCCAAGTTCTACCCCGTCCCCACTGTTCACTCCACTGGGTTTTAACACAAACAAACACACACACACCCACACACACACACACACACTACACATTTTCCTACAGTATTTAAAACTCCCATATGTATATATCACTCAAGTAGGACTCAGATTAAGGCATTAAACAACTACAAACTACACATTTTTAGTAAATGCGCCTACATTTCTTGATTTGGCTGCCAACTTTCTCTTGGCTGTAATAATTCAGGGTTAAATGCAGAAGACTCAATATAAAACAGGGTTTTGTACCTACTAGTTCACTGAGAAGACTGATGTATTCATACATGGAGATTCACAATTTACTAATCAGGCAGCTTCTGTATGGGTTTTTTTGTGTTTAGCTAAAACTGATGCTAAGAATATTGTATAATATTTAAATTCTAGTTAGATCTTTCAATGTTTTTATTTCCTAGAGAGATTTGACTAAAAGATCAAATGTACTTAAAGAAACCCTATAATTTACACAAAGTTTTTAAAGAACACAGCAAGTTGGTTAAAACATGAATTTCTACAAAACATTAACATCTAACATCATCTAATAATGAATGATATGACTTATATGATACGATTGTCCAATTTCCTAAATGCAGTGTTGAAATGAAGGCACTAGCGTCTGCAGCAGATTTGCTTTGTCTGCCGCACATGACTGCAAGTGTTGTGTTGAATTTTCTGTCTATCCCAAGTGTTAGCTGTACTGTTTTCTACACATTTCAGATCAAAATGACGCACAATTTAAGCTATTGTATCACTGTGGTATGAAAAACACATTTGAAGAAGAAAATGCAATATGGATTTTATGTTTGTTTGACAATTTAACACTGGAAACATCAGAACCTTTTTTTTTTTCTTAAATGAGTGCATATTTTTTTTTAACTCTTTGCTGTTAATAGTCAGTTTAAAGGATATTTTTGTAGCTTACATACATTTTACATTTGTATAAATTATAGCGAGCTTCTTTGATTAGCTTTATCATGATGCTACCGATGTCATTTGGGAGTTATACTTCTTTTTAAGCTATACTTTTTTTTTTTATATATATATAAAAAAAAATGCGATATTGAGATTTAAGCATCACTTTCGAACAGGGTTGAGTTTGTGCTTATTTTCTGTAGCGAATAATAAACTAGCATGATGTGTGTTCTTTACAAACCTATTTAGAGTTATTAGCTAGAACATCTACAAAGTTGCCAACTAGCTTACTAGGATGGATTATCATTTCAGGCAGGTAAATAAAGAAACTTTGACATGGAAGGAAATCTAGAAGGTTTGTTGTTATCATTTTTAGGCTGATGTGAAAAGATTTAAGTTGAATATTTTGGGAGCTTTTACAATTTTACAATCCTTTGACATTATTTTCTTTAAAATGCTTTTACACATTCTTTTGGAAGCACTCCTTGGCCATAAATAGATTTTTATTATTATTAATACAGTAATTTAAATGAACTTTTTTTAGGGATGATAATTTCCCCATTCTATGCATCCAAATCCGCCTGTCTCATTATGTTTCTTTTTATCGAGAGCCTTTTCATGTGTAAAAATGTTTTGTAATGTTTAATGTGTTCATGGGCTGCTAATTAAATCATTTGTTGCGAACGTTAATGCCTCTGTTCAGGTCTGTTTTCTGCTCTGACTATATATATATATATATATATATATATATAGTGCCCTCCACAATTATTGGCACCCCTGTTTAAGATGTGGTCGTTTTTTTTTGTTTTTTTTTTCTGTAGTTGCTAAGGTTGGTCAGGGTATCTAGGGACTTTTAATTAGTAATTCATGATTTCCTGTTTCCCTGGGGTATAAATATGACGTGACACAGAGGCCTAATTCTCTTCCCCAATTGTCAACATGGCAAAGACAAGAGAACACACCATTCAAGTAAGGCAGATGTGTGTCGACCTTCATAAGTCAGGCAATGGCTACAAGAAAATAGCCACTCGCCTTAACTTGCCGGTATCTACAGTCAGAGGAATTATTAAGAAGTTTAAAACAACTGGAACAGTGACAAACAAGGCTGGAAGAGGTCCCAAGTTTATCTTGCCACAACGCACAGTGAGGAGGATGGTAAGAGAAGTAAAAAAATTTCCCAAGCTCACCGTCACAGAATTGCATCAAAGAGTGGCATCAGAGTCTCCAAAACAACCATCAAACGCTCTCTACATGTCAACAAGCTGTTTGGGATTCATGCAAGGAAAAAGCCTTTTCTCATTTGGGTTCTATGTTGTTTAAAAAAAAAAGGAGAATTTTTTGAAGTCCACGACTACATCTTAAACAGGGGTGCCAATAATTGTGGAGGGCACTGTATATATATATATATAATTTCTCCTAGATAAATAGATTTAGACTTTATTCATCCTAATTAAAAAATGTATACAATTAAACATTTATTTCTATTAATTTCTATAAATTACTTAAATGTATATACGTTTATATAATTTTTTGATCTGTCAAAATAACCAAACTAGGAGTTTTAATTAATAACAAAAAAACTTTCATCTGCTTGTTTTTGTTGTTGTTTTTTAAAGAAAACTTTATTTTTCACTTTTATATGGAAAACCATTTCTGCATATTCATTCAACGCACACTTTCATCCAAAGTCAGTTTCAAAGCATAAAGCAGTACATTTAAATGGTAAACACTAAACACCTAAACATTTTTAGCTTTGGCATTAATATTGACATCAATCACAGTAGAAAAACATCAGCTAAATGCCTTCCAAGGCACAAAGTTATGAGCTATGTTCTGTTATGGTTTTTAAGTCCATAAGTAAATAAAGTAAATGAGTATAACAGTATACAGTACATAAAAACCCCTAGGCTAGACTACATATTCAGAGCTTTTCTATATGAAAAGAAAACAAGAGTAAGATTTGAAAAATGTGGTAGTAATAAATTTGTTCTTCAAAAATTCATAGTAGAAAAAAGTAAACTTTGTTTAAAGAAATCTGGTGAAACACTACACTGCTACCATAGTTCTATCTTATGTGTTTTAAATGAATAAAATGTATGTACAGATTTAGATTTCAGGAAATGTAAATTGACTGTCAGTGAGACACTGCAATTATTTGTGTACTTTCAGTTCTGCAAGTACTTTGCATTCTATTCTATGTATTTGGTTACAACAAAAAGTTGCAATAATTAAAAATCGACACAAATGATGAAATTGATGAAAATTGTTTCTTTGCTTGTCAGACTAAACACCTGTGCTTCTGTTTCTTCTGTGATTCATGTAGACGGATTCTCCTGAAAAAAATATTTTTCAAAAGATGTCTTAATGAACCCAGACATTAAATTGTTGAACAGTGCTTCATAGTGTCCCACAAGGGCGGGTAACAGTATGAAGAATATTTCAAACATATTTTTTTTTTATTAGGCAGTACCGTTTTCTCCTTTTTGTCCTCTTGGTCCCTCATTGCCAGGAAGTCCTGGTAGACCAGGGATGCCTTGCTCACCTCTAGGACCTGAACATACCAGAATACAGCAGTTTCATAAATTGTTCAGAACAACAGAAAAAAGGACCATAATAATGTACCTTTATACAATATTTAAATTGTGTATAATATTATTATTATTTGTGAACAACATTTAAACAGTTTACATAAAAAAAAATATAATTAAATGCTTGGTTAAATATAATATTAAATATAGATATATCAGATAATATATGTTTTTTATAATATTTAATAAAAAAATTAAATACAATAAATCAAATTGAATATTTTGAATTAATATTTCGATTAAATTGAGTAATCAATTAAATTGCCACAAATTAAATTGATTAAATTAATTAAAAAATAAATAAAAAAATATTTGTTAGACTTAATGTAGGTAATACAGATATGTATGTGTGTTTGTTTTACATTCAATATAACATTTTCTAAAGATATGATCTACTTAAATATTGTACTTGTTTTAGCGTACTTTAATAAATGTCTTCATTCTTTCTATCCTTTATTCATTCACTCGCTCGATATGTGGAATTGTCAGGATTTTTTCCTTTCAAGGACATAAAACGCAAAATAATCCACCTTCCTGGATATTATGCGTAAAAAAAATCTTATTTCCGAAGTAGTCACAGTGACACCGCACTAACACTAGTTTTCATTTATACCTCTGACAATGTTGTGTAGGTTTTTAAGTTTAATAATTATAATAATAATATTAAATAATAATTATAAACATTCAGTCCAAGTACAAGGCAGAAACTAAACAAACTTGTGGTCCACCTCTTAATAGGTTCCTGAGGGAACTCAGATTGTAACTATGTTCTGCGTGTAAAAAGTTTGCATTCGGTACATGTGTGTGCTGAATCGAAAGCCCTGTATGAATATGTGTACCGTTACACTCCTAAGCTAAACCCAATGTGTTAACTTGTAAACTTGCTGAATTACTAACCTCTTGATCCTTTGGGACCAGGATATCCAACTTCTCCCTTCTGCCCAGGTCTTCCTGGTGGTCCAACTATGCCGTGGTCTAGAAAAGTGACATGAGTTAGTCATTAAGGGTGAAGAACAAATTTTTTAGTATTTATTTTACATTTTGTACTTTTAAGTAATACATACAGTACATAAAGTAGACACTACACCATGTTTTTTCATTTATAAAGATAAGTAACGGTAAAACGTACCTTTAATCAATTTAATCATCTCCGTCATGTTGCCATAAGTACCGTATGCATGGCTGATTCCAGGACGTCCAGGAGGTCCAGGAGGACCAGGAGGCCCTTGGATATCTTTGAGATCCCAAAACAGTAAGCGATGAGCTATAAAAAACCCAGACACATAGTGATTACTCGTCATTCCTATTTACCTCTCAGCATACTTACTAGGTGTGTACAAACACTGAAGACAAGGATATGATGTCTTTTTTACACAATTAATGGAGCTTTGAAACTACCCTGAATGGGGAACATATACAGTAGACCATGAACAACATCCTATTTTGCCCTTCCACCACAATAATTCATTCTCAGTAACTACTTTCTGTCAGGCGGGTTCACAATTAATATTAAGCCTTACACAGGAACGCTGGCTATGTGGCAGGAATACACACAATAGAAACCCATTCCTTTATAGATCATCATACACAATTTCACAGTGATGCTTTTTTAAACTCACTAGAGCAATTTAGTGCAGTCAAGATCTGCCTAAAAGCTCAGCAATAAATAGGCCCTGAAGCAAAAACACTACCAATTTAGCCAGAAATATGACCATTAAGTGTAATAATGAAAGAATCATGAAATACATGACATTACATAATTTTTGCATGGGGCAAAACACTCCAGAAGAAGCAAAATAAACACACTGAAAAAAAAAAAGAAAAATGAAACTGCATCTGTAAAATGACTCTTCAGCCTTTTGACAATTTTTGGTAACTTACATTTGATGTGTTTCACTACTTGTTCTGCAATACTGGGATAGTCTATAGTGTCAACAGGTAATTGTTTGGACTCTGCATAGCTACGGTTTGGCTCTTCACGGAACACCCTGCCACCTGGAGGAAAACATAAGGCAAGGTAAGGAAACTGTTAAGATCTATTAAAAAATATTCACTACAACTTGTGGATAAAACAAAATAAAAAATCATTGAAATATTATCACTATGATTCACAACTCTGCCATAGCCATCTGTAACTGAAGCTCCAAGAGAGCTAAATTGGTTGTTCACTCTGTGTGATTATGGGGCCATTTGTGATTAATAGTCCAGAAACTATAGCATTGGAATATAGTGTTTAAGCACCAAGAGGATTGCAGTTAAATCTATTGCTATTTAATGTTCTGTGCAGCAACCCAGATGTGTTCAATAATAGTACACTGATTCATTGATTTTGCCAATTAATTGACACTAATAGTTGATTGCTGGAACCAGTGGTGGAACACAAACCATATACTTGAGTAAATCTAGAGATACAAATGGTAAAATATTACTCCAGTAAAAAGTAAAAGTGATTTCTTATATATCTTTTAACTTTCAGTACTGCATACTGCACTGCTATACTGCATACTCACTCTTTAGATATTCCTGCAGTTCTGCACGAATTGGTGCTTGGTTTGCATTTTCAGCGTATGACACCAGACCTCCTGTCATTCCAGGAGGTCCCTGAGGTCCAGGGGGCCCTGGAGGACCAGGTGGTCCTCTAAAATCAGCATCTGTAAGCAAAAAAAAAAAATTATGAAATTCCATTTTAACTTAGTATCAAATCCATGAATTTCTGAAATTATGATTTTGAAGTATGATAAAATAAATATATAATATGTTCAGTATTTATACACAAAGAAATTTGAATCAGAACTAGAATACTCTATTGATCCCATACGGAAATTGTTTGGTTGCAGTTGCTTAAAGTAAAAAAAAAAAGATCAAGTAAAGATTAAAGTAAAAATAAAAATAAGAAATATAAAATCTATACATATTAAGGTATATATTAAGAGAAATGAATCTGTAGCAGGATGACATTTGAAGCAGCAGTGAAAAACAGATACAGAGAAAAAGTCAGACTACAATAATAGTCATAAAAGTTGCCCATGTAACTAATTATTATTGCACTAAATCTATTGTATAAAATTGTCCAAGGTTATTACCTTTGTGCAATATGTTTGAAAGTATAAATAATTATTGAAGGTCTTTTTCTTTTGTATTTATAAATACAATATATATATATATATATTTTTTTTTTTTTTACAGAACACAGAAATGCTCCCACTGTGGGACGAATAAAGGTATCTCTTATCTCTTAGGATTTAAAAATCTATAAATATAACATAAATATCACTATATGTTTATTATTTTTAACGTATAACATCTATATGGTAGAGCAGCCATTGTCCACCATCTTTACCAGGCACTTAAATTATAATATCTTTTATATAGTACCAAAATATTAGTAGCCTAGTGAACTCCTCGTGATCATAGTAGTGATGATAGTTATGGGCTCTTACTTTGTAGGAAAAGTGGGTGATCATTGTATGGTGATCCAGGAAGTCCTGGAGGACCAGGTGGACCTGGGGGTCCGGTTTGTGTCAACATACCCTGGTCTACAAACAGGCACAGAAATAGAGAAAATGTTATAATAAAAGTGTAGATTTTTGTATTGAAGATACTGTTACGGCAGAAAATGGTGAAATATTTTAAAGGTAATAATTTTAGTGCTCGAAAATGTCAAAACTGATCTTTTTTTATTAGGTGATCAAATTTATAAAGTATGTTATAATCCAATAGATTTGTTAACACAGAAACAATGTGCAAGGACGACGTGTATTGTTTATGCATTAGTCCAAGTTTTACATATTTCTCTCCTTTATTTTTGACACAAAGCAAAAAGTCCATTTTGGTATTTTTTTCACTTTATAGACAAAAACAGGAGTATTTTAATTTAATTTTACTTACGAAAACATACCATTCATAAGATTGAGGACTCTTCCAGCTACTTCCTGAGGGCTAAGGCCTGGAATACCTGGAGTTCCAGGTGGTCCTGGGGGACCAACCAGATACTGTCTTACCTCCTCCCCTGCAAATAAAGTTTTTAATTGTGTTTGACAGATTAAATATATTTATAAAGTTTGCTTTAGAATAATATCATTAACTAAATAATTGTTTCTAAAAACTCACTTTGGATATAATTGATTATTCGGTTTGCCAAATCAGCATCAGATATACTTCCAGGTGGTCCAGGGGGCCCAGGAGGACCAGCGAAATATTCCCTAATGCCATCATCTTTATCAAATAGAGCAATACAAGATCAATGCTTGATGTTATTCAGTGGTCAAATTGCAAATAACAAATCTAGACATGAATCTTCTGATTATAGAAATGTAGTTAAAGTATTTAACCAAAACAGAGGAAAAAAGGGTAAAGTTTCTACCAAATATACATATATATTGGTAGAAAACTGCTACCAAATGAAAAATGCTCACTTCTAAGAAGGTCATTAAGCTGCTGAGAAACATCTGGAGAACCAGAGCCTCCACCAGGAGGTCCAGGAGGCCCAGGAGGTCCAGGTGGACCTGGTGATCCAGGTGAGCTTCTGCCCGCACCTTATAATAGAAAAGCAGAGTTACACAAAATAAATATTACATCTACCAACTAAAAGTTTAAAGGGTTCAGCGCAATAATTCAAACCTACCATAAGAATATCCTGGAATGCCAGGGGCTCCTGGAACACCAGCATCACCTACAATTATTACATTTTTAAATAGTTAGCACTTTTATCTGAACAAATACTATAAGAAGAGACATAACCATATTTGGCTTTCATGTTATGAATTCCGCATCAGATTTCATTTGAAGTGGACTGTTTTATACCTTTTGAACCTGGTGGCCCTCCAGGGCCTGGTGGTCCTTGTGGGCCTGGTAAGCCATCACGGCCTGGGGGTCCACTTGGGCCTTCAGGTCCTGGAAAACCTGGTTTAAATAGAACATAGGAAAAAATTAATAAACATCATTAGTAATATTCAGTATTATTAATATCTATACAACACAGTTGGTTTCAAAAATGTGGAAAATGTAAAAGTTCGATTTCTGACCAACTCCAGGTTCTCCTGGTAGTCCAGGATGGCCAGGCTCTCCTACAACAGAAAGAAATCAAATAGATTAATAAATAATAAGAAATGTTATAAAGTAGAATTCCTAATTCAGAGTGTTATATGAAGTTTAAAATCCACAATTTATAATTAGTTTCTTATTTTTAAGTATAATATTGTATATATGGGTTATAATTATGTTTTTCTAATAAAATAAAAAATAAAAATCTAAAAACATAATACATCTGAAGCCTTAAGAGCAGCAAGAAGAAAATTAAGGAAAAATATAAATAATACAAACTTCTTATTTATAAGCTTTTACATCTGAAAATATAAATAAATAAATAAATAAATAAAATATACTGTATACTATCATATTAATGCAAAATGACTGTAAAACTTTGCTTGTTGTTTTTCATGTGTTAAGAACATTGATTATACGTTACACTAATTCTTCTGATTTTTCCGTATATGGTGCAAAGATGTACATTTTTAGAAAGTACTTTACCTTGAGGTCCAGGAGGTCCAGGGGGTCCAGCAAAAAAGGTTTCTTTTACAAAGATAAAAATATATAGCATTATAATAATTTGCAATAAAGTAAGTTCTAATGTTATTTTATGCACAGTAACTGATTAACTAATAATTTTACCTGAATTGGGTACAAAGCTTCCTGGTTCACCTTTTTCACCAGGTGGTCCAGGGAGACCAACACCTAAAAAAAGACAAATACAGGTAAAAAATCCAGCAAAAAAGGTTTCTTTTACAAAGATAAAAATATATAGCATTATAATAATTTGCAATAAAGTAAGTTCTAATGTTATTTTATGCACAGTAACTGATTAACTAATACTTTTACCTGAATTGGGTACAAAGCTTCCTGGTTCACCTTTTTCACCAGGTGGTCCAGGGAGACCAACACCTAAAAAAAGACAAATACAGGTAAAAAAAAAAAGAGAGAAAAAGAATGAAGGTACTTACAGAACCAAAGGAAAATGAAATCAGGCTACTCTTTACTTCTACTCTAACACTGTACTATCACTGTACTGGACTTAGAGTTAAATGATCACTGTTAAATCAATATGGAACTTGCCTGGCGCTCCAGGTGGCCCTGGGGGTCCAGTTTTGCCCTCACCTGCAAAAAAAACAAAACAATGAAATTATAATGTTAATATAGTAACTATTTATTTATTTGTTTGTTTGTTTAAAATATAAAAAAAGACCAATTTACCATGTTTCCCAGGCTCTCCAGGTGTCCCAGGGGGTCCAGGGGGGCCGGGAGGTCCAGGAAGACCAGCAGTAGCTATTGAGTCGAATTGACATTAGTTTAAAAAAGTACTTTAAAAATATGAAATGTAGAATCTTTAATGGCTGGCATAGAAATAGTACATAGATGAGAAAAGTGATGCCTTACGCTCATATTTAATTCTTTCAACAGATTTAGCAGAAATGCCAGGTTCACCATCATCACCTTTTTCACCCCTTTCTCCTTTGGGTCCTGTAAGAATAGTTTGCATGTCAGTGCAAAGAAATCATGGAGGAAATTGGAATCATTTTGACATAATCTCAGTTTGATTCATCAAAACAACATTAGCCAACTAATTTTCCTGTTTCTGCACAGTTGCTATTGTTATGGCCAAAATGAACTGATCTTTGGTGGTGTGGTGCAACAGGCTGTGGTTCAACATACCCCCAGTTTAGAGAGGTACTGAAAGAAGCTGATTTGATAATATATTATTGTAGCATGTCTAACCAAACTTTTTTACCCATACTTCCCCTACCTTTTTTCACATTCATACTACTGTTAATCAGTGTACTACTTGTTTCGAAGCTAAAAACCAAACCAAGAAACAAGAATGCATGGATCCTGGTGTTCATTATTGGTACTACAGTGTATTCATTTCCATATCTTTAAATTGCTGAAAACATTTTACCAGCAGGGCCAGGAAGACCAGCAGGGCCAATGGGACCTGAGAAGAAACAAGAATCTTTTTAATGATTCCATACCTCAAAAAATCTTGAATTAGTTATCAGATTGTATTATTCAAAATGTATTAAAATATAAATCTGTCTATTTTTACTATTGTTAAAGCTCTTACCTGATAGTCCAGGGGCTCCAGCAGGACCTGCAGGTCCAGCAGGTCCTGGGGGTCCAGGAATAGCCACAGTGTTGGAAGCAGAGCCTACCAGAGAAAGGTGAGAAATAAGAGATGAAATGCTGAACTGAATAACTATCACAGCTCAGCAAAATCCCAACTACAATTTTCAGTAACAGGGCATACAAACATGGCTGTTATGGACTAGATAACCTGCAACACTCATAGTCACTGACCTACTGACTGAGTACACTTGTGTTCAATCTTACACACACACACACACACACACACACACACACACACACACACACACACACACACCAATTATTTTTTAATAACCATGACTATGACCAAGGCTTACATCTTTCGAATTAGTTTTGTCTGTCCTTGGTTTAAGTAAAATTCTTTAACCTGCATTTGCATCTAAGAGTATCATTAACATAATTAGAGTCATTATTAATTCTAAGATGTAAGAAAGATAGTGTCTTAAAACTGACTCGATAACCAAGGCTGGAGAAGCTCTCACCTGCAGTGACAACTCTTCCAGGTTCACCTGCTTCACCTGAAAGAAAACAAAAATAGGCGAGGGAACTTTAACAGTGCACTGGAGCACTTTATATTACTCAGATCTATTAATACTATGCAAAAGAATTACATAGAGTAAAAAGTATGCATTGATGGTACCTTTAGACCCTGGCTGACCCGGTGTTCCTGGCAAACCTACACGCCAATGAAAATATCACAACATCAAATTATAATCATTTAAAATTGGTCATTTCTTTGAACTACTTTTTTATATTACTAAATTCATTATCAAATATTGTAAAAACTAATTATAAGGCAAAACCTACCTGGTGGTCCTTGAAGCCCCGGAGTTCCTGATAATATAGACATAAATTAGTTTTTTCCAAGAAGTTTAAGTACTATTAGGATGAGATATTTAAACAAAGTTGATAGAAGTACCTGGAACACCTGCATCTCCCTGAGGTCCAGCTGGTCCACGTGGACCTGGCAAACCAGATGGTCCTTGGTCCCCTTAAATTGAAATGGAGGCATGTATAACATTCATAAAATTCAGGGGGAAAAAAGAGATTGATGGATCTTGAACGTACCACGGTTTCCCTTTGCACCATCTGGTCCAGGGGGACCTGCAAAATGATTTCAGATAAATATGCTGTTTTCTAGATTTTAATCAATTAACTAAAATGCCTAGAAACATTTGTGTGCTGTTGAATTTTTCATTCTGTTTGGTCAGAATGTGTTCTTTAAACACACACACTAGTGTTATCTAGTGGTTTGATGCCCCTAGGAGCTACCTGCTGATCCTTTGAGTCCTTTCTCTCCGGGTGGACCGACAGGGCCTGGCTGCCCTGGTTCTCCTGCAAAAGTGGATTATTGAATAAATACCAAATCATGAATTATATCATTTCCAGTGATTTTATCTTTTTAGTTTAAAGACATTTTACATACCAGTGACACCACGGGGTCCTTTCTCTCCTTGATCACCTGTTGTAGGGGACAAAAGAGTTATAATGTGGGAAAATGTATTACCTAGACTTTTAAAATCTGTTAATCAGCTTTGAATTAACCTTTAGCTCCAGGAGGTCCTGCAGGTCCTCTCTCTCCTTCAAAGAAATACAAAAATATACCTAAAAGTTCTGAAGAAATATTTCCAATGTAACGCACAACATTCAGAACACATAGAAACCTTTTATTCCAGGATCACCAGCATCACCACGGAAGCCTTGAGGACCAGGGGCCCCTGGAATACCAGCAGTACCTGGTGCACCCACTTCACCTGTCATGAGATATATTACACATTACTTTTATTTATTTAAGATTATTATTACATTTAAAGCACTGACCCATAATTCTTTTCACTTAGTAAAAACATCAGTTAAGGGTTGCTAACACACACACACACACACACACACACACACACACACACACACACACACACACTCTAATTACCAATTAATATTTTTAAACCGGATGAATTTACCTCTGGGTCCCATAGGTCCAGGTGGTCCTGCAGGTCCAGTTGGTCCAGGTTCTCCAGATGTCCCTGGAACAGGGAAGAGTCAAAACATCTAAAACATCTAAAACACTTACCAAATTGCAGTTAATTTATACAGTTCTGTATTGCATTATAGCCACCAAAAACAGTAATATAAAGACAAAAAATGCACAAAGATCATAGTAGTAAGAGATAAAAATTGGTAATTAAAATTATTTTGCTAGGAACTAGCTACTGTAACAGATTTAGTTTTTACAAAGAAAAAAAAAGAATAAACATGATGTGGGATTTGAATGGAATGACTTGAGATACAATAGTTTGCGATGAAATGACACAAAATAAGATACAATAATTCCAATCATGATCTTTAACAGTATTTGAGCTATAACAGTCTTAATTTTAATGCTCTTACCTTTCTCTCCTTTTTCACCAACTCCAGAAGGCCCTGGTTCTCCCCTAGGTCCTGTTGGCCCCTCACGACCTCTCTGTCCTGGTGGACCATCATGACCTGGCTCACCTGATTTGCAACACAATACAGTATATAATACAACTCCTTGATACTTTCATTCTTTAGTACTGTTTCTATTTTTGTTCATAATATCCACACTTATAATATATATATATATATATAAAAATAAAAAACATTCCAAAACCATTTTTTGTGAAACAGGCCTGATATATAAAGGACAAAATAAAACAAGGTATTTTCTCAAGTACAAGCACTGTACCATACAAGGGTATTCAGCAAAGCTGTATTAGCTGCACCTTACCAGCAGCTCCTTTAGGTCCTCTTGTACCTTCTTGACCTGGATGACCAGGAGGACCAGAAGGGCCTGATGGAAAGAGAAATTGATGATTAGTTAGTTATATAAAAAAAAATAAACCTGCCACTTTGTGTAGATGTGGGAATGATGGATATCTTACCTGGCACTCCCGGAAATCCTGCATCACCTGAAAAACAATTTGTTCAAATATAGTCATAGTTTGATCAAGCATTATTATATACTTAAAATAATAGCCATGGGCAATTTTTAATTTAAGATGACTAGATATACATTAAAAGTTAGACATAACAAATACAATTTTGTCAGTAAAAACATCACAATACCTTTTTTTCCATTTAAATGGCAGCCCAGTATTCACTAAATTCAATTTATATCTGTGAAGCTGCTTTGGGACAATGTCAATTATTAAAAGTGCTATACAAAAGAAATTGAATTAAATATATCATCTTATAATCTAATGCCACTCAGTGTGGGTGGGACAAAGATTTTTTTGTGTTTTGATATAATAAAAATACTAAAAGTTTGAATATTATAAATCAATGACTAATAGCTTGTATTTTTTTTTTCCAGAATTGTGCACCAAACAATTAAATTTCAGTAACATGAGTTAGTTGGGTTGCTCAAATGTATACAAGTGCATCCATGGGAAAAGCAACTGAAAGTTTTATTTGGAACTTGATTGTATTGATGTGCAGAAATTTTGGTAGATGTTGCCGTCTTCAATTGTATTTGTAGCTATTTTGACGTTTATTTTTAAATAGTCTATAAAAAAATGTTGTCTATTTAAAAAAAAAATCTGTTAAGTTAAATAACAGATATAAAAAATGTAAAAGAAGGGAAAAAAAAGACAGAATTCCCAAGAGGACTTGTTTTCTCGTTATCACATCTTATTTGTTTCGTGATCTCGACTTATCAAGAGTTGTTTTCTCATGATCACGAGCTAATTTTCTTGTAAACTTGCCAAAACAAACATTGTTTCCTCGTGATCTGTACTTCATCAGATCACAAAAAAACAACATTTGTTATGCTGAGATCACAAGAAATAAGAAAATATTATAATGTATGGCCTCTTTGGTGCAAAAGTGTTTATACTGCGAGAAAAGAGTATTGGACACTGGTAAAAAAAAAACCCTACCTTTATTTCCAGGAGCTCCCTGGTCACCTAAGAAAAAAAAATGCACCATTTTATTAGAATTAGTAGAGTTTTTTATTTCCATCCCATTTTCATGATGCCTGTATATAAATGTAATTTCAAAGTAAAAGGAATCTGACCTTTGACCCCAGGTTCCCCTCTTTCTCCTTTCAGTGAGGAGGCCAGTGTAGCTACACGAACAATTAAATATGAACATAAATAAACAGCTCACTAATATCACAGGTTTACATCAAACATACAAATAAACAGCCTTTTAAAGAACCCTGGTACCTCTGATGCTCTCTGACTGTAATTCAGAATGAACGAGTTGTTTTATGGTCTTCTGCAGAGTGGCTGGGTCGGGCTGCACTGGGTCAGACCCTAGTTGTATGGTGTTCTCTGTTCGTGTTATAGGGGTGCGTTCATATTGTACAGTATCCAGTGGATCTAAAATGTTCACAGAGGATGGCGCTGACAGGCGGCTATTTTGAGCAGAGGATATGGTGCTCCCACCGCCATCCAAACGATCCACACGAGCCTTTAGGTTCTTTAATTCTTCAGCTGGAGCCAATGCAACACACACACACAGAACAGAAACAGGTTACGGACTGCCACAGCTACTCAGTTTGAGAGTCATGAACATCTAAAGAATAATTTTTGCTGTCGTACCCAGAGCGATGAGTCCAGCGAGAAGACCCAGCAGTAAGAGCAATCCCAGCAGCAATCCAAGCAGCCATTTCCACCATGTGCAACAGGAGCAGAATCCCATCCCACCTCCTTCAGATTCATCTTTGCGAATCTCTACAACACAAAATGCACATTAATTTATACTCTACAATATTTAAAAAACTAACATTTCTGTTGAATTTGGTAAAAAATTTCATTTTTTGTTTGATTATAATTTTTTATTGTTATAATGTAGTCAATTTGTAAATAATGGAACCAAAGCCATGTGGAAACTTTGGTCATAAAGTTGAGCAAAAGTGAAAATTTTTGTAGATAAGAGGAGTGTAAACTTTTAACATATACACAGCTGACAAGAAGAAAATTGTACCTACAAAAAAAGAATAATTTAAAAGCTGGATTGAAGTAATATAGGGTTTTTACTATTCATTTTCATGCCTTCATTCATTTTAGTAGCTGCGTTATGCTGGTCAATGTCTAACAATAGAACTTTGCAGCTAATGTGAGTAAAATACCTGCGTATGTGGCTTTGTCCTTTGTTGAGGTAACCTTAATGCCTGCAAAAGCCAAAAAATAATATTTTTTTAAAAATGATGCTGAAAGGTGAAATGTAAAAGGTGAAATGATGCTGAAAAAAAATTAAATGAAAATAATAATAATATTAATAATAATAAAAAAAATATATATATATATATATAATATTTATTTGTTTATATATTTATTTATAATGTATATACCATTTCCGATTGTAGCTGTTTCTGTGGTTCCAGAGATCATTTTTTTCTCCCTTTTTAGCGAGTCATCTGAAAATGTGGCTGCTGTAATAATAATAAAAAAAAAAAGAAATTGTAGCTCTTTACATTATAATATTTAGAGACACAATGAATTAGCTGAAAACTGCAGATTTGCTATGAAATAACAGCTTTTCAGTATATAACAATTATTTAGATAAATATATTAAAAACCATTTAGAAGCTACTTCTTAGCTACTTACTGGGGACAAAAATAGATTCATGTTAATATAATGAGGTACCGTATGCATTTTAGGGAGTTTTACCACTTTTTTACAGAGGTTTGTTCATGGTTCAAAGGATTTTCAAACACTTTTAAAGAGAACCGAATCAGCACTTAGTTTGGAGATATTTGAGAATGGTTAGCTTTCAGCTTAAGTTACGGGTTTTTCCAACACACAATGTGATACTCAACATGGCTGCTTTTGCTGGACCATAAATGTGATGGACAGTTGAGCCTGCAATTGTCCAAATTTAAAAGATGGGCTGTGTTACAAATCTAGTATCAAACCCCCACAGACCCAGCAAAGCAAAGGTATGGACACAAAGACAACTGAGCCCCATTACTGTTTAAGTGGACCTAAAAAATTTTCAGGGACAGGGCCAGGACCAGAGAAGGTGGTGGTTAAGGTGGTTAAGGCTTTAGGATACTGATCCAAAGATCAGGGTTTCATGGCCAAGCTGCAACTCTTGGGGCATCAAGGGTGCTCAAGGGGTGCTGTAACATGACTAACCCTGTGCTCTGACCCCATTTCCCTACAACACTAAGATATGCAAAGAAATACCGATTTCTTTATGGGATTAATAAAACGTTCTAAATCAAACACTAATACAAACTATATGAATGTAAAGAAAACTGGGTTCTTTTTCACTTCAGGCACCTCAGACCTATAAAGTGTATAAATTGTGTTTTTGAAAACTGTGACGGGGTTCAATATATATTTGCTCAAACAATATCTTATTCTGAAGGGTTTGACATTACAAGTGTGAAGGTACTCTATTATCCATGGACTCCTCTTCGTCTTTTATATAGACACAGTAGAAACCAAACGCTACTCATACGCTGTACAAATTGCATTTTAATTACAACAAGCAAAACATCTAAACCACAAATATGCTATTTGGCTCAGCAAGTCATAATCTTCACCACATCCTGTTAGTGAATCTGCTTTTATGGACGTTTTCGAATTTTGCACAAGTTTTTACACACTCAAATCTTTAATAACTTGAGTCCTGAGTGACACAAGTCATTTATCTCATTCATTAACTAAACGCCTTTAACCATAATAGTTAATCAGACAATTGGCTGTCAATCATAGACAATGGCTTTCCGTTTTTCTTTCTAAAAGTAGAATAACTTTCTTCTTTAATGGTTTTACTGTATATTCAGCCTAAAATATAATGAATATTTACCCTCAGTATTCATCTCAGATCTACATAGTGAAGAGATGTTCAGTGATAATGTAATATTAGCATTCATATTTTTTGCTTCTTACTCAGTCCACTGGTGGAAGTGAACGTTTTTCCAGTGTCTTTGGACATAATCAGCCTCTCGCTTTCTTTCTTTACTGGAACGTTGTCTTTCTCCAGCAACATGAACTTGTAATCCTTAACAAACACATCGTCGGTGCTGACAGGGCTGCTTGGGGCGACTAAAATATGAACGCAAGAGAATCAGTAGGCGGACAGTGATTTAGTTACTTCACATTCCTGAAGAAATATCATCCTGTCTTACCTGTAGCAGCTGTGGAAGCTGTAGTGCTCACAATGTTCTTCTGAACTCCGTATACTGCGAGAAAACAAGGAACAATCATGCACTCAATTTGTATTAAATACATTTAATCATGTTTAGTAATATTGATGCTCTGGAACGTTCTGCCCAATGTGACTGCACAGGGTTTAAGATGTTGGACTTCTGATCAGAAGGAAAAACTAAATGTCACTGCTGGGCCCTTGAGCAAGGCCCTTAACTCTCAGCTGCTCAGGTAAATATATGAGATACTTGGACGTGACTTTGAATAAAAACAGCTGCTTAATGCTGCAAGTGTAAATACTGTATAGACTGAATTTTGGCAAATAGTCTCAAAAAAGAGAAGGAAAATCTAATTTCTGAATATTTGTACATTATACATTAATAACTCGATTTTAGGAAATGATCGATAATCGATAATTATGTTCATCATGATCATAATCATGTAGTTTTAATCTGCATTTTATGCTTTAAGTCTAATCTTTTGACAATATATGTTAATGTTCTTATACGGCAAAAGTCACACAATGATCAAGCTGTGGATATGTTGTCGTATGTTGTAAAAAAATAAAAATAAAATGAGCAATTGATTCCAAAATAAAAATAATAGAAAGAAATAGAATAGCCTTTATTTGTCACATATTCATTGTTTTTTTAAACAATGACTCTTCTGTGACTATAAACAGTAAGTAAACTATTATAATATCAATAGTGTATTGTTTATAACAATAAATCAGACGACTGCCATCAAAATCTGCATCCAGGTCATTATCATCAGGTCAGGTATTACTTTTTTTTCAGGATGGACTGTGTTTACTTTTCTATATTCTCTAATTGTTTGCACATTATAATGCATTTATTCATAATTGCTCTATTCCCATTTAGTTTACTCAGCCAGCAGTGGATTATATAGTCCAGTTTATCCTGATGTAATCCCTTTTATTAATATTATTTTATTAACATTTGTTTAGTCTATTTAAACATTATATAGGACCCTGTTGTGTATTTTATTTAATGAAGGTCTGATATTTTAATAGGTATTGACTTGAGAATGAGACTTCTCCTGCATTGAAGCACAATATAACAGGGTATTGCAGGGTCAGTGCCATTTGTTAAAACATTTTTAGTCTTTAAATTTAGTCTCACAGCATTTTCTAGAGTGGCTGGTACTTTTTTTTATTCACTAAACTTGAATAAGTCCAACCTGGTTTTCGAAAAGAAAAACTCTATCAGCAAAAGTGAGAATGTCTTTATTTATTTTCTTTTTTTTTAACAATGACTCTTCTGTGACTATAAACAGCGATTCCATTATTATAATATTAGTAGTGTATTGTTATTAATAAGCACCACACCTCTTGGGAAATGTTTTTACTAGATTTTGGGGTGTCTTGTGGGAGATTTGTGCTCATTTATCCATAAGGGCATTAGTAAAGTCAGGGATGCAGATTTTTATATTCTTTATCCTTTATGAGTCTATGGAACTGCATGCGGGACTACTTATATATTTTTTTACGTATAGCATGGGACCAAGTTACACATTTTCCATCATTTGTGGTCACACATAAAATACACTGACTTCACTGATGACAGCAAACAAACCAGCTCTTAAGACTGAAATGCAATGCAACACGTCAGTTACGCTCAAGAGAAATATCTCTATTCACTGTCCACTCCACTCACCTGGAGCCACACTGATCCCGTTTGCCGTGACTGCCAATCCGCCACCACCAGCCAAGTTATTCTGCATCCCATATACTGAAAAAAACAATACCAAGTAGGAATCATGTAAATTATTCATCATGAGTAAAGTTTGTCTGCTCTCTGTTTAAACACACATAATTTAAATGTATTATACCCCAGAAGACAATAAATTTGAAACATAAGATTACAGCATTTATCAGCATGCAGCGCTTCAACATCACAACCCCACAGTGTATCGATTACTGATCTGTCTATCTAACAAGCTAGCTACCTACCTACCTATCAAGATACATTCATTTTTATTAGTGATAATTAATCAGTTGTAATAAAGCATCACATATTTATAACAATTTTCTTTAAGTTTCAAGGTTTATTGCACAAAAAATGATGACCCAATAACCTGTGTTACCTTTAGTCTGCATTCTTGCTTTTGTATCCCATTGAGTTTAATACTTAAAACTGTAAAATATTGTGTTTAAAAACATAAAGCGTGTAAAATATTTGTGACAGAGACCTGCATTTCCAGCAGAAAGGCCACTGCTTATGGCTGATGAGTTCATGGTCATGTTGTTCTGCAGTCCCACTACAAATCACACCAAAACCAATAAGTGCACCAGTGACACAAAACAAGCAGCTGCTTCAATGGATTTGGATTTAAAAAAGTTATTTCTTCACATCGATCCTTTTATATTAGTATAGAAATTAGTATAGTATATCTTCAGTGTATTGTATTTGAAAAAAATGACAAAATGTTCAATAATAGTTGATGGAACATTTAGAAATCGCAAAATGACAGTGTCTTCAGAAGCAAAGTTCGAATAGAAGACAAGAGAAAGAAAGAATGCTTCAGTTAGGAAATTCACTACACACAGCTACACACTCTCACCGTTGTGTTGCAGTGTGGACCCGGGGCTGAGGTTGTTGGGGTTGGTGTGATAGCCATATGTACTGTATGCAGACTCCAGGATAGAGCTGTCATAACCTGACATAAATATATATTACAGACAAATTAGTGACTTGAATTGTGATAGAAGTTTTAATGCCTACATGTGAAATCATTTCAGAGATTGTATTAGTAATATGCTTCTTTAACTAACAGGACAATTACTGCACTATGTCCCTTTCAGTCATGAGTATTGTCTACTCTGTGTAGTCTCTAGTATCATGTCTGTATTAGTCAATGTCTTGTTAAACCCAGCACTCCTGTGCAGTGTCTGTATGCTAAATTTAAAGTAGAAAATAAACGAATCACTCTTTGACACGACTCGTTCTTCTGAAACACATTAAATACGACCCGTCACTAGACTGTGCATGAGTGTGTGTTACCTGAGTGGCTCTCTATGCGTGTGTCCACGCTTGCTTTTTTAGGAATGGGCAGGGTATTTGTGGGAGAGCGAGGAGGACTGCTGCTACTGGAGCGACTTCCTTTAAGAAGTTTTTTCACATCATCCAGTTCAGTCCCTAATCAAATGCACACAATCACATATACACACAGAAACAGAAAGAGAGATACACATTCATCTGTTAACACTATTAAGGTTTATGACTGATTAAGAGCAGGTCAGAAGGTGGTGCATGTGGTTTAGATTGACTTATGACTTAATTGACATTAAATTAATGGTAAAGTGTGATTAGAAGTATGGTTAGTACAATCCAAACATTTCACTTATTTACAAGGCTTTTACTGACATCTAGTGGATGGAGAGGCACTCTGCAGTCGGACTCTGATCTCGCTCTCTGAAAGGATATAAATCAAATGATGTATTTATTACTTCAGAATTAGTTCATTATTCATTAAATTTCTTTAACAACTGATATGCAGTGATCAGGCATAACTTTATGACCACTGACCGGTGAAGTGAATATCACTGACTATCTCTTCATCATGGCACCTGTTACTGAGTGGTACATATTAGGCAGCATGTGGACTTTTTGTCCTCAAAGTTGACGTGTTAAAAGCAGGAAAAATTGGCAAGCGTAACAATTTGACAATTTGCGATGGTTAGACAAGTCAGAGCATCTCCAAAACTGCAGCTCTTGTGGGATGTTCCTGGTCTGCAGTGGTCAGTATCTATCAAAAGTGCTCCAAAGAAGGAACAGTGTTAAACCAGCAACAGGTTGTTGGGCAGCAACAGATGAGCTTCTGTAGCTCAAATTGCTGAGGAAAGTTAAAGCTGTTAATACTTGATATGTCAGGACTGTTTTGGCAAGTGGCCATAAATTTATGCCTGATTAATGTATATATACAATTATATTACACTCTTTATACCTCTTGTCTGGGTGCGTCCTCTGGTAGCTACACTTGCTGCTGCTGCTGCTGTAAGGAAAATAATTGTAATCCGGTCTTTGTATTGGCACATACGTAAAATAATATATTTTTAAAATGTGTTGAAATGTTCTTTTTATCCTATAGATATTTAATCTTTTGTTTATTTGCTCAGCTAGTTATTTGTGTGTTTAAATCGAATCCAAAATACAAAAAAAAAAAAATCATTTTTTTTATATTACAACACTAATATAATTCTTATTTCTATTTTTCTTTTATCTTCTTTTATTAATTCTTATGATTATTCAGCTTGAAAACACACTGACCGTACTCTTTCCTAGTATATTCGGGAGAGGAGTTGCCACTGGAGCTTCCTAAAAAAATTTAAATATACAGTATAGATTTAGATGTATTATTTATAGTCTGCATATTTTCTTGTATAAAAAATATGATGAAACTGATACACAGTCACAATCATTACATCATTTCTTTCTCTTTCTCATTCTAACAATGCATCGTTTAGACCAGTACAGAAAAAGCTAATGGTCAGATGTCACAAGCTGTAAGTCACCTTCATATCCTGCAGTGCGCAGAGTCAGGCTGCTTTTCCTCTGTGTGACTGGGGAGTAGCTAGCACTCTTCATGGCACTTGTTGCAGAAGAGGAGGTGTATTTAGTAGATCCGCCTCCCATTGACATAGAGGTGGGCAAAGTCCCTCCTCCAGAAGACATGGTCAACGAGTGAACCCCGCCCCCTGATAGATTCATTGAACCGAGCGAATGGCTTCCTAAGTCACCAGAAGAGCTGGACACAAACTGAGAGGAGGTACGGGACTCGAAAGTGCTCGCAGAACCTCCGCCTGCTCCTGAAGGAACTCCAGCTGTAATGATGGATGAGGTTAAACCAGACGCTCCCAAACCTCCAGCAGCTCCACTTGAAGATGAAGTGACAGAGGAGCCACTGCTCACAACTTGCACCGCACTGCTACTTGAGCCACCTACTGAGAATGATAAAGAAGAAAACTCATAAATAGTATAAAGTGTAAGAATGTGGAAGGATGTTTATGAAGGTTATTGTTGTTGAACAAGAATGAGTTTAAATGTTACAAACTAATTGTCTGGGTAATAATTTTGATGATACTAAGATTACAATAGGCTTATAGTCAGGCTTACAGTTATTGGTCATTTTGAGAGTCTGTGTTTTGAGAAGAAACAGAACACAGAGGCAGGTGGGCTACTACAGTTTTGTGCTCTACTCCTGTTCCTGTTTCTGTTCCCATTCTGACTGGCTTAAACTGTAAAATCAGCAAACCTTTTTTTTTTTTTTTTTCAATTTTAATTACCAACTGTAAAAAATGATGTATTGCTTACAGGATATGACATTACTGCTACTCCCACCAACTCCTCCTCCTCCTCCTCCTCCTCCTCCTACTCCACTACACTGTGTGATGATCCTTCTCTCCACCAGCACTGTTCCTCCAGAAGCAGAACCAGAACCAGAGCTAGAGGTAGATGTGACCACCCGCTGTGTACTCACTGAACTACTGCTGCCCTCTGGGGATTCACACACACACACACACACACACACACACACACACACACACACACACACACACACACACACACACACACACACTCAACAAATTGCTAAAATGCACTTTGCATGCTGGTCCAATACTGTTTCTAACTCACATATTTATCAACTTCCTATTATAGAATACAAGAATAATGGACACTTACAATCATTTTTAAAAAAATATTCATTACATACAATACAATTCATTTACTTGATAATATGTTTGCAAGTCAAGTAAATAAATACTGAAGATTCAACTAAATGCATTTGCCTGGGCTTGCAAGAAACAATAAGTTGAAACTGTTGTATGAGATTTTATGTAAAAATATAATATAAAAATAATATTTAAGCAATAAAGTTATGCTTCATATTCATAAAAATAAAAGTTTTTTGTTAAGTTTTGCTTCATCTCAACATTCACATTGGCTCTTTAACAGCACATATTATAATGGCAGAAATTTTCCCAAACAGCTGCTAGAGAGAATTCTTATGACTGTGTTGTTGAAAACAGGGTAAGAAGAGCTGGAGAAATGACTAATATTTTACACTTACTTGGAGGAAGGAGAGAGAGAGAGAGAGAGAGAGAGAGAGAGAGAGAGAGAGAGAGAGAAAGAGAGAGAGAGAGATACTAAAATATACTTCTTACAATATTAACCCAATGCATTATGATTAACAGCTATGAACAGTACATAGGTTATGAAGAGTACATGTGTTATATAATTCATATAATATGCTCATTATTGTACATGTGTACAAACAATATTTCATTCAGAAATTGTTGTCACTCTGAGCTAAACGTCCACAATAAAGAAAAAAGCTTTAAATATGTTAAAGACTAAACAGTTATTACATAATTCTATTATTCTAATAAAAGCATTTATGCTGTTCTTTTCAATTTACAGTTATGTTTTTTCATATATTAATAAATGAGCTATGTTTTTTTTCCCCCTTACCTTTCCCAGAAACACCTGATCCTCCCTCTGCATTCAAAATCTTGGTTGTGATTAAATTGTCCATTCCATGTTCACTATTTTAAGAGCAAAACAAATAAGAGATGATCAGAGATTGTCCAAATTTTCACCAATTCAAAGAATCAATGAATGATCACTATTAAAAAACAACAACACAGTCTCCAGTTTTAATCTTACTGTGATAAAATACACTCTCTCAATATGAATGCTAAAAAAGGTATAAACAGTTTCATATGACAGCTGATGGAATTATAAAATCTATGCACAAACTGAATGCTTTTTTAATTATTATGCATGATATTACCTTATATTTGTTCCTCCTTAAAATCTCAATTTAATAAAAATAAATTTATTGTAGCACTGAAATTTGCTTTCTATTTTATACACTACACTGCACCAAGTTTTGTAAAGTGATAATTCACATTAAAATGTCAATTTGTTTCTATGTTTTTTAAAAGCATACACTCACCACTTTTGATAGGCACAAACTCCATCCTGGAGAGCTCTGCCCTGCCTGAGCTACACTTGATTAAGTAAAGTAATCAAAGCCTTACACACCCTATGAAGAAATTTTAGCTATGGCATCAATCGTCCTTGATACGCGTTTCAAATACTGCAGGTTTCAACACGACTCGTCTCCTCGAGGCAGCATCTATATGAAACCTTACACATGAATGATCTTTTTTTTATTCTAAAGGTATTTTTTGTGTCAAATGTTGTAGATTATATAAAAATGAAAAAAAAAAATTAAGTAATTTTTGCTCTCAAAGTTGATGCATTGATTTCAAACAAAACTGTATTTCGGGAATAATTTGCAGTCTATCCTGACAAAAAGACAACACAACAAAAGTAGGTATAGTTGTAGTTGTAGTTATAGTGTGATCGTTATGGGACAAAACACTTTTATCTAAGACTAAAAAAGTCAGGAGCTGTCAAACCCAAATGTCCAATTACGTCTTGCTGGATCTCCTGATTTGAAATTTGATTTGAAATAATACAACAAGTAGACAATTGACAAATGATAGATTTTTATAGTTTTACATAGTTTTATACATGCTGCAGCAAGCTAAATGTTTTTCAGGGTTTGCATGTAAAACACTCATAGGCTCTGCTACAAATGAGTTTAAAAACCAGTTCAAGGCAAAACTGCAGAGCTGCTGTTGTAACTGTTGAGCTAAAACTTCAAATTTCAATTGTTATTATTAAAATAGTACTATTGTTTTCATATAGGTCAATGTAAACTAATGTTTTTGTGTTTGTTTATTATTATGATTCAGAACCAAATAAAAATCATGTAATAAATCTTTTAAACAATAACTAATGCCTGATTATTGGAGTAATAATGCACTTACTTATTTCTTAATAGGAAACCTTTTGTAGTATAAAACAAAAAAGGGGGTATCAAAGAATTATTTTTGATATATATTCATCATATATTTGGCAAACTTCTCACATTCCTGCTGCGGATTTTTACGAGAAAAAATTGGAGGAAAAAAACAAATGATGTGGACCACCAATCAGGAGAAAGAAACATTTCTATTTGTTGATTTAAAAAGTTCATACTCTTGTACCAGCGTTTACACACACTAGCATATGGACATGACTTGGGTTAGTGTGAGCATAGTGTATTATTTAAGTGAATTTGAATTTTAAAGCATAACCTCCGGCGAATTTTCTGATTATATCTCCAAACATGGCCAAGCATCTGTGTATCAGCATTTTTGGATCTACTTTGCTCAAGCGACTTACAATTATCTCATATATACAATTAAGCAGATGAAGGTTAATTTCCTTGCTTAAGGGCCCAGCAGTGGAAGCTTGGTGTTGCTGGGATTTAAACTCACAACCTTCTGATTAAAAGTGAATTTTAATTATTGAGATCTAACTGACCAAATCTGGCACTAAAATCAGCAGATATGCAAAAAAGAAAGTCAATTAAAAAGAAAAGAAACCCCTTTTTTAAACAGGTAACCCAGTAAAAATCATCCAGTACAAAATTCCACTAAATAATGTCTACCAACACAATAGGAAAATATTAACCACATCTCTGCAACAGAAGTAATTCACTGATTCAGGTACTGATAGTTTAATGGAAGATGTTCAGAATTATGCATTGATTTTAATTCTGGATACAGCAAAATAAATGTCTTTGTTAAGGCAATTGTTTAAAGCATATACATACAATGCACTTAACTGCACATTTCAAGCATAACAAATGTGTGTGCGTGTGTGTGTGTGTGTGTGTGTGTGTGTGTGTGTGTGTATGTGTGTGTGTGTGTGTGTGTTCGTGCCTGTATATCCCAAGGCTAGTTATTATGTGATGTTCCACTGTTACTAATATCATCATACAATAGCAGTGACTGATGTCTTATGAGCACAAATAACAGTAATGCAGTTCTTAAGTATTAAATGCTTCTTGGTTTCACTTTTGTAAGCATTAGTCATTCCTAAGCTAGTAAAGATACTGACAAATATTAAACCTCATACCTAATTACGACTAAACAAACTATTTGTTAACAGTGTTAGTGGCAGGTGTTAACAAGTTTAAAAGTCTACCTTAATAATAACCTATTATTACAAAATCCACAATTTACCAGCCTCATCATATCATCATAATGAAAACCACATTAAATAATGAAATAATTTAATTAAATGTGTTCAAATCTTGTTTAAAACAGAGGTTTACTAATTAAGGTCCTGTGATTTTCCAATGATTTTCTCATTGTTTCCATGATTTTTTTTACATTTGTTCATAAAAATGGGTTCATAAAATTATACCTTTTAAAAGGGTGTTTAATAAAAATAATAAAATAAATAAGCAAATAAATACATACATTAAAATAAATAAATAAATCCGACGATTCCTCAATCAATAAATCAATCAATCAAATTATGATCAATTTGTTAGTTTAGTTGCTGAAAACTAATAAAATCCTTACAAATCATTAATGTATAGAAGTTTATAAATGATGGAAATTATAAAAAAAAAAAAAAAAAAAGTATGGATAAAGGCCAATGAGTCATAGTTCAAGAACAGAGGCTTAGAAATGTATAAATAATGTCTATAAGCACAATATCAGATAAGAATATATTATAGAGAAATTTGTGTACTTTAAATTGTCACATTTTTGTAATTCTATTTTGCAATATTAAATGCTACATAAGTTTATGATTCTTTAAAAAAAAACTACTGTATAATTTATATATATATATATATATATATATACAATAAACAGAAAATACCTGTTGCCTCTGAGTAGAGAAATGTCTCACGCTGTCTCGCGTACTGGTGCTTGTGATCCGTCAGTACTGATAACGAGTATTATACTCGTTGCCTGGTTCGGTGGACCAGTGACACAGAAGCCAAGCATGTAGAACCTTACTGCAGAAAGTTTATCTCTGACTCATGGGCAACTGTACACGTTTGAACAGGATGAGGGGCAAGTATCTTTTTTAAGAGAGAAAAGACCCTTGAGGCAGTGTCATTTCACTCCTGCATTTTTTTTCATTCCTACATGTATGGAATGAAACACTTATTTCATGAAATATGTACACTTATAGTTTGACAATCACATATTCTGGATACAAAGTTTTCTGTATGTTAATATGGCAGTATATACTATAAATTTACCACTTAGTACATCATGATAAATGTTTTCCTCTCTGGTTTAGTCTTATATCTGCAAAATACGCTAATTGGTCAAGTGGCTCTGGTCAATTGTGTGTGTGTGTGTGTGTGTGTGTGTGTGTGTGTGTGTGTGTGTGTGTGTGTGTAGTGTTCAATGATGGACTGATCCTTAATCCAGTATGTAGCACAGTTTTGCCTATTTGTTTTTATTAAATATCTATTACACTAAAAAAATATTTTTGGAAATGTCTGCATATCCTAATTATATTATATTTATAATAGAACTGCATATATTGTTCAAATCTTTAAAACATTCTCATCATAATTTATATATATATATATATACACACACACACACACACACACACACACACACACACACACACACACACACACACACACACACACACACATTTATACATGTAGTGGGACTTAAACTTTTTAAGTCCAAAATCTAAAAATCTCTCAATCCTTATCTCAATCTATTTTTTATTTTTTTTTACCAATAACAGTTTTAGTCTATTTTATAACCCAAATAATTCCATGAGTTTTGTAGATAAAAAGAGGTCATCATTATGACAAAATGCTGAAGTATTGTGAAGGAGATAAGCCCTTAAAATATTCTTCAGTGAGATCTATGTATACTTATACTTAAAAAATGTTTTCAAGGTTTCATCCAAGAAGAACAAGCAAATATCCAGTAATAGTTTCCAAATGTACCCCTTCTACTTGTAGTTTACTGGCATTGCTTGTGGGAATTTTCTTTTGTGGGAAATGTTTTTATTCTCAGCCATATAAAAAAATCATGATGTCCCTCGAAATTCCTCATACAACATCCAAAATCAGGTACAAACCTTCAGCCTCACCAGGAAGGTATTTGAGGTTAGAGATGGATCCACTGCATAAATATAAGTTACAATGCTCAAAAAATATTTAGTGTTTGGAGATTAAAGTGAGATAAGATTTAATAGTGTAATACAATTTAAGCCAATGTTAATGCAGTTGTTTGTTAAACAACAGAAAACATCTTGTCCTGGTACCATGACAAGCTCTAAGTTTAAAAAATTACCAGTTGTAACATGATGAAGGCAAAATGTTATTTTGTGAACCTTTTAATGCTGGTTGTTAGCCCCTTAAACTCAGGGCTTATTATTCAGTGGATCTATTAAAATAATATTCAGTAAATACTATAGATTTTAAAGTAAATACTACACTGCGAATATTAGCGTTAAGTTGTGAGTTATGTACAATATAACAATAAACTATGTAATATTAACTAAGTGAAGGTGATATTGTAAGTGCAGTGTGGATTGACTAGTCCTATTGTACTTGTAGAAATTACAGGAACTAGGAGTTAAAATTATTCTATTTTGAATGAAAGACAAAATTATATTTGATATTGTTAAAGTGATTTAAACGTAATGTTTAGTAAGAGACAAAACACAAGAGTGTGTGCTGTTGGAAAAACAAATCAACATGGAAAAGTCTGATGTGGTCTGATATTGATATCATGGTTAGGTGATTTGTCTTCCCACATGACAGGATTTTCAACATTTCAACTTTTTTTTATTTTTTATTTTAATATACATTTGAATTTTATCACAATATTACTTTTATAACAGTTCCAGTTAACTAATCGGGTTAGCCAAGCAACGTTCAAAGATTGCCTATATTTGTTATAACCACATTTTATTACTTACTAATACTTACTAATATTACAGCTATAAACAGCTTCATTTTGACATAAAAGAAAGGTAAGACAAAATGTACTGTGAAAAGTGAATGTCAAGACTTGGCTGACACTGGAGACATTTCTTCTTACTATAAATAAATGCCCAAAAAAAACAGTTAACATAGAAAATTGGATGAACAAAAACCCAAGATACTTTAGTTATAACTAGTACATTAATAAGAACCTGTGGTGTTAAGGGTTAGGATTTATTTCACACCTATTAACCAAACAAAATGAGAATACAACTGTATAAGTCTAAATAAAGTCCAGATATATGTCATTCTGCTACATTTGACAATCCTCGTTTAAATGTAGATGCATATTTTGGCAATGAAATATTTTGCCTTGATCTGTAATATAAAGGAATATTGTGTTTTTGTGACATAAAAATATTGAATATTTTCATATTCAAACTATACATACAACATCATTTTTCTCATATTCGTCACTGTTTTTACCACTTAATGCCCCTGCAAGGTGTGTGAGGTTGGTGTGTAAATCATGATCATTCATGACCCTGAGCATTGATATCTGATGATTCACCAAACATTGAAATCTGATGAGTTATACATATATTATTGGGGGAAAAATATTTCAGGCAACGTTATAGATCTCAATTATAGAGAAGCCTTTAACTTTAATTCATGAAGTAATTGCAATTTTGCCATTTATCCCATCGCAAATGGAATTTAATACATTATTAATCAGACAGTGTATGGTAGGCTCTTATATTGGAGCAGGATATAACATAGCAGGATATAAATATACAAAATAATTAAAGACTGCACACAGAATACCAGGACAAAACCAAGAAATACAGTAGTGACAGGACCCTGTGGAATCACAGTGCATTTGTCAGTGTAAACAAAGGGCACATGGAGAGAAATCAATAGAAAGAATAAGAATAAGTTATAAGCTTCGAATAAGCTAACTCAATAAAAACCATTGTGTTCTTTAATACAGAAAGAATAAGCAAATATGGATTAGTTTATTATTCATCTATGTCAATTTGTCATTTCCTGAGTTGTGTACAATTTTACTTTAACTTACTACTTTAAAATCACCAAGATTACATTGGAATCTTATAAACGTAGTATGTAAGCCAAAAAAATTTATAAAAAATTTAAATGAATTCTTAAAATTTTTATTTTTATTTTACATGAAGGTGCAATATTATTCAAAGTAATGCATGAACAGCACATACCAAGAAACTTTATAACACAATGCAGAGACATGAACATGATTTAGGCTTAGATAGTGTTTTTATCCTCTAATATTTTTTCATTTTTTATTTTTTTTAATATAATTATATTTCCTACCATGCACTTTAAAATTTAATGTTCAGGTCTTAAACCGGAGTGAGATGAGAGGTTTGAAAGCTGAAATCCCCTTTGGCCTGAGGACAAAAAAATATATTTTAGCGTTCAAGTTAAGGCAGAATACTACATCATACTTCAAGAGCAGAAAAAAAAGAGTGATAAAAGGTATGCTACAAAGCACATAAATGTAAAAAAGAAAAAAAAAGAAAAAGAAAAGGAAAATAGAAACTCCTTAGAGCAAAATATTCTTCCATCAAGTCATTTGCCTTCAACTCGGCCTGGCATGTTTAGCTTAAAGGGAAAATCTGTTGATGTACAGCCCAAAAACTCCATCAGTGCTGAAATGATATGAGAAAAATCCATTCCACCTGGAAGGATTAGTACCATTCTATCAAAACAAAACCGATAGATAGATAGATAGATAGATAGATAGATAGATAGATAGATAGATAGATAGATAGATAGATAGATAGATTAATAGATAATTGTCACTTTATTTCATTTTAATGATGACTATACTAAAGAAGAGGTGAAGTGAGAAAAATCCTTAGTCATCTTTTTGGTCAAGTGATTTTATAGCAACTTGTATTATCCTTATGTATCATTCAGGTAATTTGCTTTACAAACCACACACAAATACACACTCACACTTTAAGAAAAATACATATTTATGCAATGATCAACCTGTTAAAATACGGCCAGATGAAAGGGACACATTTGATTAGCTTGGTGCACCTTTTGAAGAATGAGATTAGGCTGTAAGTTAATAGTCAGTTCCGGTGACAGAGACATGGGTGGCCAGGATCATGAAAATGGGAAAGCAAAGACTTGCTCATCTGGTCTAATCCTTCAGAAGACCTATTATTGCAGCATTTCTAAAAAGTGAATACTGGCAATGAAAGACAGGTGTCAGAACGCAACAAGTAACAGCTGCAGAGTGCTCAGAGTCCACCCCTGTCCACCACTGAATGCATCTATGTGAACTTTAGAAATAGACCATAAAGCAATGAAAGAAGGTCTCCTGGACTGGTGAATTATGTCTTATTTATTTATTATTATTATTATTAGTAGTAGTAGTAGTAGTAGTAGTAGTATTTTTTATTTTATTATTATTATTTTTTTTTTTTACACATTATACAGAGAGTGGGGTGAGTGAACATCATATACCTGAGGAAGATAGAATATAGAAGAATGCACTATAGAATAGATAGAATTCACTATAGAAAAAAGGTGAGTTGACAGGTAGTGTGATTCTCAGGTCAAATTTTGGGTCTTGGCATTCATGTAGATATCACTAAGACATATTGCATCTACCAAAACATTGGTGCAGTGTTTAAGAAAATTTGTTCATAAATGGTTTAAGGACCATGACAAAGCGTTCAAGGTGGTGACTTTAAATTCAGCATATCTGAATCTAATCAACACACACTTGAAGTCTCCAGACCAGAAAACTTCTAGAGGTGATCACACTTGGTGATGATCAATTAAAAGGGCTGGGACTGAGGTTTCAAAATCAGAAAGATTTCTCTGTAGCAAAAAAAAATTCAAGTTGTTTGCCAAAGAACTGGAGAGCAGTACAATAAGAGTGTGCAGGGAACAGTGAAGCATGGTGGAGGCTTCCTGAGAATTTGGGGATAATTTCTGCGCATGGAACTGGTGATTGAAGATTAATGATATATAAAATTCTGAGAAATACAGGCAGACACTTATCAATCATGGAAAAGACATTCGGGAGGCATCTAATTGGCTAATTATGGTTGGCTAAAAGATTTTTGGAACAACCTACCTGCCGAATTCCTTCAAAAAAACCTGTGTGCAATTATAACTAGAGGAATTAATGCTTTTTTTTGCAGGCAAAGTGCGATCACACTAAATATTGATTTTTTTCTTTTCTGTTTATTTACTTTACATTTAGTAAACTAATAAAAATGCAATATTAACACATTTTTAAATGCATTCTTACTTTACAGCATTGCTTCAGACCTGCCTTTTTATTTTGCACAATACTGTACATACATTTTTGCACAATACTGTACATATATCTTAGACTCTGCAGCACAAAGTTGGAATATAATCTGTGAAAGTTCATGTCAGTACAATTAAAGAAAGACTAAACAAGTATGTTTGGAAGTGTTCCCAGGAAAAAAAGCCTCTTCTTTCTTAAAAGACAATTTGGCAGCATGACTTAAATTTGTAAAGTTGCCTCTGAACAAACCACAAGACTTCTGGAACAATGTCCTTTGGACAGGTGAGACCAAAGTGGAGCTGGATGTATTTCCTGTGTTTTGAAACTGTAGAATTTGAACTTGAGGGTGTAAATTAAATTATTAATCGCATTACCATAGGTTGGTAAGGTCTTCACGCAAAACGTTTTAATCATTAAGACTATGTTCAAAGGTGCTCATTGGTTTGGAAAGAATATAGTACAATAAACGTAAAAAAAAAGCAGACTTTTCATTTTAATGAAATTAAATGTAATGTAATTTAAAAGCTTTGTGTTACTTCATAATTTAATTAAAAAAATGGCCTGGCGGCTCATGCATTTCAGTGAAAATGCTTTCTTCAGTGTGCCCTGTTTGTTTCATGTTTTGCACACCACATGTTATGTTTATGATGTGCCTGGATTACAAAACAGCCTCCTCATGCCAGCATGCCCCAACCTTCCAAAGCGTCTTTCCTTAGGCAGTCTTCTCCAAGCCAAATCTTAGCGTAGCTGTTTGGTGCTTGCCAAAACTCATAAAAAAAGACCACAAAGATAATAAACATTGTATTGGAGGGTGCAAGATGAGAGGATATTTCATAATGTGATTTTTTTTTTTTTTTTTTTACATAAATGTAGATCTTACCTGGGCTATAAATCTCACCTGCATAAAATTAAATATTAAGCACTTTCCTCAGCTTTGTCACAGGAACAATAGTTACGAAAACAATAATAAAGTTCAGTTCTTGGTTAGTGTGTTTATTATGACATGAAAACAAGAACTAGTCTTGGTTTAGCTCCAAAATATTTTATCCAAAAGGGTTATATAATAATATAGTGTTAAAAAATAAAACAAACATGTCAATGTTTAGAGTGAACGAAAAAGGGTCAAATAACTGGTGTAACATGCTTCATCGTGGATGCACCTGGAAAACAGACAGAGAACCACAGGCTACACATATTTTCATGCAAACAGACATGTTGTAGGTTGATCATAGTGATTTATGGAGAGTTTTTTTTTTACTGTAATTTAGATGACAGGCCTTTGGCTTTTATCAAGAAAAGGAAGTAACATTTCTTCAGTATTGTACTGCTGATTTCCAATGCCCTAATTCTGAAAAGTGACAAAATAAATCAATAATAAAAAAAACGTAATAAAGTGTCACTAGAGTTCGAACATATAAGGTCTGGGAATGAGTCTGATTCCCTGCAATCCTACCTGGTGTACTTATACTAAACATTTGTAACTGCTACTTACTATATTTACACCTACCTCTATTCACTGTTTGCAAAGTGGTAGTCAATCTTAAACGAGAAAAAACGAGATACTTAGCACTACAATGTTATATTAAACACTTAAAAAGTGCCGCTTAAAGCAAGCAATGGCAGATGCAAGTGCCGATAAGATTGAAAAAGGTATAAAAGTACAACCAAAGGACAATAATAAAGCAAAAACTCCAAAACTTTAACATAGCCATACACTCTAGATCAGCCTTTTTTGAAACTGAGAGCTACTACTTGGGTACCAATTAATGTAAAGGGCTGGTGACCCGGATCTAGAGTGTAAGGCCATGTTAAAGTTTTGTTTAATTATATGTTATTAGTAATAATTAATGATATTCATCTATGTGAAGACACTGATCAGGTTAATGATTTCTCATAATACTTATAAACAATGATTTAACAAAGTAGGAAACAGCTATTTTTTAAAAAAGGCCCACAGGCTATTAATGTGGTCCTTGCGGGCTACCTGGTGCCACGTTGGTGACCCCTGCTCTGGATGAGAACCACCATGGAACTACAAATGTGAGACAAAGAGTATGAGGTGGAAAGTGAGATTTAAATACACTAAGTTGAAAAGGGACACGGGTAAGTGAATCACCATGTACAGTTTCACATTCAAATGCCGATCAGTGAACTTCCTCTTAACAACCTTAACAATGATGGAATCTATATTGAATGGATGTTCCTATAATAGTCCCATATTACCATATCAGGGATATATTAAGGGATAAACTAATTTATATATTTAAAATGCATATTTTATGTCTATTGTTAAAATTGTTATACAAATAATCTAAAAAGATCAAAGTAAAGTGATTAGTGACACGTGAATAGGTAACGTGGCATGCAGAGGATGATGGTGGATATGGTCCAGTAGGTTTTAGGTATAATTTTGACAAAAAGCTACATCCTAGAATATCCAGAAATAAGTAAATAAAAGAAACAAATGAACAAAAACTTAAAAACAATGTTGAAATACATGAAATACCTCCAGTAAAGATGCACAATATTTTATTTATACCCCCAAAGTGGTTTGTTTTAGTTGACCCTTGTTTTGACATTGTTTTCTGGTGGTCTGTCTATGGATCCTTCTTCCTGAGGAACTCCTTGGCCACAAACCTCTTTATCGTATTTTGGGGGAACTGTTATACTGTCAGAGTAGCTAAAGTTGTAGCTGTAAACTACAAACATGGCATCTTCAGCCAGCTTTTATGAAGCTGTTTGAAGAATAAGGGTCTTCAATTCCATTCCCTACCATCCATTCACTCTTAAGTACAATAATGCTAGGTAACAGCTCTTACAGATCATATCAGAGGCAAGAAAAGAACCACTAGAACAACATCCAAAGATACTGCAAAGAAAACGATCTTTAATAGCTCAGTGGTTAAGACAGTGGACTTCAGGTTCAGGTTGTGAATTCCAATTCCAATACCACCAAACTGATACTGCTGGCTTGAGTTAGGTCCTTTACCATAAAACTGCTTAGTTTTGTATACAAGATTACTGTAATTTGCTCTGGATAAGGATGTATGCCATAAATGCATTCAGAAGCCCTCAGCATTGCTTTAGGGCTGGAATTGAGAAACCGGATTCCTGTGAGTTTAGGATAATATTTCAGCCAGATCAAACTGAAAATTAATAAATTCTCAAAAAATGTTGGGAAAGTAGTTTTTTTCCCTTTTTACTCTACTAGAAGGCAACTAGTTAGAACATGTATTCACTTGGACTGTTTTGAGGAAGCGGAGTCTTTTTTATATTCATCCCATTTGAACAACCCGAAATTTTGTCATAGAGAAATGGAAAAATGTCTCAGATACATTGTCATTTACTCATATAAAGAGATTTAAGTAAAAAAAGTTAACCAATGCACCATGTTTAGGAAGTGAAATTCATCTTAAAATGAACTGAGCATAGAACACATTAACACGCAAAATGGTGCAAGAATGAGAGACGTCTCCTTTAGAGCCTGCAGGTTTTTGACCAACTTTATGTGATTAGGAGAAAACCCAAGAAACATGCCTGTATATGTTGAGACTTGATATACATGGATCATATGCAGCTGAACAGAAAATTGTAGCTATAGGTGCATAAATCTCCCTGTACACTGAGAGACAGGAGGATCATTATTTACTCCCATTAAAGTGTTCACAGAACCATCCTGTAGGTGCTGAAGGGAAAAAGGCCCAGTGCCCCCCTACGATCTTTCTCTGTAAGTTTGTGTGTTCATTTAACATAACGTATACTGTATTTGTAATATGTTAATATGTACTAGGTGTGAAAACATATACAGCATACTGCCCTGAAGTGGGTTTCTTGGAAAACAGTCTTTTTGAAAATATTAGTAATAAGATAATTCTGAAATTACTTTATGAATGAAACATGAATTTCTACTCAAGGAAATATCATAGAAATCCTACCTTCAAAGACATTACTCCACTGGGTGTTGAGCGAAAGCTCACTATAACCTATAGACAAACTCTTATGACTCAGTGAGGAGTGTCTTCTCATTTTGTCTTTTTCATGATGGGCTTATTTGTGTCTTCACATCCTCTGTGTGCACATTTCAGGGCAGTCCTAATGAGAGCCCTTATGTTCCTCAACATCATTCTATCCAGATGTGACAAACCTCCAGTGGCAGAGTAAATGACAGTGCTAGTTGTGTATTAGTAAAGCTCTATGTTCTATGAAGTTGGGACCCTATGATGGTTTTGGGATAGTTATTTTGAAAACTGCACCATGACCTTGCTGAAAATCTTGACATGCATAAAAGTTGATGTCCAGGTGCTACACACTGCCCCTAGTGGTCATCTAGGGACAAGCCAAAAATACATAGCATACTAAGGCTTGATGGGTAAAATGAAGAGCTACCTTCACAGCATGTCTCTCATGTAAGGACCACATATGATTACCAAATTCATTGTCTGGTGAAAGTGCAAGGTTACTGTGTAAAAAAATTATTCTTTTCGAAGGAGTCTTTCAAATAGATAATAATCTTGTCTTATTCATTTAACAATATAAGGACATGCAGAGAATCTAAACTAGTATCAGCTATTTATGTTTTTGTCAAGATTCATGCCTGGAAAGAGTGGGGTATACTATGTGAAAAATCTGTAAAACCCTTGGTTGCATCCACCTATTCACACCTACAGACAAAACAAGGAGCAACTGAAGACATCCACCCTCAATGTCTTCCTACATGCAATAATTTACTAACAGCCAATTAACACCAGGTGGAGCGCACACCCAATCAAACCTTAACCACCCCGTGCTGTCTCGTCTAGCTGCTATAAATGAGCCAAGGAAGAAGGTTTGGAAGATTTTCTAGTGGGGCTTTTAGATATGCAAATAAAATGTTGCTGAAAGCTGTGTTACTCTTGGTGGCGCTGCCTTACATGGTGAGTCCTTATCCTTGTATGACTGTAGCAGGTGAGACATGGCCTGAACTGGAGAAACTGTTGCCAAATTACAAAGATAAAGCTCCAACAAACCCCACTCCTAATACTCCATGTCCACCACTGAAGTTACCACAGTTTCAGCAAATCCTCTCCTCAGACGTCCATAAACTCATTTTTAAACCTGAAAGAACCCACAGACCCGTAACTGATTTGATGAAGTCGATATTGCTGCCGAAACTTCTTCCTGCAACAGAAGCACCTCAGCCTTCAGAATCCAACAATATTGAGCTTTTGTGTCACATTGACCGGATTTATGTGAGGGTTGTGAAGAGTCTCTTTACCAATCCAGATGCAGGGAAATATCTCAAAGTGGGAACATGTTCTGTGAATAAAGCCACACCTGAGCATTACTACTTCCTGTACCCTATTAACAACTGCAACGCACAGCGTCAAGTGTGTATTTTTAATCTAAACACTTGTTTTGTTGTTGTTACTTTCCATACTTAAATTCCTCTTCAAAAATGTCCCTTTTGCAGGAAAATGAAAATGAGGTCTTGTATTTAAACACACTGTTTTATGAGCCTGTGACTGATGAACCAGTTGTTCGTGAGCTTCCATTTTCGGTGCCTCTGGAGTGTCGTTACAACAAGTTAGAACTTTTTCTCTCATCATATACAATTTAATGTGCTGCTTCCAGTAAATATAACTGCCAATACTTGCTTTATAGGCATTTCCGTGCCTACAGTGTTGGCTATCGTCCTCAAATTGAAGCAGGCACTGTTTTCTTAAACTTACAAAGTGGAGTCTCTCTCATTCCTGTAGATGGTAAGCACACTTGACCTTATGTGTAAGGCCAGATTTTATAAGACTAGTAATGGTGTGTATGCTTTTGGGGTCAGTTCAATCATTACTCACAATCAGAGGTGGAAATTCACCAATTACATTTACTTGCTTCACAGTAATTTTATTTTTTGTTGTTGTTTACTTCTACTTTGTAAAGTAGTTTTTAGAAGCTATGATTGTACTTAAAGTATAAAGTGTTAAATACACTTTAAATCATTTGTTACTGGGTTAAAAAAATAATAATAATAACTAAAAACAATAATAAAGGGGTGGAATAGTACCCCTGAAACTACTGCACTGATTGATAGGCAGAACACAAAGGCAAATGTCAGTGATTCAGACTCGGCTAAAAGTGAAATTCTGAATGTGCATTTGAGAGTTCTCATGATCATAAATGACATAACAGGTTTTATTTTTTGTAAATGTGATCCTTTCATGGAAAAACTAATTTTAGATTTATCTCCTTGTCCATTTTTACTCTACTCTAGAATCCCCTGTCCCTGCTGTAAAAAAAAAAAAAAAAAAAACATGATTATTTTTACTTGTATATTTCGACTGGTAAATTTACTTTTACTTACTTAAAATTTCATTTAAATAGTAGTACTTCTAGGTAGAATTTTATTACTCTTTCTACCTCTGCTCCAATGTAATCTTACTGAACTTTGAAAATGCCTTTTAGTGCAAGAAGTAGCCTAGATTAAACATGATGCATTGGTTCTATCTTTCTATAAGGGTTTCACTTTAACTGCTATCTGTGAACAAAGTCCATTCTAGTAAATCTTGAAGTGCCCTTTTTGTAACTAGAATAACACATTTTCAGAAAGGATTGTCTTTGGAAAGCGCTTCTTTAAAGATGTGCTACAATTTTGGCTACATTGACTTCTGTTTGTGTGGATTATTTTATTTATTTATTTATTTTGTGGGTGGGGGTTTACAGAGAATTGGCAACCTCTTGCTACATGGCAGAGTTTTAGAATTGGCCAGCCAATGTACTTTGAGACCAGAGCCCCACATGGTCATGCTGAAAAGAGGCTCTACATCAGCAAGTGCTACATCACTGCTTCTCAAAACCCTGATGATGCACTTAAATACACTGTGATTGACAACTATGGGTAAGGAGTTTGCTAATGCTAGCTTCTTCTTTCATTTATTGTTCAATGTTGTGTATGTGTAGACTTAATCTTTTTGTGCAGATGCATGGTGGATGGTAAGAACACTCTTCAAAGCATGTATTACCCTAGTGACGATGAGACGATGTTAAGGTTCTCTATAGGAGCCCTTATTTTTAAAGACACAGTCTCCCATTCTGCAGACAAGAAGGTAAATACATACAAGCTGACCATGTCGTCCCAATGTCCTGTTACAGTATTTAAATAAAATGGTCTGAAATGGAAAAGTACACATCCTTCACTTAAGTAAAAGTACAGATACTAATTTTTTTTAAACTACACTTTTACGCTCCGGTAAAAGTTAAAATACTAAAAATTTCTAACTCAAGTTAAAGTAAAGAAGTTTGTGCTCTGACATGTACTTTAGTAAAAAAAAGTATCCATTACTACTACCTGTTTTAGTGTCACGCTGGTAACTGGACCTCACATCATATAACCACCACATTTTATATATAAATACACAAGAACTTCAAATGTTATCTAATGAATGTATCCAGGTTGAATATCCACCATATAGAACACAAGCAGAGAAGATGATCAGGTGGCCAGGAATATCTGTTTTCAGTCATGTTTACATCGCTGACACCCTCTGTCTCATCCACGTTTACTCCAGACTTCTTGTTGCCTTCTGCCTTGCTAGTTTTTAGCTTTGTAACCTAAAAACTTAAATAAAATTTGATGAGTAACAGTAAAGTTCTCAAAAAATTAATAAAGTAAATAAATTTAGTACAGTAACAAAGTATTTGTATTTCATTACTTCCCATTCTTGAAAATGATGATTGATTTGCCTAGCAGTAATGCTAATCGTCATTTTTATTTTTGCTCATTGAATCTTCCAGGAAATGTTTATTCATTGTGAAATGTATCTGGGACCAGAAATACCAACTTCAAGTACAAAATCATGTTCCTACAAGGCAGATACACAAGGGTGAGTTTCACTGTATTGCACTACCAAAGCAAACCTTTTGATTGTACAGAAATCTAAAATGACCTGTTGCTACACTTTAGGTGGTCAGAGTTGTATGGAGAAGACTCCGTCTGTGCTTGTTGTGATGCTGCTTGTCCTGCTCCAGATCCTTCAGGTTGGTTATGAAATTACATTTGCGTGCAGTTGAGACCAGCAGATCTTTTGCTTAAAGTAAGCAGGAGAGCAATATTAAATGTTTTAATTTGTGATGTAGTGTTTGTGCAGGTGGTCTCCAGCAGTTCCTGGGATGTTCAGAGTTAATAGAATAAACAAGCTTCACAAAAATCGGAATCACTGAAGGAATCCATGAACTACGCAGAGTTTCACCACTTCTGGAAAAAGGCGAATGATTGAAAAAAAAATGAAGGGATTAGTGAATGATTGATCCATGTGCCTCTTGCACATAGACTATAATAAAGATTTTATTTTCCCAAGAGTTTCTTGTAATAAAATCTCTGGGTTTTGGCTATGTTTCTTTTAATAGAAATGTACAGTTATAAGCTAGCTCAGGCTTTCTTTTTAATCAGAACTTTTGAATTAAGCTTCAGGCTTTGAGGTTCACACTTCTGTTCCATCACTAAACTGTTACATCCATTCATACTGTAAAGGTGGCTGGTTTCAAGAACCTATAGCACCAAGCATCTAGGACATGCTGGGTTATTATTTATTTTATAAGCAGAGATGTATTTAGTGTAGACAATCATTCCATAAGCATTGAACATAATTACCAATGTTTAGCCAATAAAAGCCAATTCAGGAACCGTTCTCATTAGGAATTGTATCGATCCCAAGTAGACAACTATGGTTTTATTAGCATGGAAATGCATAATGCATCTTTATGGGCCTATTAATTGGATCAATGTAAAGTGTCCAGACTAATATCTTGTAACCTGGTCTAAAGTGCTTCTTGTGCGGCTTACAAAGGTGAAGGCTTGAGGAAATGAGAACGCTTATATTTACAAAAGACAGGAACTTGAACGGACATGTGACCGTGCCTAAGACACCCTCGGTCTGTAAATCTGAAATTCAATAAGATGAAATGTTAACAGGTAGAACAACAAGACAACAGAGCATGTTGGGATAACTGGTCCCCACCACACAAGATTTCCCAAACTTGATTGGTGAATGAACCCAAAACCTTGCCCAAATACAGATTTAAAAAAATAATTTAATTTAATCTGTAACGTGAATGAAAAAATAATCTAAAGTAAAAAAAATGTATTAGTATTTCTTGGCACCTACTAGTTAGTCACTATTCTAGTAGAAGTGTGTATGTAGCTTATATTAGACAGCTTTTCCATTCATATAGTATGTCTACATCTCCCTCTCCCTAAATCTAAACATATTTAGACTCCACACACATCACACAATATATATATTTATATATATATATATATATATATATAAGGGGATTTCACAAGATTATGGTTTCAGAAAATAATTCATGCCAGGGTTTGGCTTGACTATACTTGATTTTACCAGCGTGGGTTTAACTGGGCCTGTGCCTTTGCAAGTACTGTACATGCAGAAGCAGCGTAGTGTAAGCACCATTATTCACTCTTTATTCTGGCAACTTGGAATTTGTTTAATTATTCCACAGACAGAGACTTTTCAACAGACTGATGTTCTGTTTTTCTTTAAAAAAGTACTTTCAGACTCATCAAAAGACTGAGAAGCAAAACAGACCTTTTGTTAAGTTTGAAGGCTAAATTGAGAGGTTTCAATTTCAGCATACATTCTAGTAGTAATCCATCGCTTTAAAAAAAGCCTGATTATAACTGACGCTTAGTTGGCATGGTCATTGTGTCTTTGGTAGGTACGAAACATCTACTGCTAAGACAAAGCCCACATTCAGCATCACTTCTGGATGGAACAAGCATGGATCACTGCATTTGGAAAACAAGTAGCTTAAGAATAGAAACCACATGTCTTTTTTTTACACAAGAAAGTAACAGCTTTAGGCTTTGGATGGCTCTGAAATAAAAAGATTATTGTTGTTAAAAATACCTCAAAGTGAATAAAGCAATCAATTACTTCAATACATAAATAACCTAAATACAACTCTGTTATTTTGTAATTAATAAAATCGCTTGCACAAGCAAACAAACACACATGGCATAAGCGCATGTTTACCAGCAGAGGTCAGACTTTGCATAGAATAATCATTCCCTATAGTGTCAATCATAATTTGGTTAAGGCAGTTAGCCTAAGCTGCAGATCACACCCAATCACTACATAAACACACCTCTTTCAGCTTTCGTTTAATATTCGTGGGAGGGGGGGGAAGGCCCTGAATTACACAATACTTACAGTCTTGTTTTCAGGCTGGGGGACCGTTTCCTTAAACACAAGGGCTCCCACAGAGAACCTAAGTGTGGCTTTATTATCACTAGACTAGAACATGCTTTGAGGATCTTCTTACCATCCACCATGCATCTGCACAAGAGGATTAGTGCTTTCATAAACATGCATCTACATACTTTTTATAAAAAGGTACAAATTAGCATTAGTACTTACCCAAAGTTGTCTACCACAATATATTTGGAAGAAGTAGTGTCAGGGTTCTGAGACGCCGTGATGTAACACTTGCTCAAGTAGAGCCTCTTTCCATCATTACTATGAGGAGCCCTGGCTTCAAAGTACATGGGCTGGCCTATTGTATAAGACTGCAATGTACCAAGAGGTTCCCAATTCTCTGCAAGAAGAATAAATCATTTGAAAAGTCTAAGAAAGAACAGCTTCATCATCTTTCTTTCCATCATTACTATGAGGAGCCCTGGCTTCAAAGTACATGGGCTGGCCTATCGTATAAGACTGCAATGTACCAAGAGGTTCCCAATTCTCTGCAAGAAGAATAAATCATTTGAAAAGTCTAAGAAAGAACAGCTTCGTCATCTTAATGATATGGAACAGTCTCAAATGGATGCACATTATTGCTCTAAAAACAGCTCGATTAGAGGCATTCAATGTATTGAAAAATGTTTAGTTTTTTTTAGCAATACTAGTACATTCTAGAGTGAAACATTTAAGAAGCACCAGCTAAAAATCAATTTGGTATTTTGTATGAACCCAAAATGATACTGACCAAAATTAAGTACACCTGTATTTATTACTAGGCTTAAAAAAAATCTGGTCTTACACACAAGAAAAGCAGAGTGTGCTTACCATCTACAGGAGTGAGAGAAACTCCACTCTGTAAACTCAAGAACACAGTGCCTGCCTCAATCTGAGGACGATAGCCAACACTGTAGGCACGGAAATGCCTATAAAGCAAGAGTTAACCATTAGATTTACTAGAAACAGGACATTTAGATGTTGAAGAGAGAAAAAGTTCTAACTTGTTGTAACGACACTCCAGAGGCACAGAAAATGGAAGCTCACGAACAACTAGTTCATCAGTCACAGGCTCATAAAGCAGTGTGTTTGAATACAAGACCTCGTTTTCATTTTCCTGCAAAAGACAAAATGGTAAAGGGGAATAAATGACAAATAGGCAAACTTGCACAAAAGAAATTTGATTAGAAATACATACTTGACGCTGTGCGTTGCAGTTGTTAATAGGGTACAGGAAGTAGTAATGCTCAGGTGTGGCTTTATTCACAGAACATGTTCCCACTTTGAGATATTTCCCTGCATCTGGATTGGTAAAGAGACTCTTCACAACCCTCACATAAATCCGGTCAATGTGACACAAAAGCTCAATATTGTTGGATTCTGAAGGCTGAGGTGCTTCTGTTGCAGGAAGAAGTTTCGGCAGCAATATCGACTTCATCAAATCAGTTACGGGTCTGTGGTTTCTTTCAGGTTTAAAAACGAGTTTATGGACGTCTGAAGAGAGGATTTGCTGAAACTGTGGTAACTTCAGTGGTGGACACGGAGTATTAGGAGTGGGGTTTGTTGGAGCTTTATCCTTGTAATTTGGCAACAGTTCCTCCAGTTCAGGCCATGTCTCAAATGCTGCAGTCATAAAAGGATAAGGACTCACCATGTAAGGCAGCACCACCAAGAGTAACACAGCTTTCAGCAACATTTTATTTGCATGTCTAAAAGACCCACTAGAATATATTTCAAGCCAACCTTAGCCCATTTATAGCAGCTAGATGAGGTGAAAGAGGTGTGTTTATGGAGTGATTGGGTGTGATCTGCAGCTGGGGCTAATCTCCTTAACCAAACTATAATTGCCACTAAAGGGAATGATAATTCTGTGCAAAGTCTGACCTCTGCTGGTGAGTGTGCACTTATGCCATGTGTGTTTGTTTGCAAGTGTGATCGATTCTAGTTATTACTAAATAACCAAAGTAAGTCATGGATTGCTTTATTTTTTTATGAGCCTGTGACTGATGAACCGGTTGTTCGTGAGCTTCCATTTTCTGTGCCTCTGGAGTGTCGTTACAACAAGTTAGAACTTTTTCTGTCTTTAACAATTAAATGTCCTGTTTCTAGTAAATCTAATGGTTAACTCTTGCTTTATAGGCATTTCCGTGCCTACAGTGTTGGCTAACGTCCTTAGATTGAGGCAGGCACTGTTTTCTTGAGTTTACAAAGTGGAGTTTCTCTCACTCCTGTAGATGTTAAGCAGACTCTGCTTTTCTTATGTGTAAGGCCAGATATATAAGCCTAGAAATAAATACAGGCGTACTTAATTTTGGTCAGTATCATTTTGGGTTCATACAAAATACAAATGTGATTTTCAGCTGGTGCTTCTTAAATGATTCACTGTAGAATGTACTAGAATTGCTACAATAAATTACAACAATTTTCCAATACACTGAATGCCTCTAATCAAGCTGTTTTTAGAGCAATAATGTGCATCCATTTGAGACTGTTCCATATCATTAAGATGATGAAGCTATTCTTTCTTAGACTTTTCAAATGATTTATTCTTCTTGCAGAGAATTGGGAACCTCTTGGTACATTGCAGTCTTATACGATAGGCCAGCCCATGTACTTTGAAGCCAGGGCTCCTCATAGTAATGATGGAAAGAGGCTCTACTTGAGCAAGTGTTACATCACGGCATCTCAGAACCCTGACACTACTTCTTCCAAATACATTGTGGTAGACAACTTTGGGTAAGTACTAATGCTACAGCATCTGCTGTAATTTGTAACTTTTTATATAAAAAATGTTTATGAAAGCATTTAATCCTCTTGTGCAGATGCATGGTGGATGGTAAGAACACTCCTCAAAGCATGTTCTACCCTAGCGATGATAAGGCCACACTTAGGTTCTCTGTGGGAGCCCTTGTGTTTAAGGACATGGTCTCCCAGCCTGAAAACAAGACTGTAAGTATTGTGTAAATCAGGGCTGTTTGTAGAACCCCCCCTAAAATCAAGTATGCAAATGTTCTGTATTAAATGTAAGCTGAAAGTGGTAGGGCAGAGGGTGCTCACTGGCACCCCCACCTGGTTGTGATTTAGTTTGCCTATGCCTAAAAACTGCATGTGTTTGTCAGCCCAACATCTTGGTAAGGGGTTTGCTATGCTGGCAATATAGCAGACTACATGCTAAAAGTAATTCAATGTGACTAGATCTTAAAATTTGTCCCAGTTAATCAAACACTGCTTTTTGTTTTTTCCCCAAGGAAATGTTCATTCACTGTGAAATGCATCTTGGACAAGAAATACCAAATGCAAGCACAAAATCGTGTTCCTACAAACCAGAAATGCAAGGGTGAGATTCAAGCCGTTTCACTACTGAACAAAATGTCTTGGCAAGTTAAGGTTAATTTTAGTTCTGTGCACTGTTTTAGATGGTTGGAGCTGAATGGTGAAGACTCGGTCTGTGCTTGCTGTGATTCTTCCTGTCCTGCTCCAGATCAATCAAGTCAGTTATGACTCTACTTCAATGTAAAGAAACTGTCCTATATTTGCTATATGGAAGGTTAACATTTATTTTATTTTTTTCTCGATGTAGCAAGTATGAAGGTCTCCAGCAACTCTTGGAATGTTGAGAAGAGCCAGACTGACCAACTTCCACCGAAATCCTTTAAACTAGGTGAAGAGCCCCTGCATCGTGGAGGTTTTGAGATGTTTTGGGACACCTTTGATGAGGAAATTCTTTATTAATGCATGATGCATTTTTTGCTTTTTAATTACATGTTGCATAATAAAGCCCTGTTGGTCAAAAGTTTTGCAGTGTTCAAAGAACTTCAATGGTGGTGGCTTTAGTTATTAACTTGTTTAATGAACCATACAGCACATTCATGAACAAACATCTTGGTCAGCAAGCACACAACTTGTCAATGCAGCAATGGCTTTATATTTGGTTGGATATTAATACACCACTTGCAAGGGTTACTTATGGGATGGGTACAGTAATTTTTAAATGTCACAAGTACTGTTTCACTTCCTTTGTAATGAGCTTTTAATTGAACCATACTCCTGGATAAGAACAGGTGCATTTTTCACTAGTTCTTGAAAGTGGTGGACAGTTTTCTTGTAACATTCTTCATCCAAAACCATTGGGAAAAAGAGATTGGTTGGCTTCGCTGTTTGAAATTCTTTGGGAAGTCCAATGTCTTTAGGAACAAGTAAATTTCCAACTAAAGCATGGTGAAGTTCTTTTTCTTTAAGTCTCTGCCCAAGAAATACAAACATATCAGTCAGTCTGCACGTTAGCTGCTCATGTTTCCATTCTGTGGGATTGTACATCAACAGATGCAGCAACATGGATTTAAGATGATGGTTTGTAAGCCCACATTTCCCGGTTAGACACGTTTGCTGTTTGTGTAGAAATGAGAGGATTTGGAGACACTCAATATGACATGATTTGTAGGGAAGAGTTTTACTGAAGTATTGAAGGAGAGCATTTTCATAACTAGCAAAAGAAATGGGCCAGTCAGTGTCTAAGATGTTTTGATTAGTTGGAAGAAAAGAGACTAAATATACTTTGGAAGCTTCAACCTGGACTACAGGTGTAATATTAAATAGAATAACCTGCCCTGATCGGAATCGCACTCTCAAAGCCCCGGGAGCCACCCGGCTATGAAATCTTAGCTCAAGTTCAAACTTGTGACTGATTTCTCCCCATGCTTTGATAATCATTGTCCTGAACCATGTCACTACTTGTTTTTTAGAAAGATATGTATTTTCTTGGCATAGTGAACTTTCAGCTTTATTTTTCCCAGCTTTGCTTGTCTCACTTTGAGGATGAAGAAGACATAATGTATCCTCATCATCAGGATTTCCATTCATGCAAGGGCAAATGTTTGTAGTAGTTACAGCCTTCACCATTTTGATCTTACCTAAACCCAGAAGTAAAGCATCTTTCTCCTTCCAAAGTTCAACATCAAATCTGTGTGACCTTGGTGCAGTTATGGGTACATACAAGTCACACACCACAGTCTTTCCTGTAGCCCAAAGCTCATATACACTGCCTACACCAATAAAGTCGCCAATAAGCATGTCAGATTCTTTATTGCTAGCTTTTCTTGCAGCTTCCAAAAGTTCATCCACAAAACCTTCAACAAATTCACATACTCGGCCACGTGTGCTCTGAGGTAATTTTACACACTGGTCATAAAAGCTACTCAATACTTGGTGGTCAGGAATGCATATTTCTGAAAACATAGCAGTAGATCTACCTGTAGTCTTGGGTCTGATTGGAAATGCTGTTCCTGGGCTTCGTGAGCTTTTGGTAATGTATTTCTTGAAGAAGCGGATCAATGATAGTATGGAAAGAATTTTCCATAAATACCAGTTGTAAGTGTTTTCTGTTGACTGCTGGCTTGAGCTAGTGGACTGTTCCTCATTTATATCTTCTGTGCTTTTTTTAACTTTTCTGTGTGGATCGTCTTCAGATGTCATTTGGTTTAACATTCCTTCTACTTGATCAAAAGAGGAAGAATGAGCATTTCCTTGGCCTGCTTTAGTTTTGGCTTCATTTGGTGTCTCTGTTCTCTGATCATTGTGCGACGGTTCCTTCTTGTGCCCTGATATGTCCTCCACGTGTATGTTCTTTATTTCGTTCTCAAAGGCTTTTACAAGTTCTGGCTGTACCCTATTTCCTGGGGTTAAATCTACATCCTCTGTGACTCCACTTTGTACCTCTGAAGGCACAGTATCAGGATGTGGAACTGTTTTACCCTGAATGTGTAAAACATCCATTTGGTGTTCTGGTGGATTTTCAACATGAACATCTGTATCATCTCCTTCCTCGTTTTTCAACCTGCGATGACTTTGCGACACTTCCTGATTTGAATGTGGCTGCTCTGTGGTCACCTGATGCATTTCCTGCTCTAGCTTGGCCATCTCCTTCTGCAGCAAATATTCCCGCTCTTGCATGTCTATGAAGATGTTTTCCTCCTGCTCCTGATAGACAGTGTGGTCCTTGATGTACAGCACGCTGAACACTACTACACACGCTCGCAGAAGCATTTCCTCCATCCTGTATGCAAATTAGGAAATTATTTTGTCACATCCATTACATCCTTACATGAGACAGTGTGTGATGGATTTAAGATTTAGCGAAAAAATATTATCACTAATGCAAAAAATTATGATAGAAAATAATCCTGGATTATATGATACAAGGTTCACCAGTAGGTTTATTGTCTTGTGTATTAAACTAATTTGATAAGTAAAATTTATTAGCAAAATGTTTTGATTGATTGCTATGTGAACTTTTGGAAAGCACGTTTATCCAGGAAGATCTTATAGTGCACCAACTCTTAGTACTTCTCGACTTCCTGATTTAAAGTGAATAGGTAGCTTCTTTTTTTTTTTCTTATGATGCATTGTCATCATTTTAGTAAAAGAAATTAAACAGAGGAGAAGATTTCAATCTACTTACCTGTATATTTTTGTTTCTACAATCCAAAAGTATTAAAGCCTTTCAGCATCAACGTTTGAAAAGTCGATTTTAGTGGGCTCTAAACCACTGCTCCTTTTTCTTCAGAGGATGTTGCCTATCACATTGAAACAGACTTCTGACAGCACACTTCCGCTCTCTGCCCATGTGTGACTCTTTCCTGTGAGAGAATGAGAGAGAATATGCTCAAGCTCACAGTGCTGTTGAGCAAAGGCCTCTATCAGTGATTATGGCGAAATATATTGTTGCAGCTACACTGATGTGCACATTATGTGAACAATTACATTAATTTTAACTAAAGCAGATTGTTAGAAGCAAGAAAAAGAGGCAAATATGGAGAAAGAAAAACATCATTTTGTCAAAACAATTGATCACATTTTGTCTTTCTGTTCTATGTAATTCAGTGATCGCAGCTTCTTACAGAATGACATGGCACTGTATAATTTGAATAGGGCGAGGCAGAGACTTTGGCTAGGACCAGACCGCCAGTGCATGGTTATGTCAAGCTATGTAAATGAAAAGACTATTCTGTAAAAAAGAAAATACAGAACATAAAACACAAAAACAATTATATGTATATTTGTATATATGTGTATTATATTTAGTTTTTTAATGAACTATTAAGAAATTACATAAATCTGCTGTTTTATATCACCTGAGACTGTGACGTGTGAATCATTACATCACAGACCAACAGGTGTGTCTGAGAGAAAGAGCGAGAGAGAGAGAGAGAGAGAGACTCTGTGTAGAGGGTGGAGGTGAAGTACATTCTGTCTTTTTTTCCGATCTGAAGACTGCATCAACACTTCAGCTAACCCAGAAATACATTTTTACACTGCTTTTCTCACAAAATTTGGAGTAATTACCTTCTGCCAAACAGCAACTTAAAAATTCGTAAGTATATTATACTCTGCTAGCATTTGTTTCTGTATACATCTGTATACATCTGTATACATAAGGACTCAGGATGTGATCTACTTTATAGTTGGAACATGACATGAAATAACAATTGACAGTATTACCACTTCATAAGTTTTTTTGTGTCCTGTACAGATTTCATTTTGAAGAACTCTACCTAACAACACAAAATGGATAAGTTTCGTATGATGTTCCAGTTTCTTCAGTCCAACCAAGAGTCATTTATGCACGGTGTTTGTGGACTTATGGCCTTGGCTAGTGCTCAACTCTATTCTGCATTTGAGTTTAATTGCCCCTGCATGCCTGAGTACAACTACTCCTACGGAATTGGTGTATTGGTCGTCCCAGCTCTTTGGTTCTTTCTCCTTGGATTTGTCCTGAACAATAACGTGTCAATGCTTTCCGAGGAATGGAAACGACCAGTGGGTCACAGAGGCAAGGATCCTACAATTTTGCGCTACATGTTTATTTCCGTATCCCAGCGTTCACTGATTGCTCCTGCAGTTTGGATTACCGTCACATTAATGGACGGGAAAAGCTTCCTCTGCGCATTTAGTATGGATTTGGATATTTCTGAATTTGTAATTAGAAATTTTACTGCATATAACATGTCAGAGGAGGAGATGATAACGTTGCTTGCCAAAATCCCTTGCAAGAACATATTTGATGGACAGCATATTTTATCTAGAGAATCAGCCACCAGGTATATACGCTGTGTGTCACAGGTATGACAAGACCATTTGTTCTTTTTCGCTAAATTATTTAGTATGAGTATCAATTTTTAGTATGAGAACCTTTCATTAAATTCTATACATACAGCACGTGTTTATTATATTGCATTAACTCTTTCTGAACCTATCTCTGTAAACGTGCAGGCATTTGGCTGGCTCTTCCTGTTGATCCTGACATTAATTGCATTCACTGTCCGTGCCATTCGTCCCTGCTTCAGCCAAGCGGTGTTCCTCAAAACCAAATACTGGTCGCACTACGTTGACGTGGAGCGCAAGATGTTTGACGAGATGTGCGCCGAACATGCCAAGAGTTTTGCCAAAGTCTGCATTCATCAGTACTTCGAGAGCGTCAGCGGAGACATGCAGAGTTTACACGAACAAAACAGAAATGACAGTAAAGAAGCCGATGATGAAAATCCCAAAGAGGATGATAAACTTCTAGGCATTCATGCCCTGGAAGACATGAATAAAGTTTTGTGGAACTGGCACACGTCTAAGCCTCCGTTAACTCTGAGAAAGAATGGAGCCGGCGATGATGCAAACAAGAAAGCAAACGAAAGCCAAAACGGGGTGAAAACTGGCTATGACAATGCTTCATTTAGCACAGATCAGAAAGCCTATGAGGATGGATACGTCACATCGAAGAAGGGAAATAGCTACATGAACGTTGACGGTCCCATGAACCAGCACACCTGGACTGCACATGATCATGGCTCTGGCATTAAAAAGAAAGAATGGGCTGTGTATTACAGTAAGGTCTGAAGATCTTAGCGATGGAGATATTACTAAATGACCTCTGTATTTTGTAGCATGCCAAGTCAAGTTTTCATTTAAATCAAATCAGTTCTGAAGAATGTCTGGGTAATAACTGACCTGGTTTGCCTTCTGATTCCTTTGACTACAGCTTACAATTATACACTTTTTAAACCAGAAACTGACTATCTATTGTATGGGAATGTGTGCTTTATGGGGTGGTTTACAGTAAATGCTCAACAGAGCGCTTTCATCTTCTCGAACATTGTGTAAAGCAGCTAGCAATTCCTCAACAATTGCCAACAAAGCATCTCAATATCTTGGACATGGAAAAAAATCGTTCCTCTCTTGTTTAAACTACATGTCTAATCTGTGTGTCTCGTCTGCAAGCGAGTCAGACTGCACTCGAACAAGTCTCACTGATCTCTGACCCTCACCACCTTTTGCAAATCAGGCCTGAGAGACAATCATGCAGCTTTGCATACTGATGAAGAAACAAAATCAACATTTGCATCTGTTTGCATTTATCAACTTTTTTTTAATGTTCCTTTATTTATATTATATTTAAAATTCATATAAGATTTTAGGTGTTTTTTTTGTGTTGCTAATGGACAGTAAGCATATCACTACATTGCACAAACCCGGAACAGTAGACGTAATTGTACCGACCCGTTTCGTTTGGGGGGCTTTGGGTACATGTGCACACTCTTTTTACTTGCAGAACAAAATCTGATTTCTCTCACAAACATATTAAGTGGAGGACTGCAAGTTTTGTTCCTTTGCACTTTGAGCGCAGTGTCACTGTGGCCACTCGATCCATTCCCCGGAAAAACTATTTTGTTTTGCGCTTGCGTGAAATTCAGTTTCTGCCATCGTCAACGTCTAGTGATATTAATTATTTTGATTTTTATGTACACATTCAAAAATTTAGCTTCAAAAAAGAAAATCCTGACAATTCCACATATCGAGGGAGTGAATGAATTGAAGAATGAAGGAATGAAGACATTTGTTGAAGTTTATATCTTTAGGAAAATTTTATATTAAATGTAAAACACACACACACACACACATATTTATATAAAGATCTGTATTACCAAATCAGGGTCTAATTTAATGAATTTTTGTCAATAATTAAATTTTACTTAATCAATTTGATTTGTCAATTTAATAAGTCAATGTAATCAATAGAATTAAAAAGTGTATTGCATTCATTTTATTAATTTTATCTTTTTTTTTATCTTTTATTCAAATCAGGCAGGCATTTTATTTTTAATTGTTCTGAACTGTTTATGTTCACAAATGTTAATAATAATATTAATAATTAGTAACTGCATTAATAAAAAATAAATAAAAATACAAGCAATTTTTCTCCTAACTGTACAAAAATTGAACCGAACCGTGACTTAAAAACCGAGGTACGTACCGAACCGTGAATTTTGTGTACCGTTACACTCCTAGATAATATGCATGTGTGACAGTAGATGATTCAAACTAATACAAGAACGTTATTGTGTTTTTCCTCTGTCTCCACCAGAGGGCACAATTGACTATATTCAATACTCATTTATAGCATAGAAAATATGAATTAAATACTTCTTATAACTGAATGGACCTGGAAATATATGTAATATATGCTGCCATCCAGTTACCCAAATGATTTGTATGAGAGCCCAAAGTCTGTTCTTGTTTCCTGATAACAGCATAAACAATTAAATATTTGGTATATTATGTTTTCTTATTATTGTCCATGCATGGTGATTTAGGGGTCTGCATGTTTGCCCCACACCTTCAGGTTTGTGGGTTTAAATCCTGCCTTTTCTCTATGAGTGCTTTTGTTCTTTCTTTGCTTCCATGGTTACCTTCATGGTAGTCTGTTTTCTTCACCTGGTCGAAAGATGTGTATGGTAGTCTGATTGGTATTTCCAAATTACTCATTGCGTGTGTGTGTGTGTGTGTGTGTGTGTGTGTGTGTGTGTGTGTGTGTGTGTGTGCGTGCGCTCTCTGATCATTTGGCACCCTGCCCAGGCTGTCTCCAAATTCCCTGGGATAGGCTCCAGGTTTCCCCTTGTAACCCTGTTAGGATAAATGTATAAAAATTGATGGATTGGCGTTCAAACCTTTAACTCTGTCATGGCTGCCCCTGTGCATTGACCCCTACATTTTTACAAGCTGGTACACTGTATGTGAACAAAAACGAATCTTGATGTGGTTCTAAAACAAATCAAGGCTTTACCTCCTATTTAAAGCAACAATCTAGCATTTTTTCCTCACAACTTCTATCTAGCTTTTGAGTAGCTCATGTGGATTTGTCCCAGCAGGAATGTATAGACTTGGTGATTAATATGGTGCAAATTCAAAATTCTGATCTACATATAAGAGATATTTAATTATACCACTAAACATTTCTAGTTGCTTGTATGCCACCATGGGGAATCCCTTTATATTATTAATTGTAGAACATTTCCAATATAATGTAATGCTTCTAAAAATTGCAGACTTCCCCGAACTGAAATTCCTTCCTGTTTTTGCATGTATCTTAACCAGAAGTAAAGTTTGTCGTATTCTAAAATCCCAAAAGGGAAAAAATATAAATAAATAAAAAATGACTCAGTTCCACTGAAAAAAAACCAAGCCTGACTCTACATTTTAAAACGAATTTACTTACGAGACCAAAAAAAAAAACAACATTACTGCCTCATTTTGAAGAATGATTTGTTTACAGCTGGGAAATGAGCTATCAATTTGATTATCAGCATCATCAACATCAGTCACTCCCTTAATCACAAGCCTCATTGGTGTTTCTCCAGTCAACCCAACCTCTGTCTTCTCATACAGTGGGGAAATAATCCATTATTGATTCAGTCAGGTCAAATTTGTTGGCTTTTATTATTCCAATCGATATTTTTTCGGTCAATAAAACATTTGAAAGACACCTGTTTAAATGAAGGTGGTGCATTATGGGCATTTTAAGAATCAGTATTAAATCCTGGAGATTGATATAAATGTATGCTTTCCCAAAGCTTCTATAGTATCATGGGTCACGTTTTTAGAGTTCAGATCACAACCGCCATCTTGTATTATAATTGAGTTTTAGGAAAAAGTTAATAATTTTTTTCTTTTAAATATGTATGTGATATTAAAGCTACTGTAGCTACGAGCCTTGAGCCTTGACCCTTTCAGCTCCTATCTGTCTTTATATTGCTTTCCAGTAAGTCACTTCCGATAAACACATCATCGTTCTTTTCCACAGTAAAGTGACACATCGTCGTGAGATCACTGGTAGGATTAAATGCCTTGGTAATGGATGTATACTGAGATCAGTAGTTTGGCCTTAATTTACCAGAAGGCTTTGTTTGAACGATCTCTTCTACTTTGCATTACTGCGGCGTTTGGAGTATTGCATTATTGCTTTGCTGTGATTTTACTAAGTGAGCCAAAACTAAAAAACATACAGTTTTTGTTGTCATTATATTTATGTCTCTGCTGCCTGACCAAACAAGGGCCATCATCCTGATCGTTTGTTTTGCTCTCGGTGTTTCGTCTGAGTATGTTGTTCCTGCCTATGTTCCTACTGCAGTGTACATGTGTGCTTATGACTTTTCTCCAAAAAATCAAAGAGGAAACAGAAAGAGAGAGAGAGCGAGAGAGGTCATCTTTGGACGCAGTCACCCCTGAAAAAGACAAGGAGAAAGAGAAAGAGAGAGTGAGAGAGCTTGGAGGAGGGGAATAACACACCGGATGGAGGGAGTGTGAGGCGATGGGAGGGTGCGAGTGGATGAGTTGCGAGGCAAACCGGGGATCACATGAGCAGCAGAGATCTGTTTACAAACTGAGGCTTGGAGGCTGAGGCAGCAAGAAACACCACAGATAACACTCTGGGACAACCATATTCTTCTCCTAAACACACATCCACAAACACACAATGCTCCACCCTACACCCAGTCCAGAGAGAACCAGGGATTCTGGATGAATTGTTTTTTTTAGACATTGTGAGTTTTTGTTCTTCCTCTTCAAGGACTGACGGGACCAGATGGTTTGAGGTGGTGAGAAAAACACTCCCCCATACAGGCTGCATATACAGTCATACTTTCTACTGACGGATCCTTCTTCGTTTTGAGGACTCGTATGAGGACGTTTTTGTTTCTGCTTTTTTCTTCTTCTTGTTCTTCTCAAAAGGGGCCCTGTGTAAGGAATATCCTTTGACGGATCAGCCATTTTTTTCTTCCCTTTTTTCTTTTCAGAGATAAACAAAGAGGAGGACTTTTCTCATAAGCAGAATGACATCGGATGGACAAAACCTGTCGAAATCACTGAACATTTTTTTGGGATATGTTTCCATAGATGGCCTTAATTCAGATCTTGTGGAGCAGTTGAAGGATTTTCTTGAAGTCTTGTAGAGTCTGAGATGAAACAAGCTTAAGAGAGGGAGATTCATGACCTGTTTTGTCCTTGTGCGACAATGAAGGTGGTCTGAGATTCCCTCAGTTTGGGTCACTTTAACACTCCAGCTGAGGCTGAATCCAAACACAGGAAGCGAAGATCAAGGACACGACATGGTCCCTTTTGTCTTTGTGTCCGCGCGCACGCCAAATCTTTTGTGTCGACGACGAGCGATGACAGTAAACAAGCCGAGAGTCCAAGCCTGATTCCTAACACAGGAAACCCGAGGTGTGCTGCGACTGCGACTCGGAAAAACTCCCCAGGAAATAAAAAACATTAAACATAAACAACAACAATAATATCACGGAATCCGTGAAAGTATCAGTGCCTAGTTCCGGGTCGGATTACATGCAGCCATTCCAATGGTGTAACGGTAAGAAGATACACTACAAACCTGTGTATATCACTTTTTATTAATGTCTGTTGATGTTTTAATGACACTTCTCATTTCCTTTTACTCACTTTTTCTCTTCTGGAGGGCAAAATATAATCCATAGACGAACTAATTCTTAGTTTTGAGGTTTTTTAGACAATCCAAAGCTGATTATAAAGTATATTTGGAAGACCACCAACACCACCAACAATGTCAGACTGTAGCCATCATATTAGTAGAACCACAAAAACATTGAGTAACAGTAAATAAAACAGATGTCAGGCATCAACTTTCTTTTCTTTGTTTCATGAAAGGGTCTTGACTCCTTTGTTCATATATACATGACATAATATTACATTCATGTCACATAAATTTGACCAGAAATGTGGCTCCCAATTCATTTATTTCTGTATGAATG
>MU551695.1:3924663-3963605 GCA_024362625.1 Silurus asotus | reverse complement strand
TATATATATATACATACATACGCCAGGTGCTTGTCTCTGGAGGGCCAGATGGTGTTTTTATTTGGTCGAGGCCACACGACCAGTCTTCCATGTTTGCTTTGTGCAGTGCTAATTACCCAGAGTTCCCTTGGCATAGAGTGTGTGGAGCACGACCCAAAAGCCAACGGTCTTCCCAGCCGAATGTGTGGCCCCGTGCTTTCAGGATTGGCCCTGTTCCAGCTACGGATCGCACATCTTGATGTGAATGAATGAATGATGTGTTTGTGTGTAGGCTGCCTTTGTGGAGTAGGACTGCAGCGTTCCCACTGCAATATGCCTTCGGAAGATCTGTACCATTTGCCGCTCAACGTCTATGTCATCGTGCTGGGCATCGGCTTGTTCATCTTTATGCTCAGTGTCATCTTCTGTTGCTACCTGTTCAGGTGCGAGAATGCGCACATGCACACACACACACACATTTATATATGTGCGAATGGTGCTTGTTCACATGGTCCCTGCATAAGCAAAACCGCAATGAAGACACTTAAAGACACACTCATTCTCCCGCTTTCATCCATTTGCCAACAGTTTAGGAGAAGACCAACTTTATTACTATAAGTTCATCTCATCGCATTCCACTTCCTCTGTTTCATATGGATCAGCAAATCCACTTTTATAGCTGATCATAAATATCGACGTATAAGATATTTAAAGAGCAAATATGATTTCCAACAGACCAACTCTTTCCTTCGCTATAATAGGCCAATTCAGATATTTCATCACACGTATCCTTTGTAAGAAGCCTAACGACCAAACTAGCTTCATCAAAATATCATTATATTATTTATAGAATTATATTTATATAAGAACATATTATTTACTTTTATTATTAGATGTAATCACAACGCAGCTTCACACAAATCCAGATATGGAATTTTATTTAGCTCTATAATGATCAAGCCGGAGGTGACCATGAGATCCTCCAGAACTGACACGAAGAAGGAACCTGGAGAAGAACCCGACTCGATAAAGGAACCCATCCTCTTCTTTGTTTTGATTAATAACTGTACCAATTATATTCAAAGTATGAGTTTATTGTGAACGAGTCCTGGGATGAGCACAAGGCAGTAATAATGATTATAGCAGCAGTACTTAGGTGCCAATCTCCAGTATTCAGTCACGGTGTTGATGTCTTTATATAATAATGTGGAAGGGAAAACCAGTATTTGTTTTCTGCACCACATGATGTGCCAATGGAACACACACAGGAAGTTCATTTCTTTTTCCTTTTCTTTTTTCTTTTGCAGGTTGAAGCAACAAGACACAAGACAGCAGTACAGCTACAATGAGGTATTTGCACTATGGCTACCATTACAACATGGAAAAACTTTTAGTTTAGTTTCAAGCGCATGGTCTATTTTCTTAGTTCTTGGACGCTTGTCTGAAAGAAGACTTCATTTTTGGACACGTCATTTTATCAACGTGAACGGAACCTTTCGTCACGGACTGAAATCATTTGACGACAGCAGATATTTCATCCTAATAAAATGCAGAGTCTGCATGTTAAGAAGAGCAGATGTGTGTATATATAGAAAAAGCTCTGTAGTCGTCATCATGAAACCCAATCTCACTCCTCATATATGACCTTCAGACGATGACCTCACAGTACTGCGGGTTCGTATGTGTTGAGCGAGCGTATTTGCTTGACACGAGGCATTTGGCAAGCGAACAAAAACGCGTCATCTGCCAGTTCGGATTATGGGCCACGCTTAAACTAAGGGCTTTTTGAATCGAAGCAAGAACTAAGCGGCATTCATTCAATGAAACGGTTGCTAAACAAGCTCGTTATGGAGTGATAGTCATGGGATTTTATCTGAGGAATAACAAGCAATTGTTCCAGCGTCGTCTCATTTCTCTTTCTGTTTTTCTCACAGGTGGTGCTGAAAGGGGCCGGGAAGAAGCTGAGCCTTCTTGGAGTACGTGTGCAAGCTCTCATGTGGTGAATTTGTGTTCACGTGTAAACTTTACGTCTTGGCTTTGACACACGGTGTGGGTGTGTGAGGTTGATCTCACTACCAAAGTGTTTTTCACACTTTTTTTTTTTCTTCAGTGCATGTGCTTTTTAACATTAAGGCTCCTGATAATATTTATATTAAAATACAATACTTTTGAGCTGTAAAGTCCCTCAAAACAGGGATTGTTCATTACGTGTTAAAAAGAGAAGTGGGACATTTTTGCTAGATCGATTTACAAATTTACTATTCATTAAAATTTTTGAAGTCCTCAAAAACAATGTGTCTGATCTGTCTGTTACAGCAACCCTGTGCAGTGTGTCTGGAGGAATTTAAAGCCCGGGATGAGCTGGGCGTGTGTCCATGTTCACACACATTTCACAAGAAGTAAGCACCAACGCTGGCTAATTACTGGAAAATCTAAAAAAAAAAAAATACAAATCCACGATTGCATTCAGAAATAGTAGTAAAACCTGTTCATCGTGGATTTGCCAAAAACACTCCAGGCCATGATGAAGGAGCTTTGCCAGGGACATGGTGGATGCGGAGCATTACGCCAACAGCAGCTAAAATATCAAAAGCATCTTATGACAGGTTCCGTGCCAGCGTCCGTAACCACTTACACTTTTGATATTTGCAACTCTTTCCTAGTGGCATCCACTTACACCTGATCCGAAAATAGCTCCAGGCTTTAGAGCGCTAACGCTGCTCATGATGCGCTAGTAAACCCGGTCAGCATTACACAAAGGACGACACAATTTACTTTATATTGTACAGAAACGGTGCCTATCTATCAATCAATTATTGAACTACACTATGGACAAAAGTAGTGGGGCACCTGAAAGTTCCAGCCATATGTTGTTTTTCCCAAACTGATACCTCAAATTTGGAAGCACACGATAGTATAGGATTACATTTTCCCCTTCACTTGAACTTGGAGACCAAAATCTGTTCCAGCATGACAATGCTCATTGCGCAATGTGAGCTCCAGGAAGATATGCTTTACATGGGTTGGATTGGAAGATCCTGAGTGTCCTTAAGCTTTTGTCCATATCGTGTAGCTTGTTTGTATTTTGGGAAATAGAACCAGATTGATTTGTTTGAAAATCTTGCACACGTTCAGACAAAAAAGAAACATATGAGAGGAATTAACTATAGCAGATTATTTATGTGGATCAATGAAATTCAGTGGATAATTTTTTTTACAGTGCATGTCAAGTTTACTTGACCACAAAGTACTTCTACTGACTCAAACGTTGCCAGTTAATTTCTGAGAACTTCCAAAAAAAAAACCCACAGTTGAGCAAACATCTTAACAGCTCAACTGTTAGGTTTCTTGTATACTTACTCTAAACAGAAAATGTGTTATGATTGTCTCATACTGTTCTTTTCAGGTGTCTGTTAAAATGGCTGGAGATTCGCAGTGTTTGCCCAATGTGCAACAAGCCCATCATGCGACTGCACAACACACCCCGTGGAGCTGAAGGGCCACAGGACCCTGAGGAGGTGTGATACAATTAAGAGAGTGGGGGAAAAAAAACAACATAAAAATGGCACAACCCCAAATACGTTGGGCCACGCTCATGTTACAGTCTACAACTGCTATAACTCTGAGCACACAAGATCTGACCACCACTACTGGAGGAGACGAGATACAACCTCCAAATGCACAACCCCTGGAGGCCTAGTGGACTTGAGAAGTAGCACCTGATTGGCAAAAATATTTTTTAATAATTTTTTTTATTTTACTTTTGTGATTAGTCGACCGGTGGGGGTGCAGGTAAACAGCTCAGCCAGTTTCATCTCAAGAGGCGCCTCTAAGCAACTAATGCGAAACAACACTGAACTGCTGCAAGTGTGTGACGAGCACTGTTTACAAAAACAGTGTGTAACTACGCAGACATGATAGAAATGCATGATGATCAGTCTGTTTCAGCCTGACGTTTAAAGGCTATTGTATGTAGATAATAAAAAATGTGTTGTTCTGTCCGAAAGTACTGCAAGTCGTTATTGGGCCTTGTATAGTGAGTAAAAGAACTATGATGATATGAACTAATAATCAGCAGTTAAACTTTACTTCCCCATTACTGGACATGTATCAGGGCCAACTCATTGAAACTTTTTTTTATTTTGTACAGTTTGATGTTTAATTTTGTTCGTTTTTGAATAAAATGTTTTGTGGATAAAGCTCTTTATGAAGAGTCACTGATGTGGAACGGTTTAATTCATTCAGTTACAAAATCTTGCATTCATGGTAATGGTACAAACCCTCCCCCCAATCCCCCCACCCATAACTTCTAATCCTGTTCCATTTTTCTATTTCATTTATTAAAAAAAATCATATTTCTCTCCAGCCTTTAAATCATCTGCTTTTGTTTTCTTCTGGTTAAAAGGCTGATGTATATCAATCCTATTAAGTCGTCAATTCGATTCCACAAAACAATCCAGACAAGCAGATGCAATTTTACATGGAACCAGACATAAAAGCATAATGAAGAGACATTCCGTCCTTCCAGATGCACTCGATCAGGATTATTGTCATCATGTTTATTGGTTCCTGGGATGAACAGTTCCAAAACGACTGACTGTTCTAGTTTGCAGCGTCGGCTCCTTTTGACTCCACGTACTCTTGAGCTTTTTGCTTTACTGTTTGGATGCTCTCGGGTGTGCCCTGCTTCTTCTCGTAGTCGAGGTAGCGCTTGAAGAAGAACTTGACCTTCTTTACAGACACACTCAGGTGGACCACACGATCAAACAGGGCCCTAAAGAAAAGGAGTCATTCAGATTTTCTTATTCAGGGTTTCTACAGGTTTCACCAGGTTAAAAAGACTTTTCAAGACAATTGAGAATTAAATTTAAGACCGACATCATGACATCACAAACACACAAATACATTGTTAGCAACTGGCCTTAACCAAGCCCTAAATTTAAGCAGAGTATTGCTAAAATTGCACTTCCCCCTAGATAAAATCCGTTTTACATCTGTGGTACAATACAAGAGCCTATAAGAGAAAGCTGATTGGCTGTTGCATGTTGGTTTCATTTGTAGACATAATATAGCGAATTATATTTGGACTATTTAAAGAAAGACCACCATCACCATGGAAACAAACTAACAAAAATAAATAAATCGTGCTGCTGTAGCATTAAAGGTAAAGGAACAGACATTCAAAAATTAAGGCATGTTTAAAAAAATTATCCGAATACAAAAAAAAAACCCTAGAACAGCCAATTTATAACTTAAGGCCTAAAATTCAGATTATTTTTTATTTTGCCAAAACTCTGATTATTGGTCATTCATGTGTTCAATGTAGCTTAAGAAAAGGATATACCGTAATTTCCGGACTATAAAGCGCACCATATATAAGCCGCACCCACTGCATTTGACTAAGATTTTTATTTTAAACATAAATAAGCCGCACCTGTCTATAAGTAGTGGTGTCTACACTAATGTACTTTACACAGGCTTTAATGAAAGACAGTGTCTGTTACACGGGTGAAATATGTTGTGGCTCCTTTAAGAGTATTACTGCATGTGTGCAAGACTGAGGAATATGTCCTTATTATTTTCTGATGCTCATTTCTAAGTTTCTTTGACTAACCCGTAACGCTGTTGCCAAGAAAAATAAAAAAAGCACGAGTTTTGGAAACCTGTCTGTGCTTATATGATTTCTGTTGTAACTGGAGTTAGCGATCTCTCCCTTCACCCAGACTCAACGCGCTACAAAGGCTTGTATCTAAACAGTAGCCTACCAAGAAAGACATTGTTGACTGTCTTTCTCCTTCCTTTTACAACTATTTCTCTCAGGAGTTTATCTTTTGGCATCGCCGTGCGTTTAAAAAAAACGTTTTTTTCCTCCCGATGCCGTGCAGCTCAGCACACAGGTGCTGGCTTAAAGTTTGTGAAACCAGGAAATAAATAAGCCGCTTCGTTGTTTAAGCCGCGGAGTTCAAAACGTGGGGAAAAAGTAGCAGCTTATAGTCCGAAAAATACGCTAAATGCAAATTTGAATTGGGTGAAGTGATTTGAGCTAGGATGAAAAAGCTCTGATGTGACTGGCCTGGAAATGTTATGTTCAGGAAAAGCTAATATTTTAGAACTCTATACAGTAGAAAATACCAGATTTATTTACTACGTGATGTGCAAAAACCATTATGTTCAATACATCACAATAATCCTGCAGATGACTAACATCGCTGTCACATGAAGTAAGTCTCCTTATCAGCACACTGTAATCTTGTTTGTGTTGAATAATCCTGTTCCTATGCAGGCTTATCTGAACGACTGATAAATCCAGTAATCATACCACAGAACAATACTCGACACGTGACGAACCCATTTCTAGTCTCCAATATATATTTGGGTTTTGGATCTGCAGTCGTATAAAGGGGACGTTTTAGCTTACAGGTTTTCTGCAACTCACCGGACATCTTTCTGCGAGCCATGCTTCATCATCAGGTCTAGAAAGACAGACCACAGGTCAGTACGTTTTGGATAGCTGCTCAGGACTTTTTCGAACATGGCCTTGGCTCGCTCTTCGTTCCCGTACTGAAACTCCAGCCGAGCAAATCTGATGATCAAGTCCACGTCTGAAATGGCAAAATTGTGGTCAAATATCCATGTTTGCAACGCCACTTGAAAATATGGATAGCTAAAAACTAATAACTAAAACGAAATAAATGAATAAATTACAATAAATTTATTGCAAATATATCTTCTATCTGTGAATAGAAAATGTTAAACAAAAAAATCCTTATTATATAAAAAGAATAAATATTGCTCACGCTCTTTATTGGACAGACTCTGCAGTGCCCTCTGGAGGAGAGCATTGGCGGCGTCGCTCTGACCCTGACGCAGCAAGAAGGATCCGTAACTTTGCCACACGGCCTTCTCCTGCCTAAAACGCTTCACCATGTTCTTATACAAGTTCTCTGCTTCCTGCATGCAAACACACATTTTGAATATACAAACAGTTCTCAGTAAACAGACTTTGAGATAAAACAAATTTGCAGAAAGAACGTTTAATTTAAATGCGTAATTATTAGCTGAAGCAAAAGTAAATTGTTGATCCGATGTTGATCCGATGTTCTTTTTAAGGGGCAGATTCTCACCTTGAGCTTGTTGGACTTGGCATAAATATCTGCCAGCTGCTGGTAAACAGGCATTGGCTCGCAGTACTGAATGGCTCGCTCAAACACTTTCTGAAGACTCTCTTCAGTACCGTACATGTTCTCCAGGTTGAGCAGAGCTACCCACACATTCAGCTTCTCCTGCTCCTCCCTGCATAGCACAAAGGGATTACGTGCAATCAATTAACCGTGTAGCAATGGCAATAACATGCACTATATGGACTGAGACACCTGACTTTTTCACCAATCTGTGGTTCTTTCCCAAAACTTTTACAACAAAATTTAAACGCACACAATCGCATAGGATGTAAACTTTAGCATTACATTTTCCCTTCACTTGAACTAGGAGACCCCAAACCTGCTGCAGCATGACAATACCCCATGCACAAAGCCAGCTCCATGAAGATAGGGTTTACCTGAGCTGAATTGGAAGATCTTTAAAGCTAAAATGTTAAATGGGATGTTCAAAAGGCAGATATGAATATTGTGTGTCCACAAACTTTTTCCAGAGATTTTCTAACCATCATCTAGTCTAACATTTAAAAATTTCTTTTTGGGACCAAATGCAAAATCTCCAGTGGCACTTTTAAAAATTATTATTCTATAAAAAAAGAACAAACAGTCTCCAGAATTAGTTGTCGGTTTAAGGCTTTTTTATTTTAGATATTATATATTAATCTATATCTATTAAGAAAGAAAGAGAAGAAAGAAAGGTGATCACGTGTGCTTTACAGCATATCCCATGATCAGAGCACAGGGTCAGCCATTATACAGTACCCCTGGTGCACAGAGGGTTAAGGGCCTTGCTCAAGGGCCCAAGCGTGGCGATACCAGCACTTGAACCCCCGACCTTCTGATCCTTAACCACTGAGCTGCCACCTTTCCTTTCATATTAGTAACTATTATGTGAATATTGTACAAAGAACATAATACTACACAAACAAAACTCAATCATTGGATACCTCACACTGTTTACAGTCAAGCCTGTTTAAGAATAAATGTATTTGCATATATATATAGAGATCTCCAAGTGTTTAGCAGGCACACCATATCTAGTGCTTTCTTTCTTCTATGATTTATATTTTTTGACATGGTTTTGGCATGATAAATAAGCTTCAGTTAGTTCAGAATGCAGCAGCAAGTGTCCTTCCAGCAGTAAGTAAACTGCTCCCTATTAAATCTCGCACTGACGTATGAAGCACTTGAAGGCCTCACGCCGCAGTATCCGAGTGAACTTCTGTACCATTATGATCATCCACGCCTACTTAGAAATAAAAAATTAAAATGCAGGCTATTTGTTTTCATCAACGTCCTTGGGGATCCTTGAAATTACGGACTAAGAACAGGAACTCTGAGGATTTGGATTGTAGTCAATGTCAACAGTCTGCTACACTGACTCAGGGCTACAGTTTGCATCTGATCACCATCACTGTACATCTCAATATCGTTTAGCTGTAATAAATGGACATTCGGTGCCACCCAGATGAGGACGGGTTTCCTCTTGAGTCTGGTTTCTCTCAAGATTGTTTCCTTATGCCATCTCGGGGAGTTTTTTTCCACTGTCGCCACGGGCTTGCACATCAGGGACAAACTTAAAAATGAATGTTCTTAATAAGTGTATCACCACATTATCTGTTTAAAGCTGCTTTGAGACAGTGTTCATTGGTAAAAGCACAATACAAATAATCAATTGAATAGATTTGAATAATCAGGACAACGGGTATAAATGGGTAAAAATATGAAAAAAATTAAAAAGATTACACTAAATTTAATTGATATAAAATCAATAAAAACTAATACAGTCTTTAATTTGTTATACTATTTAAAGAATTCTTAAAAAAAGAGAAAAGAAATAATTCTCATGGCCAAAGATCTGTTGTTTAAGAACATTTAAGGAGTAACCCATGACTTCCTGTTTGACTCAAGTATTCTGACACAGAGGCCAAACAAACATGATGAAGAGAAAAAGCAAAATATTCAACCTTTTGTAAGACCTTTTCTTTTTGTAAACTACGGGTGCCAATAATTCTGGAGCTGACTGTAATTCTCAGGCACGCACCTGAAGGAGATGGTTTTGAGGGCTCTCTCAGCGACAGCACGAGCCTGCTCGATCTGTGTGGCCTGCAGCTGGAATGCCATGTACTGCAGCCAGAGCAGAGACGAGTCCGGTGACGAGAGCAGCAGCCGCTCAAACGCCTCCGCGCTCTCCGGTCGGGCCGAGGGCTCCATGAGCTCCGCCTCCAGCTTGCTGAGCTTCAGCTCCGCCTCCTTACGTTCCAGCTCCGCCTCCCGCCGAGACTTTTTCTGTGTCTGGGAAAGAAAACGGACGGGTTGAGGAGAAACGGTAAAAGTAGCGTAACCTTCAACCTGATGCAAGAAGGTCTGATAAAAAATCAATTGTCAAATCGAAATTATTTTTTACCTAATTAATATAACCTTTAAATCATTATTACCTTGCTGTGATCTTCCTGCTCTTCATCGCTGGACTCGTATGCATTTTGGGCAGAAGATGCAGGTTTGAGAGAGCTCAGCCCTATGTCCCACGAGAAATCAGATGCTACCTGTAGCCTGCCTGGTTCTTCTGGGGCTGCAGCTTTACTTTTACCCTTTAAACAAAAAATTAGCATTTTGAGTACCTTCATATACCTGGACTGATAAAATTGACCTTTCATTTCAAAATACACTATACACACAATGTGCTTTTTGAATATCCTATTCCACAATTAGTCCCCGTTTTCTATTATAACAAGCGCCACTCTTCTGGGAAGATGTTCCACTAGACTTTGAAATGTGCTTATTGAGATTTGTGATCATTCATGAAGGTCTAATGAAGGTATCGTTAAGGTCAGAGCCTTCTAGCAGGCCACTCAAGATCTTCCACTCTAAACCATGTAAACCATATCTTCATAAAGCTCACATTGTGCACAGGGGAGTTGTCATGCTGGAACAGGTTTGGGCCTCCTAGATCAAGTGAATCGACTATTTACTTCTATACAATAAATCCTACACAAGTGTGTCCTTTTAACTTATGTGGTTCTTCCCCAAACTGTTACTACAATGGCTGAAGAAATCAGTTGCTCGAATACATTTGTCCACACTGTAGTAAAACATTAAAGTAATCAAATTGTTACAAGAAATATTGCAAATCTTAAGACTCACCTCTTTCTTTGTTTTGTTCTTGTCTTTTTCTCGGAAATACACCTCGACTCCACTATCCTGATCTTCAGCCTGTGGTTCCTTCGCAACTTTTTTCTTCTTCGGTAACTCTGCAGCCTTTTCTTCTTTCTTTAATTTCTTCTGTTGCCCAGCTTCATTCTGTAGATTAAAAAAAAAGCGAATGCATTCGATTAGGAAATGTACACCTCCGCATCCCGATGAGAATCATGTAACGAAACCTCAATGCAAATCAAAAACTTCGGTTACATTTCCAAATTAATCAGAATAAATGTTCCATGTAAGAATATATTTTCTCAGTGACTTTGTGGCTGGTGCCAGTTTGGTTGGTTCAGGTGTAAAATTTTCTCCTCCCTTGAAATAAAAGGCCCAAACTTGTTCCAGCATGACAATGCCCTTGTGCACAAAGCCAGCTCTGTGAACATATGGTTTTTCACTGAACATATAGGTTGGCTTTTGGGAGGTAGAAGGAAACTAGACAAGAATACACACGAATACTGAATGCAATCCTTTTTACATACATAGTTTTAGAACATGGTTACAATCTGTGTAAAATCTCAGTTTTGGGCCATTATGTAGGCGAGTGGTTGCTCAGTGGTTAAGGTGATGGGTTACTGATCGGAAGGTCAGGGGTTCAAGCCCCGGTAGAGCCAAGCTGCCACTCTTCAGCCCTTGAACAATGCCCTTAACCCCTTTGTGCTCCAGGGGCACCGTTTCTTTCTTTCTATCTAATCTAATCTAATCAATCAATCAATCTATCAATCTATCTATCTATTAAACTTCAAAACATACACAACAATGCCAGGGGTATTAAAAAAAAAAAGAAACTAAAGTTAGCGCAGTGTCACTGCGGCTTCTCGCTCCGTACCGAGTTGTTTTGCGCATGCATGAAAACGTTAAAGGATCCATAGCGCTAGTGTTATCGGCTAAGCATTAAGTGGCTAGCGGCTAACGCTAGCGCTATGGATTGTTTACCGTTTTATGTTTTTCAAGAATTTCAGGGAGTGAATGAATGAAGGATGACAGGATTGAAGGCATTTATTAAATACTTAACTGTTCCATCAGATCTTTAGAAATTTAAATATTAAAATGAAAAACACACACATTTACATATAGATCTCTGTATTACCCAAAAAGGATCCAACAAATGTAAACATTTAAATTAAATAGGTTTCCAACAATGTTGTTATTTAATCAATTAAATTTGTCAATTTAATAGTTTACTCAATTTAATCAATATAATAGTGTATTGAATTAATTAATTTTTTTATATTTTATAAAATATAATACAATATAATTTTATATATTATTTAACCATTAAATTGTATTGAAATTGTAAACAGTTGAGGTTTACAAATGTTAAGAACAATAAACTGCGTTAATAAAGAACGACAAGCAATTTTATGTTTTGCATTGAACCGAACCGTGAATTTAGTGTACTGTTACACCCATATAAATACACACACACACACACACACACACACACACACACAGTGAGCATGCACAAATAGATACACACCTGCTGGCTCTCAGACATCTTGCGCTTCTTCGTAGCATTTTTTTTGTCGTGCTTCTCCTTTGCCTTTCCCTTGAGGCGCAGTGGAAGCCCAAGGGATTCTGGGAGAATGTCTGCTTTTCCGGTGTCCTCGGGGAGCAAAGAGAGCTCCACATGGCCGGTCTTTGCGTCAATGCTAAACATAAAAACAAACATTAGGAAAAATCCCACAGCACAAAAACATGACGACAATGTGACCTATAATTTCTACATACTACATGAAGTTTCAACTGCTGGAGCAGAATATGGTGACCTCCTTTAGAAACTGAGCCAAACAGCAGTTTTCCAATATAATAACGACACCAGACACACTGCCAAAATGACAACTGCCTGGAGCTGAAGGTGATGGAGTGGCCAAGTATGTTTCCAGACCTGTACCATATTGAGCACCTGTGATGCATCATCAAGTGAAAGGTGGAAAAGTGTCATGTGTCTAATATCCAGCAGCACTGTGACGTCATTATGGAGAAGTGGAAGAGGATCCCAGCAACAATCTGTGCAGCTCTGGTGAAGTCCATGTCCAGGAGGATTAAGGCAGGGCTTGATAACACTGGTGCTCACACACAATATTGACACTTTGGACACAGTTTTGGCATGTTGAGGGTGGACTCACCTTTGTTGACAGTTATTTAGACAATAATGGCTGTATGTTGAGTAGCTTTCAGAGGACGGTAAATCTGTACTGCTATAACAAGCTGCACACTGACTACTGTAAAATAATACCAAGTTTCATTTCTATAGTATTGTCCCTTGAGAAGATATAATAAAATGGTTGCTGAAATGTGAGGGGTGTACTCACTTTTGTGAGATACTCTATCTACACACACACACACACACCCCATAATTTGGATACAGTATACATTTGGAAAAGCATTTCACTTTGTTTGAAATTAAAGAATGTCATGAAATCTTGAAAATAGAAGAATGTTCCCAGGATATGAGAAAACAAGACAAACAAATTTAAAATAAAATAAACAATCGTCTTCAACACTTGCATGTGATGAGGGAAAGTTAGGTTTACAGAAAGCCAGTGTATAAAATGTGAAGCGGAAATGCCCAGGCTGCGTATCAGAGTGAAGCCGGCCTGCTGAGTTCTGATCGATTTTGGACAAATGGAGGAAGTTTGAGCTGATGCCAAAAAAAAAAAAAAAGATGCTGCAGTAATCACTGGAAAAGTGGCTGAACACCAAAATCATCTGTGACCTGACAGAGTTTAAGGTCTATGATGATACCATGGTTATGAACATTGAGAGAGAGAGCTGATAGTAATCATCTAGACTTGGAGCTTTGGACAAAAACTTCAAATTCAGAAACCGCTACAGCACTTCGAAGCATATCAAAGGCACTTAACACCTTTTATAAACTTGGCTTCTTAAGGAAACCTTCATAGCTATAAAAGATTAAAAGATTTCCAGACCATTAAACAGTATCTGTGCAATCTTACCTAAGAACTTTGGTTGTCAGCAGTGCATTCGGAGAGACGTGTTTGGGGAACAATTCAGGATCGATAGCAAAGTAGTTTGTAGCGTGTTGGAACTTGACTCTTCCTGTGACTGATCTGGATAACCTTTTACAAAAACCAAAAAATGTGTTCCTCAGTTACTGGTTGCAAATACATACAAATTATTATTAGAGAATTTGCCAAGAAAAAACAATACAAACAAAAAATCTTAATGTGTGTAATACCTGATGAATATGCCCACTTCTCCAACGTTCTTAATATAACCTTGGATGATCTGTCCCTCCTGGAGCTCAGAGACAGAGCTGATGTCCACATCTTTGACTTTTAAGAATTTCCCAGAGTGGATTCTGTGTACATTCAGCAAATGAAACGAACATGAAATACTATTTCTATCAGCAAGTCTACAATATATTAAATAAAAAACAGGACATATATATATTTTTTTTATAAAAAAAATTTAAAGTTAACATCTATACTGCAATATGTCAAAGTCTCTGAACTTTTTGCAGGCAAGTAAAAACTACAGTAAATCCATTCAAAAAAAGTTGTGTCATGAACAATGATTTTTTTTTTTGGCAAGTTTTCAGAGCCACAGAGCTTCTATTCCTGTTTTTTTTTTTTTTTTACTTAAATAAATGTCCAATTATTTTATAAACATTTTTGTAATATTAATTATTATATACAAATTGTAAATAATTAAGAATTTTTTTAAAATAATTGTAATTATTTTTATTTCATTATACAATTTTAATAAATTAATTTCTGAGGTTATTTAGAATAAAAACGGATCATTCAAACAGGCCATTGTCTATTATTTAAAAATAAATACATTAGGCAATTAAGGGAAATGATTTCCACCTTTGACAGAGAGAAAGAGAGAGAGTGTGGGAGAAAGAATAAAAGAAGGAAACGAAAAAAAAAATTAAAATGAAAGAACGAAAGAAAGCCCCAAGTTTTAAATGGATCTGCTGTAACACACCTGGACAGACGCAAAGACACTTGGAACTTTCCATTTTCTTCACCAATGATACAGCACCTGAAGACACATGCAAAAATATTTTGTTTATAAACACACACACACACACCTCATCTTTATTTCTTAACATCTGTCTTTTACTGCATCAACTTATTGCGTATTGCGCTTTCGGTTATCGATTGTTTCCTTTTTATTGATCGTTTCCATTGATTTTTACCCTTTTTTTTATTCTCTTTTTATGTTCTGTTGTTTGATTAAATTAAATAAAAATAAATGCCACTTGTAAACACTGAAACACATACCTGACCATCTGGCCTTCTTTGTATTGCTCAAGCGGAGCGTTTTCGTAATCGTCTGATAAATCGGTTATGCACGCCGTGCCGGAATTCCCGAAAGGCAGATTCAGAAACAAGCCCTTCTGGGGGTTGATTTTCCACACCATGCCCATGGTAACGACCCCCTCCTCGAGAGTGTGTGTCCCTATGGGAACACAGGAAACAATGAGCTCACCTGAGGGAGCCACATCATGATCGCAGTGGTGTGTGCATGCAAAAAACATATGAGTATACACATTATATTATATGTATATACTTGAGAGAGAGAGTGTGTGTGTGTGTGTGTGTGTTTGCTTCAAGTATATCTTTTTTAAAAAGGAGAACATCCTGACACTTCCACATTTCGAGGGAGTAAATGAATAAAGGATGGAAGGAATGAAGACATTTGTTCCAAGTATGCTGAAATCCGTAGAACATATCTTTAGAAAATTATATAATAACCCAAATAAGGTCTACCAAATGTAAACTAATGCATTTCATTTTTATTTTTAAAAAATTGTGGCAAATTATTTAGTTACTGAAATACACACACACACACACACACACTGTGCTTATATACAGTACATACATATTTATATATTTTAGCATATGACTCAGCAAATTAAGAAAGCACTGGGAAAGCTAGCGTTAGCTGGCAGAGCAGAATACTGTGAACCCAAAATCAATTTTAAGTCTTATGTTTTTTTTTTAGGGGGGATTATCCATTACCGCTACATCAGCTGTATCTGATCCGCAAACTGCATTCTGCTATTACTGCATGAGAGCATGAGATAATGGTTCATCTTTTTTAAAAGCACATCATGTTTTATTAACACCACTAGTTCTTTGAGGGGATCCGCTTTCAAATGTTACCTATAAGGGAAAGTCTGAGATGGGAAAGCTTTTTGGGGACGACCTGGACGACCTTCGCGGAGACACATTGGCCGTGTTTGAAGAGCTTTTGTGGGTGATTTGCCTCCTGGGACAGAAAAAAAAAAAATCAGGAGTTATTTTGAAGCCTAGGCACAACATTTTAAACAAGTGAGCATCTGCTGAAATTATTTGGAATTTTTTTGTTTAAAAGTTCAAACTTTGCCTTTGAGGCAATCACATATATAATATGCTTCTCTTATAAAACACATGACTGTACTGCATTGAATACTGCTGGCATACAAGAGGCATGTACAGTATAAAATCAGCAAGTATTTTACTAGTCAGTGAACAATCACAGCTGCATGTCAGGAGCTTCAGTTAAAGCAAATATTAACTATAGGAATGAGGACAAAATGTGATCTTATTGACTCTGATCATTATTTATGATGCTATTTTAAGAATTTAAAAAAAATCTGCTTATCTGAGACACACAGCAGTCTCAGAATTCATAAACAAAACTTCCAGTAAACAGCAGTTCTGTTAGTGAAAAAAAAAAAAAGACCAGATGTGTGGTGTGAGCGGATAGGGACGCTATGGTAACTCGAATAACCACTCTTTACAACCGTGTTGAGCTAAAAAAGCATCCCAACACATCATACTCAAAGGCTGATGAGCAACAACAGCACAAGACTAAATCAGGCACTACTTTTGTCAGCTGGGAAACTGAATCTGAGGCTACAGTGCACTAGGGGTGACCCCGAATAGATAAATATATGAAGATTCGATGCTTCGATAGGAGGAGTCTGATTCAACTACCCATCTCACAGCTGAATCTTCAAAGAGGTGTGTTAAAATGAGGATCATGCCATTTTGGTTACATGGGGGTGCTCAGTGCTTAACTTAACATACAGCCCAATACATTGATGCTGTAAATACAAATTTGGAACAAAAGAAGCTTTAAATAAATATTTTTTAAATGCGTGAATAAATCCACCCCTAACCAAAACCAAGGAGCATCTCTGCAGCAGGAATTAAATTTTATATATATATATATATTTGTATTCTTTATAGGGATTTAAATATTTGATATCTGGGAGATTTTGTGGTTATATTCTGTTTAAATTTTGTATTGGTTTGCAGTGCATCGATGTTGCAATGCATTGCAATTTAGCCGATTTAATTTGATTTGCTGACGTGAAATGCAAATCCTGTATGCAGTTATTTGCATTTTTTAGGGTCATTGATCCAATTTGTTTTTATATATTGCTTTTCCTGTATCTTTGTATGATGTTCTGTAAATCTTGGCTTTAAAATTTGACGACTAATCGGTCACGTCGTATTCACGTTCACGTGACTATCGATCAACCATATGCAAGATTTGACAATTCTGATTCTACTATCTAAATCTTTAGTCGGGGGAATCCCCTCTAAAGTGGACAGAGGTTCAAGGAAATGGAACAGTATAAATAAAATAAAAAAATAAATAAACAAAAAAAATCACCTGGACATAAATTTGTTTATTCAAACTGTATAAAAATTAGATGTAATTCTACTTTTATCATTACAGAAAATAGTCCTTTGTCCACCATTAACTGAACTGCTGCTTGTATCCAGCACAGTTTAAGTCTCGATTTTGTAAAAGCAGGTTTACTTACTCTAGGTTTAGTGGTCATTGCCAGCAACTCCACCAGTCCAAAGACTTTTGGGGACACTTCAACATGAAGACACTTTGTCTTTGGAATGTACTGTATGCAAGGGAAAGTAACACATTAAATAAAAAAAAAAAAAGAGGTGCACGTTATTCCGTTTGCATAAAAACTGAATTAGTGTTGGATGCTCACATAAACACTGTGCTTACTTTAGATACATAGCACGTGATCTCCTGTCCAGGTTTATAGCTCTCCCATTTAGACGTGTTCACCAGCGAGGTGACGTCCACACTGTCGTCCAGTTTACTGAAAGAAAGTCGTGTTAATGTAGTGAAAATGGCAACCATATGATGTTACTGAACTAGCAGTGTTTCATGTACCTGGGGAGGAGAGTGAGCTCAGGCATAGAGAAGACGAGGTTGGGATGCGTGATGGGGAGAAACCTGTGGAGCAAAGTCACCTTTAAGTCATACCCATTCTAAAACCTTCAATTCTTCAATGAATTAAACATTTTTTTTACCTATGGCTCTTGATCTCACGACCGCCGAGGACCCTTGCCTTAACTTCAGTGCCGACCTTAAGAGACGACGTAGGGAATCCTCCTATTTTGGGCGACTCCTGGACCTGAGAAACGTGCACGTTTCCCATGACTCCATCCGACAAAGTCATGAGTACGCACAGAGGTTTGATGGTTTTAACCGTCGCTGTCACAAAGGCCCCGATCTTATATTTATTATCTTCATCTCTATTCTGAGACGTAGTTTGGTTGCATTTTACGGGAGCTGATAGCTGATAGTCTACGAGAGCTTGTCCACCCAAATCTTCGCTGCTGGGTTCAATTACAGTCACGGTCACTTTACGACCCACAGACAGCTTTTCTGATTCGAAATGGAACGTTCCGTTTAGGTGATTGCATGTGGAAATGACGGTCAGGTGACCGGTGGCGCCCAATGAGATCACGGCGAAGTCTTTGTCCACGTACTGGACGGTTGCAGGATACTGGGAGCCTTTATTTAACTGTAGAAATGAAAAGGGAATACAATTTTAAAATGTAAATTATATGGAATGTATACATTGTAATATATTCTACAGAAGTCCTAAGAGGCCATGCATTATACTATTTCTTTCCTTCTTGTTTTCTTGTGATCTCGACTTCAATTTCTTGCAATCTTGACATAACGAACATCGTTTCCTCATGATCAGTGTTTAATTTGTTTCTGTGAATTCGGCATAAAAGCATCTACTAGATAAATGCATCATGGATAAGAACCATAACGATATTTAGTGTGTGGATGAGCCACAGAAAAAAAAAAGTGACCACGAGAAAACATTATAATAAATGGGCTATTAGGACTTTCGTAATATACAGTGATAGAAGATAAATCAATAGATTATAAAATCTGCCCGTGATAAACACACAGCACTGAAAAACATCTTCAACAGTACTTCCCCATCTACTCACTTTTTTCTTCTTCGCTGTGAGCGTCGGCAGAAGGGACACGTGCACTTCAGAGGTCAAAAAATCAACGTGAAGCACCACAGCGGTGACCTGATTGCCTGGTTCCGTGTTCACATCTAGAACATCCACACCTGTATTGTTAGTGACAATGTTTCTGACCGCAATGAACGCATGCAAGAGCGCTGTAGCTTGATGGACTGACCTGTTACGTGGTACTTTGAGGCCAGCACTGTGGCATGGCTGAGCTGATCAGAGGTCAGGACGACAGAGCCGTCCTCTCTGGTCATGTCGACGGTCATCTTGAGTTTATCTCCCAGTGACACGGAGGAGAGCTGCTGCAGCAAGTCTGAGTCAACTGCAGGGAGAAGAACAATAAACCACAATCTATTAGAAGAGCTGGAAATTCAAGGCAAATCCTAAATTCTCTGAAAATTGGGTTGGTGTTCAATCATATGTTTATGATTGAAATAACTATAAAACCTTTTGATTTGGTTAATTTAGATCATCTGTCAAACTGGTCACAATTGAAAGCAATTCAATATTTAATATCTGGGAGATTTTGTAAAAGTCTCTTCTTTTCAAATTAGGTTCTTTAATTTTCTTTAAATTTAATAACTAAATATCAGGACCATCAAAGCACCCTCTTGCGGAGGATTTCTCACTGCCGACTTCAACCGTGCCTGTCCACTTGAATTATAATATTATAGCATCTCAAACCTGCTCCACCATGACAATTCCCCCTGTGCACAAAGACCTAGGCTGAAGTGTCCTGCTATAGAGATCTAGCCTTAAACCTACTGAATCCTTATGGAATGAACTGGAACACTGCTGACTGCACTCCAGGCCTCTTTACACTACATCAGTACCTGACTTTACAAACACATTTGTGGCTTAAATAAGCACAAATCTCCACAAACACACTCCCACTCTTCTGGTATGATGCTTCACTAGAATTTGAAGTTTTTATAACAACAAACTAAATGTAGAATGGGATGTTCGAAAATCGTAAGAATCAGTTGTCGCCAAACTTTGATCCAAAACATTGAGATAAACATCTTTCTCTCTGAAACTCAAAACTTCAATGAGGTTTTTAGGTCTAATACCAAGTACGGATGAAAATTTCAAAAGGGAACTTCTGAAAAATTAGGTTACGGTTAGGTTTATTGTCACTATCTAAGTAGGTGTAAAGACAACGAAACGTGGCAAACATACAACCAGTAGTGCAGCCAGCAAATAAATAAAATATAAATTATGGTACAGTGTAGTTAAGTAACACTCTACATGTTTGTGTGAAAGAGATGCATATAAACAATTCAAGTTTCAATTAAACTTCGTTGAAAGATTTCAACACACATTTCAAACATATATACCGATATACTCTCACTGGCACCCATAAAATTAATAATGTATTTGTTTCTATATTTATTTTCATTCCCGATCATTCATTTCTCTCTTACCTCTCGAGCTCATTGCGTCATAGACAGCTAATCTTTCACGCTGACCCTGGATCATTCTGGCCTGAGCGCTGGATTCTGCCAAACTCACATCCGATACCTTCAGACTGATCAAGAACCGGTGCTTCTCCTCATCCAAGTTGGTCACTTTGGCCAGCACGGTCTGTCCCACCTCAAACACTCCTGCAGTGTCAGTGATGAACTTGTCAGTCATAACCTATAAGGCAGAATAAAATAATAGATCACTGATAAAAAAAATTCTCCATAGTGTTTAAGTTTTTTTTTTCACATAAGCATTTAATTGCACCTCATATTTCTATTTTAATAATAGCAAATGATACCAGCTTTCAGTGACTGATTGGATCAAAGCAATACAAAAATTATAATTATTTATTACTGTGACTCACAGCTTTAGGTGCAAGGCCAAACAGGCCGTGGGGAAAGCTGACAAAGACGCCATAAGGCATGATGTTCTTCACCCAGCCCACCATCACCATCCCCACCTGCAGCTCAGAGAAAGACTTAACCAGGTTTTCAGCCTCGAGAGCCACAATCAGTAGGGGCTTCTTACTGAGAATCTGAGGGGTATGGTTAAGAAACAAAAGGATTATAGGAAGGTTTCTCGCACTTTCTCTTGTGATGGAAATTCAAACATTTATTTACCTTAATTGAGATGCTCAGGATTAACTAAGCTAAGTGCTGGTCATGTGACATGAGCAGTCTCAGGCAGTGGATAACATAATAGCAAAAGTATGTTTGTCAGTGTGTATAATTTACATGCATTTATGTGTATGACACATTCAATTGGGAAAATCTTTTAAAAACAACACCCAAGATGCACTCAAGTGGAGAGTTTAGTGGTTTGCAGTGAGGAAGGAAAAAGGCTTAGATTAATGGGTCGATCGATACCTGAACATTTAGCAGGATAAAGGCATATTCATGGTCAATGAAAATGTAACACATACCACTCAGACACCAGGAAGCAGCACAAGGCAGAAATAAAAAATGCTCTCAAGCTGAAAGACGCTCTCTCGAATCAAATTCTACCAAATCATCAAAAACTTTGGAATACGCCACTTTTGAATTAACAGTAAATTGTAAATCTGTCGAGTGTATTTTGTTTCTGAAATTTGATCACACGAAATTCCACATTGCGACTGATCTATTTGATGAATCAAACAGAATGTCTAAATCTGGGTTTGAATAGTGAAAAAGTGCACAATAAATAATAGTGTCATATCTACAGACCTTTTCCCCAGAATGTTCTAATGACCTGGTGGAAAACTACATTATTGGGTCACAACTAGAGGTCGACCATTTAATCTATTTTGCCATAGACATCGATTTTTCAATACGGGTGCCAATTAATAGTACCAACGATTGCTGGAACTATCAGCAAAAACCCATACTGTTAGGTTTTCCGGGATGCGTTATACAGTACGAAAGCGGCCTCTAGAGGCGAATCACCGACACTACATGCTGTTTATCTAAAATGTATTTATTTTGGATGTAAATTTTTTTGTGTTGCTTTTTATTTTAGTTTGAATGAGTAATTTTCTCAATATTTATTAATATAATTAATATGCTCATATTTAAATTAGCACATTTTCATGATTAAGTACTGTTTTATTTTTGTAGTAAAGTTCAGTACTATATTACATTATTTATTTATTTATTTTTTTAATCCAGTATCCATTTTAATCAACTATCGGTTAATTAATCGGTTATCTGCAAGTATGATCAAACCTAGCTATCTGTATTGGTAAAATCCGACTCGAGGCCCTGTGGTCTTGATCATTATTGAAATGTCAAACAAATTTTTTAATAAACATCCAAATATTTAAGAGTATGTCTAAATAATACCCTATGAGTGGAAATGTATTTCCATCTCCAGTAAAAAGTCTGCTTCATAAAAATGCCCTAGGTTTGGAATTCCCCATAAAATCACAAAAAAGTTTTTTAGCCAGATGTTTTATAAAGGCAATGGCTTAATACGTATAAAAATAGTAAAGAAATAATTTATGGATGATAAGAAATATAAGATTATATAAGAAAGAATGTTATTGGAGAAAGTCTACAAACTACTTCCTGTCTTCTTAGGGTTTTCCATCACTATTTATATACATATGTATATAAATATACATCAATGTTGCTTTCAGAAACTAACCACAAAAAACACACACACACCCACTATATAGCGAATAAACTTCAACCAAACAGTGAGTTTCATGAGTTCATGACATCACATGAACATTTCTGCGAAAATAAAAGCAAATGAGCCCAAAAGGATACGATGATTTCCTTGTTTTTGCTCAGACACACAACATTGGAGATGGTGTCTCCTTCCTGTAGACCCGCCAACAGCAGAGGGCAGTTGGACACATGGTCAGAAAGTTGCGCCGTGGGAAGCAGAGCAGGTATCTCTTCTGGGAGAATAGACACTTCTACAGCAGTCTCGCTTTTCTTGCGTACAATCACTTCCACTTTCTGAAGAAAAAAATTTAAGGAATAAAAAAGATTTGCATTACAATAAAAACAAAATTCACATCTGGGTTTAACCTGCAAAATTCATTAGCACTAAAAGCTGTTCCTCAAAATACTAAAGGTGAACAATACTTGACCTTTCCGATTTTAAAGTCGAATTTGGCGTGTTGACCCTTCTCGATGTCCCTCTGACTCACTGCTTTAAAGGACAGGAGCAGCTTCTCATTTTTAACATCACATTTAAGCACTTTCGCTTTCACCACCTGTTCAGTAGAACAAAATAAACACCAGTTCTAAGTTAAAGAGATAAAAAATAAAAATGATTTCCATGTAAATGGCCAAAATAATGGACATTTTTATTGAGAATCATTGATGCCCTGTTCATTTTTGTCAGGTGATCAGCTTTTTTTTTTTTTTTTTTAAACAACCCAATAAAAGCAGTTTTCTAACCTGTCCTATGTAAAAGAGACTACACGGGTTGTCGAAAGGCTCTGACGTCAGCTCAGACATCGGCACCAGGCCCTTAACTTCACCGTAGAATTTTACGATGCAGCCAAAATCCTTGATGCAGACGATAAAGCCGTGGGATACGAGACCTACACGAGCATCCGCATAGGACAGGATAAGTGGGAGTGTCGTCTCCATCAGAGCCTTTTTCCTGCTCATTGTGATCTTCTTATTCTGGTAATCCACTGATAAGACCTGGACAGAAGCCACACACACGTACAGTAAAGAAAACATTTATTCCAAGGAAATAGGGGGAAAAAATTGATTTTTAATTTTTAATAAAAATAAATGTTAGTCATGCTAAATGATTATAGAAATGTTTATGATTAGGGTCTTTGTGGGGAGTAAATAAGACGTTACTCCAAACATATATTCGAACAAAAGCATTAATAGAAAACCCTATTAAAAACAAACTCACTTTGCATTTGAGCCTCATGCCGTCCTTGTATTTTTTTTCAGGGTTGTTGAGGATTATATCCGCCAGGTGAATTCTGGGAACGAGGCCTTTAATGTGGTCTGAGATTTTGATAATCAAGCCGTACTTCTCCAGGCTCTGCACCGTGCCCTGTCAACACGCACCACACGTAAGAACATGCAGTTTTTCCAATTTGGAGAAATTCGGATCTTGAGCAAGTTTAGGTTTTCTTACCTCGACCATCTGCCCTGGTTTAATATCTTGATAGCTGTAGAAGGGCGATTCGATGATTGCCCTTTGAAGAAAAGGGTTACAAATTTTAAAATATACTCATTAACCAGTTTTTAATTCATTTACGGAAGACTGCATTTCCACAGCGTGTACTAATTTGTTCGAGACACACACACATGCACTTACTTGCGCAGCGTAGCCATGTGGATCTGCTCCATTGGGCTGTAGTCTGTTATCCTCAGTGTGTGTTCAGGCTGAGCGAGGAGTCGGTTTGGGTTAAACACCTCTTTGGATTCTTTCAAATGGCTTTTCTAAAAAGACCAGACAAATAAAAAAAATATATTTTCAAGATGAAAATATCACAAATATTAGAAGAACCTAAATCAGATTAGCATTCAGTTATGACCTTTCGTAGTATAAAAAAAACAAACAAACAAACAAAAAAAATCAGCGCATAATGCTAACATTCATTTACTACTTATGAGATTATTAACTCTATTGTCCTGTCAAAATACTAAAATATTGGACAATATTTGCACTTTAGAAGCACTAGCTAGCGTTCATCTAGCACTAATCTAAATTTTTTACCACAGAAAAAACTTAACACACAACAAAAACATGACTGTCATCTTCCAGTTATACACTTTAGCTTTATACCTGCGATTAGCTGATTTGCAGACGTTTACATTTGTACACATTAGATTATGTTCCTACACATTAACATACATTTCTACACATTGGCTCACATTCTTATTCTTATTCTTTTTGGCCTACTATGTAACACAAACATCCAGGAAAATCTTAAAAGGATCATTTTTTCTACTTTTCCCAACATTTCCCACAATTATTTATTCCGTTATATCAGATATTTTTGAGCATAGAGCTTGTTCTTTATTTATTTAGGTCCTACATACTGCTTAATAAACACTTTAAAATAGAATATTTCAGAATCCTTATAGAAAAATCCTGATTTTTGAGGTCCTGAAAGTACAGATGACAAAAAAAGAAGAATGTCTTCTACTACATCAGTGAAAACAAAAGCAGGTTGCAAAAAAAAACCAAAAAAAAAAAACCAAGGTGCATGTTATATTTGTCAAATTCTTTCAAAATGTGTATAATGGAAACATGATATAATGTTTATAAGGGTGCCACACTTTAGGTCTTGTCTGACAAACTGCTCCAGGTTATTTCTATTTTGAGTCGAGGACTAATTTGGGTTTATTGGATAAACTTTCCTGCTCCTGTAGTAATTAGTGTTTGCTGCATCTCATATTCACAGAATCCATAATTGAGATTTTGAAGGTTTGCCATTAGTGAGCTACACCCACCCATAAAAATAAAGTTTGCACCTTCAGAGACCATAAATCAGACCTCAGTCAGGATGATGTTCCAAAAAAAAAAAAAAAAAAAAAAAAAAAAAAGGTGCATGTCCGTGGTGTTTGGTGCGACTCACGTGCACGAAGGCAGTGGTTCCATCTGGCAGCTCCATCACGGCTCCTGAGTGGTGGTGTACAGCAGTCATCTTACAACCATGCAGCACCTCGCCTATTCGCTCACTCATTACGTTGTCAAAAATGATGCCCCCTGGTGGTAGAAGGTGGCTGCGCAGAGACAGACCCACCAGACGAGAGGACGGGTCCACATAGAGAATACGAGCTTTCACCTGAACAGAGAAGGATTTTAAGGACTTTAAAATATTCCGAAAAATTTATGATTATATATTTATAGTCGACATTTGTGGTTTGTTTACCTCATCCCCTACACTGTAAGTGGACAATTTCTCCGGGTCGATGTGCATGAAGTCCACCAGTCCGGTATACGATGAGAGAAATGTTACTATCAGGCCATGAGCTGTGACCTATAATAAATAAAGGCTGATGAGTAATGAGTAAATGAGAAATACTTTTTGGTGAAAAAGCCATTTTACATTTATTTATTGCATTTACTATTGAGCCAACAGATAAGTGTTCTCTTTGGTTGCTAAATATGAAGATACTTAATAATAATAATAATAATAATAATTAGTGCAAAAGGCAATCTCGATTTGGACTAAACAGCGGATTGGATATTTTAAAAAATATATATATAATTTTTTATAAATCTATTATATTTCTATCTGTTTATGGTTTATAGAATAGAAATTACCTGCTCAACATATTCTATATAAAAATAAATACAATGATTTAAAAAAATAATAATAACTCTCTCATCCTGTTAAAATGTTCGTGTTAAATTATGCTGCCACGTTGTTTATTCTTCTTCACTATTGAATTCCTGTCTTCATTCATTCATACCTTCTTGATGCAGGTTTGGACCAATAACCCGGGTAAAAGGTTACTCAGTGTCCAACCTTGCTGCGTCTCTGCACAGGCCTGATTAACCGCCGTAGGGTTTATAGAAAGACGCACCACCCGTCCCTCATTCTTCACCTCCTCCAGTAAGACCATCATGTACTGCCCTACTATCAGATCTGTAAGATGAAACGAACAAAATGTATCATTCTTCTAACCTTTATTAGGATCATAAACAAATAGTTTGAACTGCAATTGCCTTTACAGGTTTTTACCTTTTTTAGTTGCCTCGGTTTTATCGTTTGCTTTCTCTTTGGGGAGGAAAGCTTTGGTTCCGCTTACTCCAATGTCGATCAGGTAACCGTGATCCTCGATGCTCTCCACACAACCACTGAGAGTCTGGAACCACAGAGAAATATCCATTCAACATTTTTTTTCATCCATCTCTCAATCCACGTGAAACTCCCCCCAAATCTGATTTTGAAGGTTTTGTAAAATTTTCTTCTTATTCATCCACCGCTAATACGTTATACAACATGCGATATTCCATATTCATTTTATTGTGGGGTTTTAAATATACGGTCATTGGTTCTTTATTCTGTTCGAAATGTTTTAGCACATTTTTGAGAGAGTATCAGAAAAAAACACCAGAAATGTATATGATTTGTATGTGAAATTAGCCGATTTAAAGTTTCTCACCATGCCTGCTTTCAGAGAGCTGGAGTTGAGCTCCTTGTTCACCTCTTTCGGGTTGATAGACAATTTAAGACTGATAAAACCCTCTTTAGACAATTCCAGGGATGAAACCACACATCTGACCAACTGGCCTGGGGTGAGGAGGTTGGAGGGAGACACAAATTCCTGTGCATGGGGGGGGGAAAGAATGTTAAGTATAAGCATCGTTCATAGATAATAAAATAGGGCGTTGTAATGATAACTATTAATTGATAATTTAAGAGTACAATATCTTGACCCAGTTACCTCAAGATCGGTCCCAGAGTCCAGTGCATGGCTCAAGATCTTTGTGTAGGCCTCACAGACGCTAGAGACGGGCATGTAGCCTTTAAGACCATTAGGGAGACCGAGTACAACCTCAAAGTTCAAGAGCTCCCTCACACAGCCGAGCATCATGGTGCCCACCTTCAGATTCTGCAAGAGGAGGAATAACCAGGATGAGATGCAGCTTTAAGTATTTCTTTGCAATAATACGATTACAAAGTCGACCAATTATCATCTATGTGCCGATCAATACAAAATTAAACACGGTCCGTGTTTAACGTCGTCTAAATTAGATGATCAATAGTCTGCATACTCACTCGTTAAATTGTGATATTGTACATACACTATATGAATAAAAGTATTGACACACCTGACTTTTCCAGTCATATGAGGTTCTCAATGAAACTTTTACCACACAATATTTATAGAATATATAATAACATTTTTATTTTAACACGATCTAGGAGACCAAAAGTTGTTCCAGCATGATGGAAAATACAGTCTACATGGGTTTGAGTGGAAGAAAATAGCCTTGTCAGAACCAACCTTCATATGGAGAATATCCACGTTGTTCGCCGTGTTTAGCTTCAGACCACCTTCCGTTTTTTGCCTCTTGGCCGCCTTTTCATCTTCATGCTTGCTCTGAGATTTCTTCTTCTTTTTCACTACGGGTTCATGAGTCTACATAGGCATCCGGGAAAAAGTTAACGTCTGATCCTTTTGTAGGTCATATAAACATGGGTGCACAGTATGACGTTATACAGGGGGTCTCTGTACATACTAGACATCAAGACCCCCACATAGTTTTACCTCCATTTAGCAGAGTAGCAGAGCGTTTTAACCATTTATTCATCGCTGTCTGGTAAAAATAAACCTCAAATCATAAATGTATTAAAATTCATTATTAAATGTTCAAGTAAAACATTATTAATAAAACTACTCTAACTTATTTGCCCCATGGACAAATACCAATCATAACATCTGCTCATTCCCACTATGCAACAGAACCTATGATACATTATATGGACAAAAGTTTTGGGACACCCGACTATAAGATTCATATGTGCTTTTTAAAACATCCAATTGCACATGTTGCCTTCATTTGGCATTATAACAATCTCCATTCTTCTAGAAATGTCCCACTAGATTTTGGAGTGTGCTTGTGGAGATTCTTACTCATCCAGCCACGAGGATTTAAAAGAAATCATGTCCTGAAGTGTTTTATCTTTTACTAAACTGAAAATAACATATACATATACATATATACACTATACACACACACACACACACACCCACACACCCACAAACACACACCCACAAACATATAATAATAATAAATATTTTTTTCTCTCTCTTAAAATGAATGACAAAAACTTGCGATGACAGAAAATGAAAAGTACTTTGTCCTGAATAAATATTAGTTTTAATCCTGTTACAGAACACTGACACTGGAGACTCCTTCCCCCAATGAAAAATAAACATCTCGACCAGATCTGAACTTCTCACTGACCAATCTGAATTGCAACTCTGGTCAGTGAGAAGTTCTGACAATGAGTGTATACAAATAATGACATGTAGTACAGAAGGCAATAAAATATAGTTCAGTGTCAGACAAACGAAATCAATGTGTGTGTGTGTGTGTGTGTGTGTGTGTGTGTGTGTGTGTGTGTGTGTGTGTGTGAGAGAGGGACACTATCATCATCAGGGCCTGAGTTACCTCAAAAAGATTGTCCACTTCCACACGAGGCTTCAGAGGTTTCTCAGATGTTTTCTTGGCTGGGCCACCACGAGGGAAATCCGCCTCTGCTGACGCCATGGTGCTTCAATACAAATATCTGAAAGATGATCACTAGAGTGAGATCTTCCCAGAGAAATGCATGCAATGCATATTTACTATATTCACACTACAAGCATCAAAACACGCAAAATCTATTCATCGATTGAGAAAACGTGTGCAAATCCACAATCATGACACCATTATCCAAACTCAGAAGACCTGAATCCATGTAACCCTAAATATTTACTAATCACATGAAGCCTAACATTCATTCAAATCAAACCAATATCTCTTCAACACTCACTTTCTCAAACCTGATCTATGAATATCTCCTGATCTCCTCCATCCACACACTCACATGTTCGCACCGAAAGCAGCCATGTTGATGACCCGGAAACAAACAACCCAAACACATAAAGGAACGAAAACAACCAATAGGAGATAAGGAATAGTGTGATTGACGTTAGAACCAACCAGGAAGTAGTTCCTTCACTTATTTCAGTAAGGACGTGAGGAGGGCAGGACTTCCTGGTAAGCGCTCGAGGAGTGAAGGGCACCAGTTCAGTAGAAGACGAGGTCTCGATTGCAAGGTGAAGAAGGTTGTGTTTTGAACGAGTATCTATTAAATGTGTGTTATTGTTATTTTTAAAACTGATAAATTAGATTGAAAGGTATTAATGTTGTGTGCGGCGCATGTAGGGCGCAAATGCTAGTTTGCTAGCATGAATTATTTGTTAGCATGTTACAGCCTTATATTTGTTCCTAGTGTGTATAAAGTGATGTTTAAAATCATTGATCTGAATGAAGATCGCTGATTATTAAGTGTTAGCTGGTTTTTAGAAAGCTCTGCACTTGACGTGTGTGTGTGTGTGTGTGTGTGTGTGTGTGTGTGTGTGTGTGTGTGTAAGAGATTTCTGAATATCCTCTGGTCCAATCATTAACTTGACCTTTATTATGGTGAACAGCATCATGGCAGGTCACGACTCCGGCACACACCATCAGTTCACTGGCATTGCCAAGTACTTCAACTCCTACACCATCACCGGAAGGAGGAATGTAAGTCCTGACTTCTCATTTCTCTCAACACTTCACGTCAGACTCAGTGACGTCAAACTAAGTGATCCAAAATGACATACTGGGTCTAATTTGAGGGTCAAACACTGTATAACATTTATTGAAAAACAGGACAGATGGGATAGAGCATCATCATCATCATCATCATCATGCGTCTGCTCCCATTAGAGGTCTCCACAGAGGGTCATCCATCTCCATACCCACCCTGTCCTCTACATCTGCCTCATTCAAACCAACTACCTGCATGTCTTCCCTCACCACATCCATAAACCTCCTCTTTTCCTTCTTCCTGGTGGCTCAATCTTCAGCATTCTCCTACTGATATACCCCATGTCCCTACTCTGCACATGTCCAAACCATCTTGTCTCCAAAACGTCCTACATGCACGACCCCTCTGATAAATTCGTTTTTTATTCTGTCCTCATCGCTCCCAAAGACAGACATGGTGGAGAATAAAGTGCAAAAAATGGCGATATATTCTGATCTTATGCGCATTTGCCAGAGTTTCTGCAAGTTTAACATTTAAAAATCTAAACTGTAAATATTAAGTCTGCAATTTCGCTGTTCTTGGTCTCAAGTAATTTAGAAAACGGGTCTTAATTTTTTCGATGTACACGTAAAGCTACATTTACTGCTCATTGAAATGGTCTAGGGGTCTTGAGTTTGACATGTCTACACTAGATGGTCAAACATTACATGGGATCTGAGTTTGAACTCTCATTGGAGTGGGAACAGGCAGTCAGGAGCTCGGAGGACAAAAGCCACATTGATTAACAGGGCATCCTGGGAGCTTCCTTTTGGGAATAGACAACAAATTAATTTGTACAAAATATGTGGACGTATTGTGAGAAAATGGGATTTAAAGCCACGTGAGTTTGTTGATCCTGGAACCAGTGTTGGATAAAGTTAAAGTAGAGATACACTTAGTACAATATCACTCTAGTGAAAGTGCCCCCTTTAAACCTTCACTTGGGTAAACGTATAAAAGTATTTGCCTTTAAATTAACTTTAACTTGATCAACTATTTTTATTTTTTGTGAAATAAGTCTAGGGGTCTTGAGTTTGACATGTCTACACTAGATGGTCAAACATTGCATGGGATCCGAGTTTGAACTCTCATTGGAGTGGGAACAGGCAGTCAGGAGCTCGGAGGACAAAAGCCACATTGATTAACAGGGCATCCTGGGAGCTTCCTTTTGGGAATAGACAACAAATTAATTTGTACAAAATATGTGGACGTATTGTGAGAAAATGGGATTTAAAGCCACGTGAGTTTGTTGATCCTGGAACCAGTGTTGGATAAAGTTAAAGTAGAGATACACTTAGTACAATATCACTCCAGTGAAGTGCCCCCTTTAAACCTTCACTGGGGTAAACGTATAAAAGTATTTGCCTTCAAATTAACTTTAACTTGATCAACTATTTTTATTTTTTGTGAAATAAGTCTGTTACTCTTAGCGCAACAATCTATTAAAATTGAGCCCAGAACCTTCTTTTGAACTACTTAAATAAAAACGGAGCACAGTCTGCCCTGATTATTTGACCAGTTACGTTATTTATTATTTTTTTTTTACTGTAACTTCGCTACATTTTAAAGTCTCATCAAGTGGAAAATACTTCAATAAAGTACAGATTCACGAAAAACCTCAAGTTTAGTAACAAATTACATTTACTTTGTTATTGTGCACCACTGCCTTGAACCATCAATCATACCACAATAGTGCAGCATTTAAGTGTAACACCAAAACCCACTGACGTCACATGATTTCATAATCAACAGTAGTTAAAAAAATGTATCAGAATTTTAAGTTAATCGTTGCATTTGTCTGCATTTACAGTGCGTCTTGGCCACGTATGCCGGCATCGCCACCCTTATCCTGTTCTTCAAACTGAAGCCTAAGAAGAAAGCTGTAACGGCGAGCTGAGGTACATGATCAGATCAGAGTCGAATTTTGTTTTTTATATATAAAGGTAATAATGATTTACTTCTAATAATAATATTTTTTCTACTTTTGCAGGCTTTGTGAATGTTGCTGTACAGGATGACGATTCAACCAACAGTTGTTTTGATTCACAATGTTAATTAAAATGTGTACCAAACTAATACATAGAAAACTGTTTTATTTACACAATTATAAAAGACTGTACAGTAAATGAGGCTGTGGCCAAAATCCTGTAAGGAATTGATGGAGATGCACACATGGAGAAAGTCCAGAAAGTTGAGCCGCTTCACATTATTAGATTAATTAAGAAATGAGGGTGAGTGGTGCAATACTGATGCATCTAAATTCTTGTCTGGCCACTGGTGATGGAAGCGGTGGTACTGGGGTCACTGGGAGATGTATGCACCGGCAGCCAGGAGCAGGTTGCGTCTGGTGAAGTGGACGTGGATAACGGCGGTGGATTTAGTCAGGTACGTCCCCAGTAATACCTCCTGGGAATTGTCGGGTAAGTGAACGTGACCGGTGGCTGCTGTGAAGTCGTCCGTTTCCACGTCGTCCACGGCTTTTGTGAAGTCCCACAGCCGGACTGTGTTGTCCATGGAACCTGCAGTGAGGAAAGATGATCATGGGCTCAGATATGGATAGGTGGGAAATGAAAGCTGGCCTGTGTGGACTGATCCAACAGACATGCTCCTGTAGCTCAACTCGCTAAAGTAAAGCTGTTAATGCTCGACGGTTCAGGACGGTTTTGGCAGCAAAAGAGGGACCAACACAAAATTAGGCAGGTGGTCATAATGCTATGCCTCATAATTGTAAGATCTACTGTTTAACGTCACTGTTTCCAGAAGGTTTTAGTCCAAAATCTTAAAATGGAATATTCCTAATTTTCAGGATAATTAATGGTATTTTCTGTTATTTAATTCATCATGACTGGTATCATTTTCTAATCATCACAGAGAAGCAATAGATGTGCATCCAGGAAATGGTTTCTACAGTGGGCATGTGGTCTGAATCTGTGTGATTGTTCCCAGGGAATCTCAGCATAGTTTGTTGCAGCCTCCTACAGGTAGCTTGAGCTGATTTTTACATAGACTCTGCTGTTTTGAACAAAAATACCAGTATAAATAATGTAGAAGATGGAACACACCTGAGGCGAGGATCTCTCCATCTCTGCTGAACTTGAGTGCGTAGATGGTGTCGGTGTGACCCTTTAATTCGCCGATCATTAGTCCGTGGCCGATGTCCCACAGCAGAACTCTGCCGTCGGTTGAGCCAGACGCGAGGTACTTACCACTGGGTGAGAATGCCAACGAGTGGATTGGCCCCTATAAGGGGACAAAATGTTAGTGTTTAAGATTTATGAAGAAACCGAGCCGAAAACCAAAACGCGGTCCAGGTCACTTAATGAGGGAAAGAAACAGAGACTTTTCATTGTGAATTTGGCTGAAATGTGCTGATTATTGCTATATGACTGCAGCTCTGGCAGTAGTTCTTACTATAATATTTAGATTTATATTAATCAGTCAAGCAGTAAATAGAAGTTTAAATAGAACTTAAGGCATGAGGACGTCTGCGCTTTCAATTGTCCATGACAAGCAGGATTTTTGGGTCTTATCAACTTTGAGAGGCAAAAAAAAAAAAAAAAGGTTGCTACTGAGGACCTGCAATAAGTCATAACAGGGAAGAACTATGATTAGTCAGCAACTTTGGGTTGCATTATATTAGAAAGGGGTGGATTATTTTCCTTAAATTTCACTCTTCTAGGTGTTTCATGACTTTATGTTTGGCCAGGCAGTGTACATTGTCGTATTCTTCTTTCGGCTTCGGCTTTTTAAATCATACACCGTCAAAGGTCTCACCACAGTCCTATAAACCTTCCCTTTCACTCGTGCAGATCACAAATCACTCCTGCTGTCACTCTTCTCCACCCTGCCTGCACTCTTTTCTTCACTTCTCTAACACTCTCTCCATTACTCTGCACTGTTAAACCCAGGTACCTGAACTCCTCCACCTTCTCCACCTCTTCTCCCTGCAACCACTCCACTGCCCTCCCTCTCATTTACACACATGTACTCATGTACACGTAACTCCACCTGCCCCCTACTCTCACCATAAATAACAATATCATCCGCAAACATCATAGTCCACGGAGACTCCTGTCTAACCTCGTCCGTCAACCTGTCCATCACCAATGGAAACAGGAAAGGGCTCAGAGCCGATCCTTGATGCAGTCCCACCTTCACTTTAACCCAATCTGTTGTTCCTATTGCAAAGCAGTGTACACATTCAGTCTGCTGATATATTAAATTCAGGGTGGACAAAACCATTTTAAGCTGTTCATGTGAAATTTCTCACTGTGCCTAATAATTTGTCATGAGCAATTCCCCATGACATTATCGTTATGGCTCTGGTAGAAAACCTGAAGTCCTACCTTGTGGCCGGTCAAAATGCGGACGCAGTTGCCGTTCAGGACGTCCCACAGGCGCACGGTGCGATCAGCCGAGCCTGTGGCCAAGTAATTGGAGTTTGGGTGGAAGCGGGTGGAGGTGACGTCAGAGAGATGCCCAGCGAATATACGCAGTGGTTGGTGGTGATCTGTCGCCCACAACCTACAGAGAAAATAGCAAGATAATTTGAATGTAATATGAATGATAATTCTATATGACCAATAGATATGGAGAAGAAAGAAAAAAATCATCTCTGACCGTGCCACTCTGTCATGTCCTCCGGAGACAAAATAATATCCATGTGCGCAAAACTGAGTGTCCCAGACTGGGTAATTGTGTCCTTTATAAGCTACTAGACAGGTAAAGGTTTGCAAGCTCCACAGCCTGATGGTGCCATCTTCTGAACTCGACAGCAGATAATTCCTGATGGACAGAAGGTCAAGCGCTCATGTAGAGAAAATTACATATATACAATTATATATTATCAATATAACAAACCCCATAAAACACCAAAATACCAACGTTCTATGGCACACCAAAAACATCAGTTTACAGTGTGCTGCTACAGGAAATTAATAATCTGTACTCTTTTATTGTTTTGTCATGTTTTATTTCTTGAACAAAAAATTCGGATTTCAGCTCGAACCTGTCGGGACTGAAGCTGACGGCGTACACTGGGCCGTTGTGACCGTACAGGATCTTGGACTCGCTGGCTGTTTTCTCATCCATTATCCTTTCAAGCACATCATCAGACTCCTTTTCTATGAGACTAAGATCTGAAAGAAAAGGTGTGGATCAGAAATATAAAGATTTCACCCTCAACCCAAGTTTTGTGCAGTTTTTAGACGTGTAAAGCTCAAGCTCACCTGCTGCGGATTTAACCCTGCGGAGTTTCTTGGGTGTGACGCTCCAGACACGCACGGTGGAATCGGCAAATCCCCCTGCTATTAGACTTGAGTCGTCTGTAATGTCCACCGCCGTCAGACCCTATGATCAGACATCGAACATCAGTTTAGCTTCAACTCACAGAATTCTATTCTACCCTTCCTAACGATATAAAAAATAAATATGATTGGTATCATCAAAAGAATAAATACATCTTGACTTGTCCAGTAACACAAAATGATTAACCAATAATTATAAATAAAAAAAACTAATCTGCTGATTTTCTGCCTATATGGCAACCAAAATATTTACCAGGTTGGCTACAGTATCACAATAAGTTTAAGGCACAGAAAAAAAAAAACATTTAATATAACACATGATGATGTAAAGACGTGCGTCTTATTTACATTGGGGCAAAATGAGCCTTCGTTTCTATTTGACGAAGAAACTAAACCCTCACGATCCACAGCAAAACAATAATGCAGTATATAAACAAAAGTTTGTGGACACCTGACCCTAAAATTCGTTTGTGCTTTTTCCTATTCCACATTTAGTCCCCATTTGCTTTTATAATAACCTCCACTTTTCTGGTAAAATGTTCCACTGGATTTTGGAGTGTGCTGAGATCTGTGCTCTTTCAGCCACAAGGGTGTTCAACCCGTCTAAAGCATAACTTTATAGAGCTGGTTTTGTGCACAGGGTCATGGTCATGCTGGAACAGATTTGGGTCCCCTAGTTCAAGTGTCCAGATTGTTACAAATGTTTGCCTCCAAAATTGCGATAAGTTTGGAAAAGAACCTCATATGGCTGTAAAAGTCAGGTGTCCCAATACTTTCGTCTATATAGTGTACGTAGGAGCGAACGTGATTTACCTGGTAGGCATTGAGAAACGTGTAGAAGCATATTGAGGGAAGGGTCTCTGTGCCTAGACGTAGTCTCTTGGTGGCCTCTTTCATGTACATGATTTTATCCAGTTTATCCGAGTCCTTGAGCTCTGGTAGCGGAATCCTACACGTACAATCAGTGCAGTCTGTTACTACTAATCTCTTCAATTCAAATCTGATAACATTAACGCTGAATGAGCTTTTAATAGGTTATGGTGCATGATGCAGCTTTAATAAGATTGGGGCTGCAGTCACACCTGTTTTGTTGAGGGGCATTGGGATCCTGCTTTTTGCTTTTTGAACCTATGCTGTCTTTCTTTGGCTTCTTCTTCTTGGGTTTGCCCTCTTCGTTTTCGGCTTCTTCATCTTCGTCGTCGAGAGGGACCTCGATCTCTGGCTCCTTCAGCAACCCGTAGAACACCTGCAACAAAACCCACATGGTCTGAAATATAATATCCACCCAAACATCCTGTATGGCATTTTAATGCCATTTAAAGTGTAAACAGACAAATATGAAATCCCATCTTGGAATGAATTTGCATGGAAGCCGAGACCACCGTTTGGCACATTGTGCAGCTGGGACTAAACTCTGTCCCTGGGCATCTGTCCTGTTTTAATTTTATCATTAATTTTAACTATGTTATAATCTTATATAATAATAATAATAATAATAATAACGCTATTCCATTGCTCACCTTGGCTTTGTTGGCCTCTCGGCGAGCTTCTCCAGCCAGGCTGCCGGATGTGCTGTCGATCTGACTCTTGCTTCGTGGCATACCATCGAAAATGTCAATATAGAGGTGCTCCTGGATGATGTTCCAGATCTGGTTGTTTTGGCGCTCCTGAAGGTGGCGCTTCAGCAGCTGGTATGAGTCGCGGGAAATGCGCAGCACGAAGCGACTCGTGCGGAAATCTAGCAGCGTCTCGTTGCCTTTCATGTGCTCCTTCTTGCTGAGGCTCGAGAGCACACGCAAATCGTCCTGGTAGTAGCACTCCTGGTCTCCGCTGAACCTGAAATGGACAATGTCCCAAAAAATTAGCTGCTGCCCCAAACAATGGCAAACACTGAAATTACTACTGATCAGTTTGAGTTACTTTTTTGCAGTTGCTAGTCCAGAAAATTGTCCAAAGACCTGCAGATATTGAAATGTGAAGTGCTACAATAAAAAGTCTGATAAACAGAATTCACACGTGTTTCCTTGTGTGTTAATACACTTAATTACCTAATTAATACATTATTTACAATCTTTTTATTTATTTTTTTGCCTGGACCTTTTGAGAGCAACACAACACTAGCACATTAGGATTTAGTTTGCTTGGTGATCTTGACATTTCGGATTTGTCCACATGAATCACATGGTTCCTGGGACATTCAGCATTCATTTCTAATACAGGTCTACGTTTCATCGTTTTCTAAACAACACAAGAAACATTTTAAGACTCACTTTTCGAAAAAAGCCTTTGCTTCATTTTCATGGTTGTTGTAAACCAGCTCGAGATACATGTGAACAAAAAGCGGGTAGAAGAGCTGCGACAGCTCGGCCCTGTGACAGTCCAGCACCGACTCAATGAACTTCTTCAGTCCGCTGTAATACACCTGATACAACGAGGGATCACCCTGCTGACTGTACGCCGAGAGGACGACGTTGACGTCCGGCTGGTCCGCTCCACCTGCAGCTGACACGTTAAGGCAATGGAAAATTTACTTTTTAGTTTGAAATGAACAGATTCACATCCATAGATCCAAAACAACAGTATGGTGGCAAACCTCAGGATGCATTAACGTTTTCAAAAGGATTGGAATCAGTGTTCACAATGTCCTCAATCAACTGATCACGTGGTACTGTATTATTAGTTTCAATAAAGAATATGCAGGAAACATCAAACACATACTTAAAACTCCTGTTTTTCACTTCAACTTGGCAAAAAAAAAAATCAGTGTTATTGTTTATTTGTATGAATGCACCTCTAGTATGCCTAATAATAAAAAAAATCTAACGATTAATTTAAGAATAAATATGTCAAGCATGCATAATATAGAAGACAATCAAAAAAAACTATTACAGTTGTTATCTTTTGCTTTTTTTTTGGACTGATTATGCATTTATCTTTCATGCACATGTAAGAGTTTTTGCACATTCAACAAAAGATCATCTAATACAGGACTTCTGAATGGACACTGCTCTAAAACAGGAACCATTTCAAATCTGTTGCTCCGCCCTTCTCCTGCCAACTACAACTAGATTGTTAAAGGGCGCTCCTGCACCCTAGGTAGTGCACTACACATCCAAAAGCGATTCATTTGGGATCCTGTCGGTAATCTGAAGCCCACCTTTGACCGGAGCGCCGGTTTGGGAAGACACCCGGCTAAGGAGTGAGCTCGTGTCCCCAGGTCCGGTACTCAGGCCCGTTGTTGTAGCTTCCGCCCCGCGCGCCTCCTCTAACTCGTTCTGTATACCCGCTTCGCGCTTCAAAATATTCACAGACTCCGTTAGGTTGTTCCTCCTCAGGAACTGTAGCACGGCGAGTAAAGTTTGCTGCTGCTCCTCTGCTTTCGGGGCCGCGGCCGACGGAGCCGCGAGCGGGGACGTGGACGAGAGCGTACCGCTCATGATTCCGGGCAAGTTGGCCGCCGACTCGTCGCTCAGACTGTCGGCTTTTGGGTCTTTCTCGCTCTCGATGTCGCTCGGCCCGTCGTGCACAGCCGCCATTTTGCCTCGACGCCGCAACACAACATCTACGCGATGACGCAAGGACGTTTGGGGAGTGAGGGAGGGGGGACGGGGACGACGTCAAATACGTGCCACCTGATTGGTGCGTTCTTCTGTCGGGGCTGGGCTGTGTTTCATTTCCGGTTTCTACTTTCCCTCCAAATGTACTGTATTTTAAAAGGTTTTTAAAGTCGGCATTCGTAATAAAGAAAAAAAGAAAAAAAACGTAATAGTTTATATATATATATATATATATA
>MU551695.1:3893313-3923000 GCA_024362625.1 Silurus asotus | reverse complement strand
TATATATATACATATTGCTGAATACTCGTTTCTCTATAATATTGATGATTAATTTAATTTAGATATATTTATTTGAAGTTGTGCATACAATAATTAGGCATTATGATCAAGTCAAAAGCTTTTATTGTCATTTCAACCATATATAGCTGACGCGTTACACAGTAAAATGAAACAACGTTCCTCCTGAACCCTGGTGCTACATATATATATATATATATATACATATTGCTGAATACTCGTTTCTCTATAATATTGATGATTAATTTAATTTAGATATATTTATTTGAAGTTGTGCATACAATAATTAGGCATTATGATCAAGTCAAAAGCTTTTATTGTCATTTCAACCATATATAGCTGACGCGTTACACAGTAAAATGAAACAACGTTCCTCCTGAACCCTGGTGCTACATACAACAACAATCACTGAAAACAGAAAACACAGGGTTAAGGACTAGTAAGTGTCCTTGCAACATAAGGTGCATGGTGTGCAACCTGGTGCAAACAGTGCAAAGACAACACAAGACAGTGCAAGACAAATACACAAAATACAAAAATAGCTCCGCCAGTAAACCTGTGTATATTGCACACTGTGGTGTGTAAGAGACGTAAAGTAAACAGTAACAAAAAATGTAAACAAAATGTTGTGCAAAAGAGCAATAAGCATGATAAGTCCCTTCTGATTGTTCCCAACGCTAGAAATTTGATGGAGCGTACATTGATTCTGGTAAACCACAGTGCTGGGATCCTCAGAAAGAGAGAGATCCTGAACGTTGATCGGTTAATATAGCTCATGGAGACGCTTGAAAAAAGCCAGTTTTAGATGACCGTCGATTCTACAATAGATTTCAATATCTCAGGACCGGGAATTTAATCTTCCTTTAAACCTTTGCTTTCAAGAGGTTCAGGAAAATTGATGGTCAGATTATAAAATTCGTGCTGGTCTGAATCGAAACTGTACTATATATTGCTGAATACTCGTTTCTCTATAATATTGATGATTAATTTAATTAAGATATATTTATTTGAAGTTGTGCATACAATAATTAGGCATTATGATCAAGTCTAGTTTATATAGCGGAATTTAATTTTCCTTTAAACCTTTGCTTTCAAGAGGTTCGGGAAAATTGATGGTCAGATTATAAAATTCGTGCTGGTCTGAATCGAAACTGTACGAAACAATTATGCAATATGCCTTGTTTTTTTGCTTTCCGAAGCCTCTGAACATTTATGTAGGACGTGTGAGAACACTCAGAAATGTCCCAATATCAGCATTACAAAGGCTCAAACGATATCGTTACAACTGAGCGCTATAACGCACACCCCTGATGCATATTCACAAATTGGGCCAGTGCTGGATAACAGTTTGAGCCCCACAGGGACTTTAGACTGGTGTCCAGTTGCTTTGAGAGTGTGTTAATTGGCTGTGTTAATTCACAGAGTTTCCCCGAACGCGCCGCACCTTCACAGAGTTCCTTTTCCAGTGTCCCGCCGAGGGTGCCGCTCTGCTCCAGGGTCTCGTCGAGGATGACGTCGAACCGCCGCCTGGCCGCGAAGAGGTCGTCGTACCGCCGCCTGGCCGCAAAAGGGATGTCAAACTGCCGCCTGGCCGCAAAGGTGATGTCGTACCGCTGTCTTTAAGGACTCCACAAGGCTACGTCTCGCCCCCAAGTCTCCCTAAAGGCGACGTCTCCCTGAAGATGACGTCTCGTCCCCAATTTCCCCACAGGGCGACGTCTCACCTCCAAGTTCCCCACAGGGCGACATCTAGCCTCCAAGTTTCCCACAGACTTGAGTTATGTGCAGCCCTTATTGGTGCTCAACTATCGAAGCTGTTTGAAAATGAACTCACTCTTAAGATCAGCCAAGTGATCTTATGGTCTGATTCAACCACAGTTTTTTCATGGCTAAGATCTGAATCTTGCAGCTTTAAAGTTTTTGTAGGCACTAGGAAGGCAGAAATCCCCTGAAGATAAAGTGGAAAGGCGAGCCAGTATATTCTGCAGTGTCACACAAACATCAAAACCCTTAGATCGCAGTGAGTTTAAGTCTTGGAAAGACCTTGTTGAAGCCACAGTTGAACACCGTCAAAGTGATTTAGATCAATCTAGTATACCTACAGCTAAGGACTATGTGACAGCAGAACATCTCCTCTTACGTAACATTCAACAAGACTGCTTTCCAGAGGAATACCAACAATTAAACTCTGGTAAACCTATATCCACTACAAGTAGATTACTCACTTTAGCCCCAGAATTTGACAAAGCCAGTCAGCTTATACGGGTAGGAGGACGCCTACGTCATGCCAAAGGCTTGGAACTACAAACAGTTCAACCCATTATCCTAGACCCTCATCATCGAGCCACCAATTACTCATTCAAGACTATGATAGTAAGCTGTTTCACCCAGACCCAGAATGAGTATTTGCTGAAATGCGGCGAAGTGTCTGGATACTAAGTGGTCGTGAAGCAATTCGAAAATTCCAAAATAACTGCATGGAATGTTGTAAGTGTAAGGCTAAACCTGGCAAACCACCCTTCTACAGTACTGGTGTGGATTGTTTTGGACCTTTCCAAATTAAAATAAGCAGATGCCATGGAGAAAAGATGGGAAATAATCTTTGTCTTACAACTTGATCTGTACACATTGAGCTTCTCACAGCTATAGACACTGATTCCTTCCTCATTGCTCTGAGGAGATTTATAGCACGCAGAGGCACCCCCTCAGAACTGATATCTGACCAAGGCACTAATTTCCAGGGTGGAGAGAGAGAGTTAAAAGATGCCTTAAAGACCCAATTACCCCAAACCTTCTGCTCATGGGGCGGCCAGACAGTTCTTTACCTCAAGTGATATACCCTGCCGATGAATCCATAGGACGACGTAGATGGAGACAAAGTCAAGTTCTCACTGATCATTTTTGGTCAAGCTTCATGAGACACTATTTACCCAATTACACAAATGGTATGCAGAGACTTAAACCCTTGCAGTTGGGTCTGTTGTTATGCTTGTTGATCCCCAGTTACCACGAGCCCATTGGTTGATCGGGAGAGTGTTGAAGACATTCCCTGGAGCAGATGGACAAGTAAGGTCTGCAGAAGTCAACGTTAAGGGTCGCTTATACACACAGCCAGTTACCCGTCTCATTAATCTACCAGAGATAGCAGATGAGGACGACACCAAGATCAAACTGACAGACCTTTAACTTAGATTTAGGAGCAAATATGCCATGCATATTTGTGGGCCGCAGTGTAAGAAAGGATTCCTATTCAGTTGTATTTCCACGCTTCACCACTATAGGCAGACATACAGTTTACCAAGCAATAACAAGTTACCTATGACATCACAGTGCACCGTCCTCAATCAAGAGTATAAAAGGCAGCAGCAGCATTCTGCATCACGCAACCTATCGAACAGCATCTAACAGAAGACAGCAAGAATCGCCTTATATACGATCAATTCTATACCCAGTAAAGTTGAGTGTTCTAAATCCCATACCGTGTTTTTACTGACACGCTGGGGCAAGTATCATCCCCTGTTCTACTCACACAAGATCTTCTTTATATATCTTTATATGTATGTAGATCCTTATATATATTCGAGCTAGAAAGAGAAAACTTCCTAACAGCATATTACAGCCTTATATTTGTTCTTAGTGCGTATAAAATGATGTTTAAAATCATTGATCTGAATGAAGATCGCTGATTACTAAGTGTTTGCTGGCTGTAGAAAGCTCTGCACTTTACGTATTTGTGTGTGTGTGTGTGTGTGTGTGTGTGTGTGTGTGTGTGTGTGTGTGTGTGTGTGTGTGTGTGTGTGTGTAAGAGATTTCTGAATCCCCTCTGGTCCAATCATTAACTTGACCTTTATTATGGTGAACAGCTTCATGGCAGGTCACGACTCTGGCACACACCATCAGTTCACCGGCATTGCCAAGTACTTCAACTCCTACACCATCATCGGAAGGAGGAATGTAAGTCCTGACCTTCTCATTTCCCTCAACACTTCACTCTGATGACATCATTTAGGACTGAATGATTGTCACTGTATATGAAGTGTGCTTCAAGATCAGTGATGTCAAACTAAGTGATCCAAAATGACATACTGGGTCAAAACAGGACAGATGGGATAGAGAATTATCATCATCATCATCATCATCATAGTCTTGCAGCTGCTCCCATAAGGGGTCTGCTATGCTTGGGTCCCTTGATTGAGGCCCTTAAACCTCTGTGTTGTGACTCCAGCTTCCTAACATCACAAGGAAGCAAAGAAGCATTTCACTGCTCTGTTATTACATGTGACCAGTATAGAGCACCTTTCTTTTTACTTTACATTTCCAAAAGGTGTTCAAGCTTTAGTTAGCCATAGTTTCAGGTGTGAATCATAAAGTGTTAAGAGTCAAACTTTACAAGTTATAATAGAAATGTGACCTCGCAGCCTATATATACTGAACCCACAGGCTTCCAGTGGTCTGGGGGTCTTGAGTTTGAGATGTCTACACTAGATGGTCAAACATTACATGGGAGCTGGGAGTTTGAACACTCATTGGAGTGGGAACAGGCAGTCAGGAGCTTGGAGGACAAAGGCTTAGTAACAAATTATTTACTTTGTTACTGTGCACCACTGCCTTGAACCATCATTTATACCACAACAGTGCAACATTTAAGTGTAACACCAAAACCCACTGACGTCACATGATTTCATAATCAACAGTAGTTGATTACATTTTTCCGCATTTAAGTTAATCGTTGCATTTGTCTGCATTTACAGTATGTCTTGGCCACGTATGCCGGCATCACCACCCTTTTCCTGTTCTTCAAACTGAAGCCTAAGAAGAAAGCTGTAACGGCGAGCTGAGGTACTGTAGCGAATTTGAGACAAGAAAAAAATTTATAAAGATAAAATTAAAAAAGTGGTCTGTTCTTCACCATAATATTAATTTTATAAAAGAGGTATCTCCCTGGCCAAGAAAGACGCGACCCCCCTTTACTTTATACCATACAATTAATAGAGCATGTAGTTCAGATCTAATGTTACAGGACACTTAAAATGTGAGCAGCACTCAGAGACAATCACTTATGAAAAATACGGCGTTTAATGAATGAGACAAACACAACATAAAACTAACTACACAAACATACAAAAGATATAAAGAATATATGAATAAACCAAAAAATAAACAAAAAGTTAAAATTAGGAAAAAGGAGACTGTGGTATACCAACATTTAATAAAAGTGTAAGCCGTGGTGCTCATCCTTTGATTGAAAAGCAGATGTCAAGGGTTAAAAGGAATGCCTGGGACATGAAATCTAAATGACCTGTCCCAGACGTTACAGTACACAATCAGATCTGAGTCGAATTTTATTTTTAATACTTAAAGGTAGGGCTGTGCAATTAATCGCAATCACAAAAAAAATATCTCGATTTAAGCACGATTTCTAAACCGCATAAGGCTGCGATTTTAGCTATTAATTTATTTATATTTTTATTCAGAATACGTTCTTGTGCGCATGTTTTTAAGATGTTAACCAATCAGAGCTCACGCAGCCCACCGCGAAAATTACAGCTAAGCTGAGCGGGAGAAAGATGTTGACCAATCAGAGCTCACGCAGCACACAACGTAGCCGAGCAGAAGAACCGAACAGGCGAGCGGGAGGAAAGAACATAAAATATGGATGCAGGTCAAAATAAAAATGATTTGGTGCCAAAGAGAAATTCAACGTCAGTCGTTTGGGAGTATTTTGGATTCAGGAGAGAGGATGTGTCACAAAGCAGGGTAATTTGCAAGACTACAGCAATACTACAAATCTGTTCCAACACTTAAAACAGCACCATAAAAAACTGCATGTTTAATGCATGTCGACATCGAAACAAACAAAAGCACACATCAAAGCCAGCCCGAACAGATTAAACAAGTATCCATTGTTTTTTTGGTTTTGATTTCTGTTTTTATTTATTGTTATGAGGTTAGTTAATCTTATGTTGTCTGTTTTAAAGACAATTTTACTACAGTTTTCTTTATTAAACTATAAATACTATGTTATTTCATTGTGAAATGTTTTGTTATGCACTTCTTGTGCACTGAATACATTTGGAAAAAGCATGTATGAAAAAGTTTGAAAAAAGCAAAAACAATTGCGAAAATCGCAAATAAAATCGCAATCGCAATATTCATGTAGAAAATCGCAATATGATTATTTTGTCCATATTGCACAGCCCTATATAAAGGTAATAATGATTGGCTTATAATAATAATAATAATAATAATAATAATTTTTCCACTTTTGCAGGCTTTGTGAATGTTGCTGTACAGGATGAAGATTCAACCAACAGTTGTTTTGATTCACAATGTTAAATAAAACTTGTACCAAACTCTAATACATAGAAAACTGTTATTTACACAATTATAAAAGACTGTACAGTAAATGAGGCTGTGGCCAAAATCCTGTATGGAATTGATGGAGATGCACACATGGAGAAAGTCCAGAAAGTTGAGCCGCTTCACATTAGTAGTCTAATTAAAAAATGAGGGTGAGTGGTGCAATACTGATGCCTCTAAACTCTTGTCTGGCAACTGGTGATGGAAGCGGTGGTACTGGGGTCACTAGATGTATGCACCAGCAGCCAGGAGCAGTGGATTTAGTCAGGTACGTCCGCAGTAATAAAACTTTCTTTCAGCTTCTCCCGTTAGGGGTCGCCACAGCGGATCCTCTGCATGTTTGATTTGGCACGTTTTTACGCTGGATGCCCTTCCTAACGCAACCCTCCCCAATTTATCCGGGCTTGGGACCGGCACTAAGAGTGGCTGGGGTCAGTTCCCTGACGGGGGTTCGAACCCGGGCCGCACCACTAGACCCCAGTAATACCTCCTGGAAATTGTCAGGTAAGTGAACGTGACCGGTGGCTGCTGTGAAGTCGTCCGTTTCCACGTCGTCCACGGCTTTTGCGAAGTCCCACAGCCGGACTGTGTTGTCCATGGAACCGGCAGTGAGGAAAGATGATCCAAGATGATTTGGTGATGATCCAATGCCCACAACCTACAGAGAAAATGGCAAGATAATTTTCATTTGATATGAATGATAATTTTGTATGACCAATTGATAGTGTCTATAAAAAAAAAAGAAAGAAAAAAAAATCTCTGACCGTGTCAATCTGTCAAGTGCTCCAGAGACAAAATAATATCCATATTCGCAAAACTGAGTGTCCCAGACTGGGTAATTGTGTCCTTTATAAGCTACTAGACATGTAAATGTTTGCAAGCTCCACAGCCCGATAATGCTATCTTTGGGTTTCATTAAGAAACCTAATTTGGATCCAAACACGCTATTGAATTACAGACCCATTTCAAATCTCCCATTTATGTCTAAGATTTTAGAAAAGATTGTCGCTGCCCAGTTATGTTCCCACTTACAAGAGAACAATTCCTTTTGAAAGTTTTAGTCAGGTTTAAGGCCCCATCATAGCACAGAAACTGCTCTAGATAAAATCGTTAATGACCTGTTTTTAGCTTCAGACCAAGGCTTCATCTCGATGTTAGTTTTACTAGATCTTAGTGCTGCATTTGACACTATAGATCATGATCTCCTTCTAGATCGATTACAAAATTACATTGTCAGACAAGCATTAAGCTGGTTTGAATCCTCCCTGTTCGATCGTTACTATTTCATAGACTTAAATGGAGAGCTATCCAAGTTAATGCTAGTAAATTATGGCGTGCCACAAGGTTCAGTTCTAGGACCACTGCTTTTCACAATATAAATGCTTCCCTTAGGAAATATTATTAGAAGACATGGAATTAGCTTCCAATGTTATGCTGATGATACCCAGCTATATATCCCATCTAAACCAGGCGATACAGCTCAATTAGCTCGGATAACTGATTGTGTTAAAGAAATAAAAAATTGGATGACTCATAACTTTCTACTATTAAATTCTGATAAGACGGAAATTTTGCTCATTGGCCCAGAAACCAGTACACAGAAGCTCCAGCATTTTAAGCTGAATTTAGATGGATGTTCTGTAACCACTAGTTCAATGGAAAAAGATCTGTGTTACTTTAGACAGCAACTTGTCTTTCAAAAATCATATCAACCAAGTTACAAAAACAGCCTTCTTTCACCTTAGAAATATTTCTAAGCTAAGAAACATGATGTCTATATCTGATGCAGAGAAGCTCGTGCATGCGTTCATGACCTCCAGAATAGACTATTGTAATGCATTACTAGGTGGATGTCCTGCATCATTAATAAACAAACTTCAGTTAGTTCAAAATGCAGCAGCCAGAGTTCTTACAAGGGCAAGAAAATATGATCATACAACCCCAATCTTATCGTCCCTACACTGGTTACCTGTTAAGATTCGAATCAACTGCAAACTATTACTTCTTACTTATAAAACACAAGTTACAAAAACAGCCTTCTTTCACCTTAGAAATATTTCTAAGCTAAGAAACATGATGTCTATATCTGATGCAGAGAAGCTCGTCCATGCGTTCATGACCTCCAGAATAGACTATTGTAATGCATTACTAGGTGGATGTCCTGCATCATTAATAAACAAACTTCAGTTAGTTCAAAATGCAGCAGCCAGAGTTCTTACAAGGGCAAGCAAATATGATCATACAACCCCAATCTTATCGTCCCTACACTGGTTACCTGTTAAGTTTCGAATCGACTGCAAACTATTACTTCTTACTTATAAAGCACTAAATGGTTTGGCTCCCATGTATCTATCAAGTCTTCTAACACGCTACAATCCGTCACGCTCCCTAAGATCTCAAAACTCTGGACTTCTAGTAGTTCCTAGAATGGCAAAGTCCACTAAAGGTGGTAGAGCATTTTCATATTTAGCTCCTAAACTCTGGAATAGTCTTCCTGACAGTGTTCGGGGCTCAGACACACTCACCCAGTTTTAATGTGTAAATTAAAAACGTATCTTTTTAGCAAAGCCTACACATAACACACATCACATCATAACCTTGTGCTCCAGAACATCTAATCACATGCACATTATCAGCTTGTGCTGTTAATATTATGAACAGCAGCTACGCTAATTCCTCTCCAATGCTTCTCTTTCTCTCCCCATCCCGAGGCATCCTGAGGTTGCTCCAGCTCCAGTCACGTCCCATATCATGAAGATTATGGACCTTTAAAGAAGTAGATGCCGAACTTGCAAACATTCCGAACCGTCTAGAGACGTACCAGTGCCAATTGAATCCCGCTACATGTGTGAAATTTTGACATTGGACCTCCTGGAGTGTTTAAAGGTTCTGGCATGGAGAAGCTGGTGTTGGATCTGTGATGATCACAAATGTTAAGATATTTTATATAATTATATATGAATATATATAATATATTATCAATATAAAAAAAACATTAAAAAACTAAACCACGGTAGAATCGGCAAATCCCCCTGCTATTAGACTTGAGTCGTCTGTAATGTCTACCGCCGTCAGACCCTATGATCAGACATCGAACATCAGTTCAGCTGCAACTCACAGAATTCTATTCTACCCTTCCTAACGATATAAAAAATAAATATGCTTGTTGTCTTCAAAAGAATAAATACATCTGGACTTGTCCAGTAACACAAAATGATTAACCATCAATTATTACAAAAAAATCTGCTGATTTGCTGCCTACATGGCAACCAAAATATTTATCAGGTTGGCTACAGTATCACAATAAGTTTAAGGCACAGATAAAACAAAACCTTTAATATAACACACGATGATGTAAAGACGTGCGTCTTATTTACATTGGGTCAAAATTAGCCTTTGTTTCTATTTGATGAGGAAACTAAACCCTCACGATCCACAGCAAAACAATTATGCAAAAGTTTGTGGACACCTGACCCTAAAATTCGTATGTGCTTTTTCCTATTCCACATTTAGTCCCCATTTGCTTTTATAATAACCTCCACTTTTCTGGGAAAATGTTCCACTGGATTTTGGAGTGTGCTGAGATCTGTGCTCTTTCAGCCACAAGGGTGTTCAACCCGTCTAAAGCATATCTTTATAGAGCTGGTTTTGTGCACAGGGTCATGGTCATGCTGGAACAGATTTGGGTCTCCTAGTTCAAGTGTCCAGATTGTTACAAATATTTACCTCCAAAATTGGAAAAGAACCTCATATGGCTGGAAAAGTCAGGTGTCCCAATACTTTCATCTATATAGTGTACGTAGAAGCGAACCTGATTTACCTGGTAGGCATTGAGAAACGTGTAGAAGTATATTGAGGGATAGAGGTTTTCTATTAGTTTTTAAATATTAGCAAATAAATGAGAGAAACCAAGACAACTTCAATATTAATATCAATATCAAGTTTAAATTTTGGCCCTTCGAAGGAATAGTTTTGGGCAAAAAATCACTTAATAACAAATTAATAGAAAATATTTTTTGACAATGTGCTTTTAATTATGTTTATAGCTAATATGCTATTTAACTTAAACCTTTTAGTTCATAGGTATTGGTCAAGTGCAGAATACTAAACAATTTTATATACTTATGAAATATGCAAATGTTAACAGCCTCATGGAACAGGTGCAATGTAACTTTTTTATTCGCTTTTGTTTAATATATTGCTTTTTTATGATTTCATAAAACCAGGGAACCAAGAAATCCAAAAGTACACCATGTACAAACCTATACTAATGCCAAGCTTAGGATCAAGCCTTAAACCTTTTAGTTCATAGGTATTGGTCAAGTGCAGAATACTAAACAATTTTATATACTTATGAAATATGCAAATGTTAACAGCCTCATGGAACAGGTGCAATGTACCTTTTTTATTCGCTTTTGTTTAATATATTGCTTTTTCATGATTTCATAAAACCAGGGAACCAAGAAATCCAAAAGTACACCATGTACAAACTTATACTAATGCCAAGCTCAGGATCAAGCCAAGAACCCTGTACCCACTACACCATCATGTCCCAATCACATTATTACTTTTCTACAGCTTAAACATACAGAACATAACAGAAAAAACACCTTAAATAACAGCTGTTCCTCTCACACCCCATCTTCACAGTGGAACAGCCCCTGATCAAATAGAATAAGGATAGAAAAAAGGGTATAAATCATCATAGACAACAGCAGAAAAGGTAATGAATTACAGTATCCCACAAAAGTAATTACACCCCTCACATTTCAGCAACCGTGTTTATGTTTCAATATAATATTGGTCCTTGAATATGTATGAAATTATTCACACTCGTCTCATAGAGTTTCTCTCAGGTGTGCTGCTCCTTGAGTGTAATATTCGGTGAGTTTCTATCCCATCAGACTTCAGCTGTCACATGTTGCTGGGCTCAAAGGTATCTGTCTGCTGTAAGTCCTTCACGGTCAGCGCCTGTAGGCTCTTTGTGCGTAAACTCCATGTTGCTTAAAGCTGTTGCTTTTAACCAATCAGAGAGGGATTTTATGAGGTTAATATCGATGCTAGAAATGATGTAAGCAGAGCGGTGCAGCTGTGGCTGCAATGAAAGGAGACTTGCTGAATGAAATATATATATATATATTGCTGAATACTGCGTTTCTTTCTAATATTGATGATTAATTTAATTTCAATATATTTATTTGAAGTTGTGCATACACTAATTAGGCATTATGATCAAGTCAAAAGCTTTTATTGTCATTTCAACCATATATAGCTGACGCGTTACACAGTCAAATGAAACATCGTTCCTCCTGAACCCTGGTTCTACATACAACAACAATCACTGAAAACAGAAAACACAGGGTTAAGGACTAGTAAATGTCCTCGTCACATAAAGTGCATGGTGTGCAACCTGGTGCAAAAAGTGCAAAGACAACACAAGACAGTGCAAGACAAAACACAAAATACAAAAATAGCTCCGCCAGTAAACCTGTGTATATTGCACATTGTGGTGTGTAAGAGACGTAAAGTAAACAGTAACAAAAAATGTAAACAAAATGTTGTGCAAAAGAGCAAATAGCAATGATGATATAACATTATTATAATAGCATTGATATAACATTATGAGCGGTGATGTGAATATCACTAATTATCTCTTCTTCATGGTGCCTGTTAGTGGGTGGTGTGTATATTAGGCTGCAAGTGAACATTTTGTCCTCAAATTTGACGTGTTAGAAGCAGAAAGAAGGGGCGAGCGTAAGAATTGTGTTAGTTTTCCAAATTCCGATGGCTAGACGACTTGGTCAGAGCATCTCCAAAACTGCAGCTCGTGTGTGATGTTCCTGGTCTGCAGTGGTCAGTATCTATCAGAAGTGCTCCAAGGAAGGACCAGTGGTAAACAGGGTCATGGATGGCCCAAGGCTTACTAATGCACGTGGGGAGTGAAGGCCGGCCTGATGAAGGTCTGATGAGCTACAGTAGCTCAATTTGCTGAAGAAGTAAATGCTGTAAATGCTCAGGACATGTTTTGGTAGCAAAATGGGGAGCAACACAATATTAGGTAGGTGGTCATAATGGTTTTCCTGCTTGGTGTATGTTATAGTATACTGCACATCCCAGCATGCGCGAGCTTTGCCGCAACGCCACTTCTCGCGCTGTGCTCCTTTTCGACACCAGGGGGCGCGTTAAGATGGTTTAGATGTTTGGCCACGCCTACCCCTTTACACGCTCCTCTTTTCCGATTGGTACGCGCCGAAGCCGCGCGTGCACAACGCCCCGATTCCCGAACGCGTTTCCCTGTTACTTGTTTTTTTTGCGTAACGCGCGCGCGCACCAAACGCGGTGCGGAAAAACCGGCTGTTTGACGCAGGCCGCGGAAGAAGCGTAACTTCAGTCCGGGTCCGGGCGCAGAGCAGAGAAGAGGAGGAGAAAAGAGAGAGGGACGGAAAGGAAAGGCAGGATTCAGCGCAGAGCATTTTTTTCTCTCTCTACACTAGCTGGCCTTCTTGAGTGTGGAGATCCCTAACAGAGCTTCCCAGCCATCAACTGACAATCATTTCAGGGTTTATGGATGGTGGAAATCGGGATTCGGTTCCTCACGGTTTTTATCCCCTAACTGTTTTTTTCCTTTCCTGCGTTTTATACGTTGGGCACAGCTGAACCAGGCACAGCCGCCATGGCCAGTGGATGGAGCGTGGATCCTGTCGGTTTTAGCAAAGCTAGCTAGCTTCATTCGGAGAACATAGTTAGCTACCTCAACCTATTTCAAGTGGAAAAGAAAACGCCTTAAGAAGATTTTTGCTCTTTTTAACTCCTAATTTTACGAACCCGGTCATTTTTTGTTTTTGTATAGTTTCTTACCTCTTGCTAGCTAACTCGCTAAGTCTAACCGGACCGTTTTTTCCCCTCAGTCTTAGTTACTGTGAATTCGGCTACATCCCGTGTTAGTGCCGGACTGTTTTACTTATTTATTGATTATATAAATGATATAAATCGAGGTTTTTGGAGTAGGAAGAACCGCCCTGGTCTCTACCGCCAGCCGGAGGAGGAATTTAGCTGATCAGCACAGAAGCGTTAAAGAGGACGAGGCGCAGGTTTTTTTTTCTGCTCAAGAACCATTATTAAGAAAGACGCCCAAGGAAAAGATTTTGGCTAAAAGATGTCTGGTCGACCCAGAACCACGTCGTTTGCTGAAAGCTGTAAACCCGCCGTGCCGCAGCCTTCAGCCTTCGGGAACATGAAAGTCAGCAGTGAGTATCAGTTTCCTCCTTCTCACACAAATGCCAGCTGAAGGAACCATCAGCTCATGTCTTTTTAAAGTCTTTTCGTCCATCCAGGTTTCTGTAAAACCATCTAGATTGGGAAGGAAACGAGAATCTTGACTGAACCACCTCCATCCCTGAGTGTGTTGAAACCCTTAATTCATAGTGTAGAAATGAATATCCCATTATGAAGAACTTTAAAAAGAACCGGTCTCTCGTATCTAAATTGTCTGAGATGTCTCCACTTTCAGCGAAGATGTCAGATCGATCTGATGAGTCACACACACACGCGAGTCCCTTCTGATTGTTCCCCATGCTGGAAAGTTGATAGAGCGTCCTGGTTAACCCGAGTGATGGGATCCTCAGGGAGAGAGATCTTGAACATCGATCGGTTAACACAGCTCACACTTTTCTGTTTCGAGGACGCAATGGAGACGTTTGGGAGAAAGAAAATCCAGGTTTAGACGTCCATCGGTTCTACAATAGATCTCAGTATCTCAGTACGTGGAATGAAAGCTTTCTCTTGAACCCTTGCTTGCAGGAGGTTTGGGAAAATTCGATGGTCAGATGATGAAATTCGTGATGGTTTGAATCCATTCCATGTGTAACCGTACAAACCGTTTATGCAATATGTCTTGTTTTTTATTCCCCCTTTTCTTTCCGAAGCCTCTGATCATTTATGTAGGACCCGTGAGAACACTCAGAATATTCCCAGTCAGCCTGCGACAATATCAGCATTACAAAGGCTCAAACGATATCGTTATAAACGAGCGCTATAACGCACACCCCTGATGCATATTCACGGTTTGGGCCGGTGTTGGATAACAGCTCGAGCTCCTCCGGGACTTTAGACTGGTGTCCAGTTGCTTGAAGAGTGTGGGGATTGGCTGTAGAGTGATGTTCTCTACTGCAATGAAACATCGCTGCAGCCCGTAATGTGGTTTAGGAGATGTAGAGATGATTGGGGGGTGGAGGGGTCCAGATTTTGGGATGAACTACGTACTGCTTTGTCATTAATCATTATGTGTCATGCATTTTTAGGAAGAACAGGTCACTGGATTGAGTCATTGGCTTTGTCCCAACTGACCTTCAAATCCTGTCCTAGTGCCCTGTTAGTAACATACTTGGCAGGTTACATGGGACATGTTGTACAGCTGTTTAATTTCCAGGTTTGGGGTGAAGCGTTTTGCAGCATGGATTAAGGTTTGGGTTCTTGGGTTTAGATTTACACAAGATTTATATTATATTATAGCAGTGGGGGATGGAAAAAGTCATAGCTATAATTATTAGAAGTATCCATCATGCCAGCTTCATCACCATGCATAAAACTATAAAAGTGGACTGAACTAAGTATTTAGACGGAGACAAAGTATGGAAGCAAAGCTGATAACTATATCATGCAGCCAATAACTTGTATTTATGTAAGTACAGAGTAAAATACTAAAAATTCCCTTAAAAATCCAGCGCATTCGACTTCCAATAAATTTTTTTTTAAGCAATATAATTTGCCCTCTGTGGTCAGATTGACATGACGTGACTGTGCACTAGTCATAGTGGTAACGTGAAGTATTTTATGAAGCAAAACACAACTTGAATGCGTCTCGCACTGTTACCGATTCTATATCAATTCTAATAACGGTATCACCGTAGGGATTAATATTAGGGGTGTAACGGTACACAAAATTTACGGATCGGTACGTACCTCACGGTTTCGGTTAAATACTTTTATCAGCGTAGATTATTATTATTATTCAACGTCATCATTTAAATAGTTTACATTTTCAAAACAATTGAAAATGAAATTGCTGGTTGGTTAAATAATATAACATATTTGATATTTTATAGAAGTAATATAGAATTAATAAAATGAATTATATTCACTTTATTATATTGATTCAAATTGAATGATCAGATAAATTGACACAAATTACATTGATTAAATACAATTAAATAAACGGAACAATCTAATTAAATAGTTTTCATTTGTTAGACCCTATTTGGGTAAAATAGATGTGTGTGTGTTTTACATTATATTTAGTTTTCTAAATATCTGATCTGCTTAAATATTCTTATTTAAATGTACTTTAACAAACGTCTTCATTCCTTCCTTCTTTCATTTATTCACTCCTTCGAAATGTGAAATTGTCAGGATTTTTTTCTTTAAAGAGAAATTCGTGAAGCAGGATATAAAACACTAAAGTATCCATAGCAGACTAGACTAACTATAGTTTATTTTATACCTCTGGCATTGTTGTGTATAATGATAATAAACAAACTTAATATATTCCTGATGGAACTTGGATTTTAACTATTTTGCGCACGTAAAAAGGATTGTATTCGGTACACGTGTACCGTAATCGAAATCCCTGCAGCGAGAAGTTTTGGTACTGATACGTCTATCGTTAGACCTCTAATATATACCTTACCAAAAGCCACCGTTGCGATTATTATACCCATATTACAATTCCACAGTCTCGTAGGTTTAAAAGCATGATTATAATTTGCAGTTGCAGTAGACTGGAAATGCTGCCGTGCTCTGCCCCACACTCCTGACAGAGATGTACTGTAGCACAGATATGTACTCGGCACGTGGGTTGGATAATGCAGAAATCCCACTGATCTTTATTACGGCTCAATCAGCCTCCTCTGGAACGGCGCTCGTTGCCGGCTGGCGCAGGTCTTCAGCAGATCAGCGAGCTCTTTCTGCTTTAATGTGTGTGCGGAAAAGAGAAAAACGACTGCGGAAGCTGTTGTCTTTGATTAGTGGCTCTAAACATTTAGCATTTCCACTGGAAAAGCATTTCCTTATAACATCTATAGGGGAATTGGGGCAATACGCCATATCAGCATGGTTCACCAACTCCAGACCTCGCCTTGTTTTTAAAGCTGACCAATCAGCAGTCTTCGATTGATATCCAAAGTTTTTTTTTTTAAATACCATATTCACGGTAAATCTGGCTTTGATGAACGGCTAGACGTGTGGCGCCTGTGTCCACCCACAGTAGGCATCTGTTGACTCGTTGGAGTGATGCTTGACATGAGTCTTCTGGTGTCGTAGCTCATCCACTTCAATGTTTGACATGTTATTTGTTCTGAGATTCTTTTCTGCTCACAACGTTGGTAAAGAGTAGCTGTTTGAGGTACTGAAGTGGTAGAACTGTGGTTAAGATGCTGGATTTCTGATCTGGGCTCTTTTTGATTAAGGTTCTTAACGTTCAAGTGGCTCCGTTATCTCGGAAGAGAAATTTGAGTATTTCTGGGTTACGCTGCCAAATGCTGTAAATGCTACTATAGCCTTCAGTCTGTTTGAACTAGTCTGTTTCATCGCCACTTTTATCAACTAGGTGTTTCTGCTAGATGTTTTTTGTGTTTTGCACCACTATATGCACATTGGCAGTGTATGTAAGTGTGTATAAGACAACCTATGCAGTGACTTGAGGAGCTCCAGCATCTCTTTGGATATCATTGGTTACCACCAAGCAAACCTGCTCTAGAAAAAACAAAAACAAAAACCAGATAGAGATCCATCCATCCATCCATGCATCCATCCATCCATTTATCCTGTTGCATTTGATTAAGTAAATACACAATGCTAAATCCAGACTTGATACATTTCAATGTGTAAAAGAAACCGATGTAAAGAGGAATTTGGTGTGTGTTTCTGTGTTTTTGAAATTGACACTTGAACAAAGGACGATACGTTAAAGGAAAAACATATTCAGCTCTTATATGATAGCGGGTCGTGTGTGTGTGTGTTGCTCCACCTGAACTTCTTTAGATTGTGAGAGATCGCTCAACATTACCAAACCTTGAAGGAGCCTCCAGCTGTCTTAAAACACATACTTACACACTTAGACTACTCTTGAGTGGCTCTAAGTGTTCTAAGCTTGTTCTTACTTGCAAATACAAAAAAATAAATAAATCCTGTGAATGGGAGTGTATTTACTGAGAATATGCAGTGTGGAGCTGTGGGTGTTTTTCTGCATCCTTAAGTCTGATGTTGAATTGGTAAAGAACGAGTGATTCCCGATCGGATATAATATGAAATATACTGGAACACTTAAAGACATTTCTGGATGTGCACCTGGATGTTAATGCAGTCATCCAGTCATGTGACAGGCTTCATGCAGAACAGTAGCAGAAAAGAAAGTTCTCAGGACACTGAACACAAGGTCCCATAGTGCGTCCCCATAAGTTCCCGATCATGCGGTGATCTGCATTTTGTTGCTTTTCTGCGCATCGAGGTTGTAACGATTGATTCAAGGTTTAAGACGCATCGGATTTGTACAAACTGAAGGTTTTCTTCTTGGTGAAGCGCTGCTCTGTAGAGGTTTTTTTTGTTTGTTTGTTTTTCACGCTATTCTGGGTAAATGCTGAAGATGGACGTGTGTGTGAAAATTCCAGGAGATCAGCACTTGAAATACTCGAAACAGTCAGACGCAACCATTGTCTCTGAGGTCGTATTCTTTCTACACTGTTCTGATGTTTTGAACTGTATCTGCATGACCTTTTTGCGTTTTGCTGAGCGTATTGGTTTGCTGAGAAACATCCAGGGAAATGATCACATTGCATAACATTTGTCAAACAGTGAGTGGTGACTTGTCACATTTTTTTTTATACAGCAGGGGAATAGTGGGAATCCAAATCAGCCGACTCCAGTTAGTCTCTCATAAGCTTATTGTCATCATATCGCAATATTAATCGTAATAAAATTATTATATTGTCCAGCTTTATAGGGAACTGCAAATTCAATTACTTCATCTTTTCAGGGTTTATGCAAATTGTAAATAGGTTATTTTAAGTCCGTGTATGTCAGTAGCAATTACCACAAAAATGAGTAGACGGACAAATCAACCAGACTATAAACCAAAGACAACTTCCTCAACTTCCATTTGGAATTCAGACATGACCAGATCATATATACAACGTGTAGTATTGGACAATCCAGACTCTCGCACGCTTTCTTGCTAAACGAAGAAGAACCCCGTGTCATCACTGTAAAACAAACACGACCATAAAACACACATTAATGGACTGTAATGCACAAAAATACAGCTTTTCTGCTCAGAATGACACCAAAGAAAATCCAAAAATACTTACGCCACATTAAACTGGAGGACTTTATATAACCACAGAAATCTGCTCTCGTCTAAACTAAAATACAGTAAACATCTCATCATACCCACTTGATCTTACCATGGAAATAGGCACTGATACTGGCATGGTATTAAACAGACAGAGAGATAACATGGACAAAAGTTTGTGGACATGAACGTAAGCTTGCTATTTGCTTTGCTATGTCGTTTTCTTTGGCGTAAATCTTCTCTTCGCCCCTCGCTGTTTTCTCTCCGTTATGCCATTTTGCAATCGCAGCGTGATCGGTGTTGTATGGAAGCCCGTTTTCACCACATAAAAAAAATAAAATAAAGTTTGCCGACTTTTTCTTGTGAACATCCAACATTTCTGGTGCATCCATAAAGCTGTTGGTGGTGTATGAACGAGGCTTTATCTGCTTCATCTGTGGTGTTCCGTCTCCTCCAAAGCTTATAGTTAGATGTTAGCGTTCTCTCTAGGCATCGGAGGCTTAGCCGAGGTCAGAGCGCAGGGTCGGTCAGGATAGAGTTCCCCTCGATGACAGAGTGTTTAAGTTCATTGCTGAAGAGTGGCAGCTTGGTATTTCTCGGCTTTGAACCCTGTTTTTTTTTATCCTGAGCTCAGATCCTTAACCACTTAGCTTCCCTAAATCAGGTGAAGGGAGATTAAATGTTACTGCATCCAAAGACAATTGTCTGCCAAATTTGTGATAATAGTTTGGGGAAGAACCACATTTGGCGCACAAGTCAGGTGTCCTAATACATTTGGCTACATGTTGTAAATAGATCTGTTTGAAGCCCATCAGACTGATCAGACACATTGTCTCGCTTTCAGTTCCTTATATAACCCTTTCCTATTTCTGTGAGCAGCCTCGAAGCAGACGTTCTTAAACTGGGTGTGGTTTAGCTGGAGGTGTGTGATGCCTGCTGCTACATTTCAAAGCCAGCGTGTGTTCAGACATGCTCTTTCAGACAGCATCTTCTAAATACAGTATATCTCTATCTGGATTGTATCAAAAGTCCTTAATGCAAACTGCTGCTGTGCATAAATCCTTCCTAGGTAAGTTATGCTTATTTTGGGATGCGTGTGTGTTCGTGTTTAAGACTGCTTGTTAATCTGATCGGTTTTTCGACTCCGAATGTCACGCGTAAAGCAAAGAGGCACAGTAACCTAAGACCTAAAATCCAACACACAAATGCAGAAACGCTGACCGCGTGTGTGCACGTCAGAATGTGTGGGCGTGTACTCTGACCCCTCACATGACACGGCTCAGTCGATGGTTCGTGCTCTTTGTCCCCTTCCTTTACATATACGTGCACGCACAGGAAATTAAGAAACGTAATCTGCTTAGAAAGGTCCAAAGGAAAAGAATATCACAGCATGCGGTCTTGATTAAAAAAAAAGCATGACCTTAATTTTCACTCTGTGTTTATTAAAAGCTTCCCCGAGCCCTTTCCTAAAGTATGAATGAACTCTGCTAGGTTTCGTTCTCTCAGCCTCACAGCTTTGCATTTTCAGGCTGGTCTGACCAGTTTAGAATTTTTATACTAGGTGAGGTAGCGCTAGCAAGCAGACCGATCTTCATGTCTGTCGCAGTGAGGTCGTTTTCACGAACGACACTACCAACGAGCGCAAGCGTCTGTTTTCTTATGCTTTCTTGCGCTCGAAATAACATGACTGCGTCTGAACGCAAGCAAGGTCAACATAAAGACAAAGTCGCAACCCATGTGGCTTCATGGTGATGGTTTTGAAGGAATTGTGTTTACTCCGCTGAGAGACAATGGGGAGTAAAGAGTGCAAACCCTCAGACAAAGGTGGGTCTCCTGCTAATAATAATAGTTTGTTTATCTAAGATTTCTTCGATCTTTTTGGATAAATGGCTGAAATATTCCTGCTTAGAACTGTATTCGTGAGACTGTCGGGTTGTCGTTCGGAGCGCCGCGTTCTTAAATATTAAACTTGTGAATCCCGGCCATGTAAAACCTACGGAAAAATATTGTCGTATGAACCATGTGATATTGTCCACAAGAGTATGGAATATGTGTGTACTATTAAAGTTATTGAGTATGAACATTTGAACTAAACATGTTCCCCATCATTGGAATTCCAAAAGCTTTGGTCACCTTTAAACCCACTGAAAATTCTGATACGTTTTTTTTTTCTGGATTTCTTGAATTTGTAGATATATTTAAGTGTAAATTCAGATTTTTTTTAATGTAGACATGACGATCATGTTGCCAAAGTTTTAATAAGAAATGGAGGTCGTCATTACTGTGTATGAAACCAGAAGGATGGGAAAGTTTTGGCAACGTTTTTCCACGTGCTTTTAATTCTCTCGATGTGCGTTAAGAATGCACTTTGATTACGTCATCGATATGCGGTCATGTTGCTGCTGCTTCTTCACGCATTACCCGGCCGTAATTCAACCCGTTTAGTCAAGTACACAGTACAAATGTGTTCAAATCTGTGGTTTAATCAAATCATGTGACTGAACTAGTTTTTTTATTTATAGCGATCTGACGGGGAAGTTGTTTTAGAAGCTGGTGTATGAGTCAGTTGTATTGTTTCTATCTCAGAAATTCAGTATGTACACCGATCAGGCCTAACATTGACATTATAACATTATGAGCAGTGAATATCACTGATTATATCTTCATCATGGCACCTGTTAGTGGGTGGTGTATTTATTAGGCAGCAAGTGAACATTTTGTTCTCAAAGTTGACGTGTTAGAACCGGAAAAAACGGGCGAGCGTAAAGATTTGAGCGAGTTCGACAAATTGCGATGGTTAGACGACTGGGTCAGAGCATCTCCAAACCTGCAGCTCGTGTGAGATGTTCCTGGTCTGCAGTGCTCAGTATCTATCAAAAGTGCTTCAAGGAAGGAACAGTGTTGAACCGGCGACAGGGTCATGGGCGGTGGTGGACAGTAACGAAGTAAATTAAATTTGTTACTCTACTGAAGTAGTTTTTCACGAATCCGTAGTTTGCACTAGTGGTCCCCAACCCCTGGGCCGTGGGTCAATTGGTACCGGGCCGCACAGGAAGAATACATAATTTACATTATTTCCGTTTTATTTATTATCTGATTCTGAACAGTGTTTTATTTTGCAAAATTCAACACATCTGTCTATAACTCACTCTTGATGTATGCCATGATGTTTGCCTCGGTCACATGTCTTACCAACATCCACTACCTTCTTAAAGCTGCTCCGCCCGCTAACCCAAGCTAGCAAAATTAACAAAAAACAACACAGTGGATTCACGATTATTATTATATTTAGAAAATATCAGTTTTAATGGTGCTTGTATCATTTTACTTTGTTGTATTTATCAACAAAATAAAAATAGTGGCTGACATTAAACTGGTTCGTGGTTCAAAAAAGGTTGGGGACCGCTGCTTTACACATTTCCAAGTCAAATATCTTACTTTCTATTTGACTACATTTCAGGAAATCAGTCGTTCTTTTTTTTATTTTTTTATTTGAGAGTGGATAAAATCTGGTCAAGTAGCAAGCTATCGATCAGTGTTGAGCCCACAGTCTGTATTAAACCTTTGGTTGCTGCTCTGCATTTTGCCAATTGTTTATTTTTACCGCTCATTTGCACGCTCACGTCCATTATTATATCATGTCAAGGTCAATGAACCTGGTCGGGATTCGGGAGTGCTCACCCATCGCCCGGAGACGTTGGTTGTTTTGGTTTCTAACTGAAGAACTGACAAACCCTGGAGTGACATCACAGTACTCAAGAGAAAGTTTAAAAGGAGCACTTTTACTGGAGCAATATTTCACCTATGTATCTCTACTGTTACTTAAGTAGCCACCACAATGTTGTCACTATAGCACTCCTTCTGAATCCCACCCCTTGGACACTAGACATCGTCTGAACACGTCCATACTCTTAATGAGACAGAAAGTACGACGTTAGTCCTCGCTCTTATACGGAGGTGATTCTGGATACAAGTCTCAGAGGCGTTCCAGATTCATTTATCTTCACTAAAGCGATTCATCTCGATCATGCTCACAGCTGCTTCCTCATCCATCGATCATATATTAAAGACCGGTTAGAAGGCATGCCAGGCATTCTTTCACACTGACCTGAACATTTCCTTCAAGGAAGCTGAGGTGCATCTGGGGCAAAGGAGAGACAGACATAAAGTCTGTGGGAGTCTTCGCTGTAGTCTGCAGTAGTGGTGGAACTTTCTCTGCAGTGCGGCTGAAATCTCGTCTCCATACTGTTGCGTGGAACGTTTTTGTCCGGTGTCTGTGATTTTTCATAACTGCGCCTATGCTTAATATTCAGTGTAATGTTGCAACCACTTTTTTTTGTGTTTGTTAATAGAACAAACATTTTTTTTTTATTTATTCTGGCTCTTCATGATGCAGGGATTTGTGGTTTCCTTGTTCTCATGATGAGCTTTTAGAGTAAAGGAGAAGAGAAGCTTCTCACAAGCACGGTTCTTTTTTTTTTCTACTGCATTAGTTATTAATTTTACGTTCAACTTGCTTTAAAAAAAACACGAAATGGACAAAAGTATTGAGACACCTGAATTATTATTATTATTATTATTATTTTTATCAGACGTGGCTCTTCCCCAAAAGGCCCTCGATTGTAGAGAAAGTCTTCAGATGAGGTAGCATCAAATATTCTTTACTGACTGCACCCCAGGCCTCCTCACTCTACCTCAGTACCTGACTTTACTAACGCCCTTGTGGATGAAGGAGCACAATATCCACAAACACACTCCCAAAATCTAGTGGAAGCTTTAGTGCTTTTGAGAAAAAAAAACTTTAATAGGAAAATAGTTGGTTTTAATTCTCTGTTGTCCAGAATTTACAATTTTTACAAATCAAGATATGTTTATTCAGTCGGAGACACTGCGTCTTCATTATTATGTTCATGTTTGTGTTGTGCCATCTATGACCTTTTAAACGTAACATATATTGCGGTTGTACAAAGACACTTCAACTATTGTCAAATTGAAACAGAAATCAAAGTCTGATTTGCAGTCGTCCCTAAAGAATGTAAAATCTCTGGATATTCTCGCTGTGTGAGGCAGTGAAAAGAAAACGGTATTTGTTTCCGGGTTGTTGTTGATAAACGATTTCTGTCCGTGTTTCTATTAAATAAATATTATTGAACTTTTTTTTTTTCCCCCATAACAATTTTTTTCAATGTACAATTTGACCTTTTTCTGAAATTTATTTATTTAAATTAGTTCAAATTAAAACTCATCAAAGAGCATCTGTAAAATGTCTCAATGCTACTGATGAAATCAGTTTGTTCCCTTTATTCGGCCCTTTAGGGTGTACAAACTGCACATTTATCAGCGTGAATCATTGTGATTGCTCTTCAGATCTGCTCAGGGGGAAAAAATGAGTCATTTTCTGAACACCATTCAACAACAGTTGCGCCGTCACAAGCACCGACACGCGGAATTTTCTGGTCTTCGTCAGGAGAATCAGATGGTCATGACGTGTTTATTCATAACACTGGAGTAATCAGCCTACATCGTGTATGAGCGATCCTCACTGCCTCAACGTGTGTGTGTGTGTGTGTGTGTGTGGCTTTAGGAATGTAAAAGTGGAAGGATTGTCTTTGTATGACTCGTTCAAAATTTTTCATGTTTCAATGACTCATCACTTCATTCATGCCTGAACGGGGGAGTGGTGGATCCGTCACACACTCGCACACCTATTTTCTGTCCTCTGGGGCAGGAGAACATTTTGTAATGTTAAATGTAATTATATTAGGGGTGTAACGGTACATAAAATTGAATTTCGGTACAAAATGCCCGCTTGGTTAAATAATATATGAAATTATATTTAATAAAATTTAAAAAAATTAATGTTATGAAATAAACTTTATTATATTGAATAAATTGAGTAAGCGTTCAAAAAGCACTAATTGGTTTGATTTAATAAAGTTGAATAAATGGAAAGATTTAATGAAAGTGTACATTTGTTAGACCCCCATTTGGGTAACAAAATCTGGTTTATTTTTTCCCCACATTTAATATTTTTTCATTTATTCACTCCCTCATTATGCAGAATGGTCAGGGTTTCCTCCTTTTAAGAGAAAATATAAAACGCAAAAGAACTGTACTAAAAACGGATGTGGCAGGGATTTACTCACACATGCTCTCTTCAAATCGTTAATAAAGTTGAATAAATGGAAAGATTTAATGAAAGTGTACATTTGTTAGACCCCCATTTGGGTAACAAAATCTGGTTTATTTTTTCCCCACATTTAATATTTTTTCATTTATTCACTCCCTCATTATGCAGAATGGTCAGGGTTTCCTCCTTTTAAAAGAAAATCTAAAAAACGCAAAAGAACTGTAGTGAAAACGGATGTGGCAGGGATTTACTCACACATGTTCTCTTCAAATCGTACATTTATTGTTAAAAAAATAAATAAAAAGCCTTTACACATCAGGCGGCATCACATGACCTGTTCATTGATAATTCTTTTAGAACAACTTACTCAGGTTTGTTTTATTCTCTTTGCATATTATAAACTTCAGACTAACAGTCAATGGAAATCATTTTAAATGTGTTCGTACTCATTTCTTTATTAAAATGACGTCTCTACCATGCCTCAGGACACAAGACTTTCACAGTCAAAGGATCTAAGAATAATTGGACACTGAGTTCTACAAAATCTGTCATGTTTGATATCTTTTCACCCCTGCTGTTTTATACTTTTAATATGTGATCTGCCAATAGGTGAATCAATTGTTCATTCTTTTTGTTGACTCAGATGGACGAGTATACAGACAAGTTTGAGGCATTTAATAGGTTTTTTTGTTGAATAGGGGAATCATTGACATAAATCCAGTATAGATACAGTGTGATCAATCTCTTTAAACCAGTTGGTGAGAACTCTAGCTTGCTTTCAGCATTTGACGAACTGCTTTTCCTTTTACAGTCTCAAAAAAACATGTTGTTCTCTGCTTTTGCCATTGTTCATGAGCACCAATGTTTATCTTCCGAATGGTGAGAGTTTATTAGTGTAAGGGTTGCAAAGCGGTGGAACATTTCCAGGAAATATCCAGTAACTTTCCATGGAAACTTCATTTGGGGAAATTTTTTGTAATATTCCAAGTTGGAAACTTACCAGGGACTTATAGGAATTTATGGGAAGTACTTTGATTGACTATATATATATATATATATGTGTGTGTGTGTGTGTGTGTGTGTGTGTGTGTGTGTGTAATTTTTACCTATATTTGTTCCTTCTTATAGTGTAACCTGCAATTTAGTAAATTCCTATTTAATTCCCATTTTGAAATTTCCTGGAATTCTGCTAACCCTAATTAGTAACAAGTTTTTTTTATATTTTTTTGTTATTTTTTAAACGACTGCATGTCTTCGGAGAAATGACACTCCTCGCCTCACATGTACAGTTCCAGTCTGTGCGCCATGCAGCATTGAACCTCCTCTGGCAGCTCAGAGTCTCAACACCCCACTAAGAAGCTTAATTTTTAATTTGTCACCCATGTGTAGAATGAATGAAAACGATTGACTCATAAAACTATTTTCACCTCATGCGATCATGTTCCAGCTCATGCTGCCGTACCGTTTTTCTTTTCTCCCTCTCGCGTTTTTCCTCAGATGACACGTCTACAGCTTTGGTGTTAAGTTGTGCGCGAGTGTCTGTTGAATTACTGCTGGTGCTTAACAAGTACCGATCCCACTGCTGTATAAATAGTTAGTCTGTGTGTGTGTGTTTGTATTTCATGCCAAGGACTGCATTATGGTTCAGTCAGTGGAGTAGGGTGGAATTTCTTTTTGTTTACAGCTTGAGGGCAGTATATCACATCGTACAATAATTGTACACCTCAAATCGACGTGAATATTTGATCACGTGATGCTAGGCAACGTAAGCGCAGTGTACACGTTAACGTACAGCATTTTGCAAAGACCAGCACATGGCAGACTGTTGTTTTGTGGAAATTGTAAAGAAGCAGAAATACATCCTTTGCCGCAGCTCTGCGTTTTCCCAAGCAATAGTTTAGGTTCCTGGTTTCTGTACTAGATCAGTGAGGACCAAAATCACGTCCTTGCACTTGTACAAGTCCTAAAATAATAGCCTCCCTGTTTATTTTTGGAATCGTGTGTGTGAAATTGTAATCCTGCGAGCAGTTTAGGCTACAGTCTAATTTGTGCTGCTTCATTTGAGCTCCTGTGCGTGTTTGCAAAAGAGAGTTTAAGAGAAATGAGTACTGATGGCGCAGTGAAATATCGCCGCCGCCACAGGCGAAGAATTATGCATTTAATATGGAAACATTACGGAAAGCGTTTTTGCAGACATCCTATGCGTAGTTTGTTCAAGCGAACGCAATGGCCGGGATTGTTCTCCCCGTCTTTCTGCTATAACGTGGCCCCCAGAAAGCCTTTAGAAGCAGCTGCTTTGTGTCCTGAATTGAACCTTTTCCTTTTCCACAATGCTGATCCAGGCTCATCTCACATCAACACATGCAGCTCGCTTCATTAGTATGTAAAACGCAAAACCTGATCTCGGATTAGCACACCGGCTGCGAAGACGAGTGTTAATCATGTGACCGGAGATTCACTTCTTAGATGGCTGGTATTCCGAGGAGGGAATATGTGCCAACCAGGACGTGAGCGCAGGTGTGAACGTCTCATTACGTCTCTCTCCCTCTCTCTGTCTCCTGATTCCTGAGCATCCCAATTTTCACCTTTCAAACACTAATTTGCGGAAGAACTTGCTCAAGGGGGCCGGCGTGAATTAAAATCGCACCAAAAACATAGATTTTGCATGAATCCATTTTCCCCCCCAAAGGAACATGTAGTAACACTTTACGTGATAGGATGAGAAGAGCCGTGTTTTAGACTAATGGTTGTATTTATTAAAATGATAATACTGGCATGTACGTTGTCAGTGATTTGCTTCCTAACAAAGCACAAATCAATATTGAAACGTTTTCTCTTCTCAGGAGATAAGGATGGCAGTAAGGTGACGACTGTCGGCGCGACCCCCGGCCAAGGTCCCGATCGACCCCAGGAGGTCAGCTACACGGACACCAAGGTCATCGGAAACGGCTCGTTCGGAGTGGTGTACCAGGCCAAGCTGTGCGACACTGGAGAACTGGTGGCCATTAAGAAAGTTCTGCAAGACAAAAGGTTTAAAGTAAGGAAGGAGTCTCGACCGTTTTTGCTGTGGAGAAATTATCAGGATGAGACTCTGTAATTCTTGTTCTGAATAAACTTGAATTAATATGTGACGTCTTGATGAAATGCTAATTATTCCCATGTAGTTGGGGAGGTTTTGTCAAATTCTGTGTATGTACCTAGCAAATACCAGTTCTATAAAACATGAGTAGACAGATACAGACATTAGATGGATTAGATTAGATGTGCTTGTGGACTTTTCAGCCACAAAGGTGTTAGTAAGGTACTGTCAGGTATTGATGTAGGGGATATGAGGAGGTCTGGGGTGCAGTCAGCGTTTCTATTTCATCCCAAAGGTTTACTATATATATATATAAAGTACAGACCAAAAGTTTGGACACACCTTCTCATTCAAAGAGTTTTTTTTATTTTCATGACTATGAAAATTGTAGATTCACACTGAAGGCATCAAAAGTATGAATTAACACATGTGGAATTATATATGGAATTATATACATTACAAAAAAGTGTGAAACAACTGAAAAATGTCATATTGTAGGTTCTTCAAAGTAGCCACCTTTTGCTTTGATTACTGCTTTGCACACTCTTGGCATTCTCTTGATGAGCTTCAAGAGGTAGTCACCTGAAATGGTCTTCCAACAGTCTTGAAGGAGTTCCCCGAGAGATGCTTGGCACTTGTTGGCCCTTTTGCCTTCACTCTGCGGTCCAGCTCACCCCTAAACCATCTCGATTGGGTTCAGGTCCGGTGACTGTGGAGGCCAGGTCATCTGGTGCAGCACCCCATCACTCTCCTTCTTGGTCAAATAGCCCTTACACAGCCTGGAGGTGTGTTTAGGGTCATTGTCCTGTTGAAAAATAAATGATGGTCCAATTAAACGCAAACCGGATGGAATAGCACGCTGCTGCAAGATGCTGTGGTAGCCATGCTGGTTCAGTATGCCTTTAATTTTGAATAAATCCCCAACAGTGTCACCAGCAAAGCATCCCCACACCATCACACCTCCTCCTCCATGGTGGGAACTAGGCATATAGAGTCCATCCGTTCACCTTTTCTGCATCGCACAAAGACACGTTGGTTGGAACCAAAGATCTCAAATTTGGACTCATCAGACCAAAGCACAGATTTCCACTGGTCTAATGTCCATTCACTGTGTTCTTTAGCCCAAACAGTCTCTTCTGCTTGTTGCCTTTCATTAACAGTGGTTTCCAAGCAGATATTCTACCATGAAGGCCTGATTCACACAGTCTCCTCTTAACAGTTGTAGAAATGTCTGCTGCTAGAACTCTGTGTGCCATTGCCCAGGTCTCTAATCTGAGCTGCTGTTAACCTGCGATTTCTGAGGCTGGTGACTCGGATGAACTTATCCTCCGCAGCAGAGGTGACTCTTGGTCTTCCTTTCCTGGTGCGGTCCGCATGTGTGTCAGTTTCTTTGTAGCGCTTGATGGTTTTTGTGACTGCACTTGGGGACACTTTCAAAGTTTTGCCAATTTTTCGGACTGACGGAAACTGACATTTCTTTTGATGGCCACTCGTTTTTCTGTACTTAGCTGCTTTTTTCTTGCCATAATACAAATTCTAACAGTCTATTCAGTAGGACTATCAGCTGTGTATCCACCTGACCTCTGCGCAACACAACTGATGGTCCCAACCCCATTTATAAGGCAAGAAATCACACTTATTAAATGTGACAGGGCAAAGCTGTGACGTGAAAACCATTTTAGGTGACTACCTCTTGAAGCTCATCAAGAGAATGCCAAGAGTGTGCAAAGCAGTAATCAAAGCAAAAGGTGGCTACT
>MU551695.1:3825455-3887878 GCA_024362625.1 Silurus asotus | reverse complement strand
GTAATCAAAAGAGAGAGAGCAGAGAGCATTCTGGCTGTCAGTTCTAAATAAACATAAATACATAAATATATATATATATATATATATATATATGAAGTTTTCATCAACAAAACTCAAAGCATTTTACACTTGGTTCATTTGTATAATGTATAAACAACATCTGTCATGTATAATGGTAGTGAATATGAGCAGTTTGCTAAGTTGGCTAGGACGGTCCGCAAATCAAGCGCCACTCACTTAGCTGTCGGTAACAGATGCATCAAAGAGAGCAACCCTACTGCAAGTTCAGTGAGCAGCATCATAAAACACCAGACAAAATAATGGAGCTCTGATGCCTTGATTAGCCGATGTCTATTGTGCGAGTCAAGGGGGTCCTACTTGGATTCAATTTACACTAGACCCGGGTGGCGTAACCAAGAACAGGCTGATAAGTTTTAATACAGCATTTCATGCGTATGTCGCACAAATCGTGAAACTTTTTCTTAATACACATTGTTTGATATATATAGTTTCATAAATTCTACATGAGCAATACAAGGCTTTAAATACACCTGGCAATTGGTGATCGTATCGGAGATCGGCCAGTAATAAAAAAAATAAATAAATCGCCTGCCTTTAAACGATACGTTAACAAAGTGTGCGCGGGTTACGCGTTGGCGTGAGTACGAGGACAGGAATGCAGCGGGGCAAAAAGTAAACGAGAAATAAAAGAAAGCTCTATCTGATGAACCATCGCCCAACGTCTCTTTCTTCGAACCCGGAACCAGATCTGTTACAGATTTGTCATATCAAATTATAGTGAATTTAACCGAAAATCTTGCACAGTTTCCTCTCTCTGCTCAGTGTTGGTGATTTTAAAGATAAAATATCACTGTATAACAAAGCTTCATTTCTTTCTTTGCTCTTTTTTTTTTTCTATAATGCCGATTAAACATTTTTAATAAATAAATTCGGAATAATCGAAATTATCTTTTTAATAGAAATTGTACTCAAGGTCCCTTTTAATGAAGCCTTATAAAAAAATATATCAATTTCATGTGTATTTATTATTGCCTTATTTTCTTACCTAATTCTTTATTTTATTTTTTTTTGTCTGGCAGAAGGATGAGGTGTATCTGAACCTGGTCCTGGACTACGTTCCTGAGACGGTGTACCGAGTGTCCCGCCACTACAACCGAGCCAAGCAGATCCTCCCAGTGATCTACGTGAAGGTCTTTTACATCTTTCATTCTCATGGAATTTGGTGAAAAGTGATGCTTTATGCAACGGCAACATCGTCCGACGAAAAATGAAAATAAATTGCTGTTTGCGTTTCAGCTGTACATGTACCAGTTGTTCCGAAGCCTGGCATACATACACTCGTTCGGCATCTGTCATCGAGACATCAAGCCCCAGAACCTGCTGCTGGACCCGGAGACTGCTGTGCTAAAGCTCTGTGACTTTGGGAGGTGGGAGGGGAAGAAAAAAAAAAAAGAGAACTAATAACAAAATGCCGAGATTTACAGTCCGTCTTTTTAAAGTTCTGCAAGTCAAATGGACTGAATTCCAGCTCTTCATTTTTTTTTAACTACATATCCAGTCACCTTGACTTTATTCTGATGGACATTTTATGATCTTTATAACTGACGGCCTTAATTCAGGAACCTCACCCCAGTAGTAAAACGAGAAACATAAACCCACAATTACTGTAATAAAGAGTAATATCGGTTGCAGTGGTGACGAAGAATAATTTGCCATAGTAACAGTATTTTTTTTTTCTTTTTTTTCTTTTTCCCTGCAGTGCTAAGCAGCTGGTACGTGGTGAGCCCAATGTCTCCTACATCTGCTCTCGTTACTACCGAGCCCCAGAGCTCATCTTTGGAGCTACAGACTACACTTCCAGCATAGGTATCTCCCTATTTACCACTAATCTACTCCCAGTCTAACACCAGTGTGTCCCAACAGCACATAAATTTGTATTAAATCATTCATAAGATTTTTGCAAGTAAAACATGGTATGGATGCTTTATGTATATAGAAACTCGCTAATGTGAAGCTCAATTACAAATTATACAGTGCATAATTAACATGTATATACGTGTGTGTGTGTGTGTGTGTGTGTGGGGTGGGGGGGGTGGGTGTATATGTGTGTGTATGTGTGTGTGTATTTGTGTGTGTGTGGATGTATATGTGTGTGGGTGTGTGGGGGGGGGATATTCGTGTGTTTTATATTATATATTTATACACAATACAACTTTTTTTTCAAACCCTTTATTTTTTTATATTAATTTCTTAAAAGAAAGCATTCTACATTATATGGACAAAAGTTTTTGGACACTTTACCTTTCCTGCTATTTGTGGTTCTAGTACAGGGTTTCTTTGGAGGCTAAATAATATTTTGTGTTTACTTCAACTTGAAAACCCAAACCTGTTCCAGCATGGCAATGACCCTGTGCACAAAGTAAACTCCATGAAGATATGGTTACCATGCTTTGGAAAGAAAGATATTGAGTGAAGCTCTGATCTGAACACCTTTGGGATGAAGTGGAACACTGACTGCACCCCAGACCTCCATCACCTCACCTACATCAATACCTTTTGGCTGATGAACACAAATGTCCACAATGACACATTTAAGGATTTAGTGAAACAGAAGAGTGGAGGGAGAAATGAAAGCAAATTAGGACTGATTGTGGAATGCAATGCTCAGAAATCACATGCCGTAATTATGACCAGGTGTCCGCAGGCTTTTGGCAGGATAGTGTGTTTAGTTGGAACAGAAATAGTGATCGCATATAAAAGGAGTTCAGGTATGTGTATAACCAGCCGCATTACTGAAGGATTTAGCTTAGAAGGTGATCATTTCACCACTATAAGAATATTTATATCTTTAGTTCTTGTCGTGAATGTGATCTTGTCTCTGTTGTGTAGATGTTTGGTCAGCTGGGTGTGTGTTAGCCGAGCTGCTGCTTGGACAGCCCATCTTCCCCGGCGACAGCGGAGTGGACCAACTAGTTGAGATCATAAAGGTATGCTTCAACTATTATTATTATTATTATTAATTCTTTCTCAATTCAGAAGTTGCTCTGCAGTTTTGAAAAACCTATACGTAGCCTTGCTGATCACATACTTGGATTAAACTACTCAAGATCCTGCTGTGGTTTAGATCGACATCTAAATAAACACAGTCAGCATTATTTACAGGGGATCTCTGATTTGTTTGCTCTTTGGTGCTCATTGTAATATATTACCGTTTCTATAGTAACAGCTTATTCGCAGGCACTCGTATAGTCGCAATGATTAATGTAAGAAGTCTTTATCATCATTCTAATAGTAGAAACTTCAGGATGTGCTTATTTGTAATCAGCGTTACAGTAAAAGGATGAGTTCTGAATTCATGTATGCACACGTTCAGGTGTTGGGGACTCCCACACGTGAGCAGATCCGTGAGATGAACCCCAACTACACAGAGTTTAAGTTCCCTCAAATAAAAGCCCACCCATGGACTAAGGTGAGTCAGCGTTCATATAAAATTTGACTTTTTTTTTTTCTCTGTCTTTAATTTGCTGAAACACATTCATATGCTGATCATGTCTGATGGCTTTTAAAACCTGTTGCCAATGTCGAAGCTCCCCCTTGTGGCTCTGTGGTCATGATTCAGTTTGCACAGATATTCTGTACATTTAAAGAAAGATGCTCATTTAAATATCTGGCAATAAAGATTTCCTCATACTAGTACAGAAGCTAGAAAACATTGAATTCATTTAGTTTTTTCCTCCTATTTTTGATGATATATTATAATGTAATGATATATGTGTTAGGTGTTCCGGCCAAAGACCATTCCAGAGGCAATCGCTTTGTGTTCTCGGTTGCTGGAGTACACACCCACGGCACGTCTCACTCCTCTGGAGGCTTGCGCACACACCTTCTTTGATGAGCTACGCACTCCTCCTCTGAAGCTCCCAAACGGTCGCGACAGACCCCCACTGTTCAACTTCACCACGCAGGGTATGATTACAACAAACATCACATGTGAACAAACCACATACACAATATACACAGTCTCTCGTGAAACTATGGCAACATCAGAGCCAATTTTTTGGGTTTCTGTATTTCAGCTTGAATTTCCTGATAATTAGATTTAAATGTGTTAAGCAACTTTTTAACACCTCTATATTTAGGTGAGCTGTCGTATGAAACCAGTTTTAAAGTGTGTGCATGTGAACAGCATTTAATATTTGGTTGCATTTTGGGACATTGTCCACCAAGCTCGACTGATAATTTAGTACGTTTTAGACCATGAACAGATTCTTTTTTGTGTTCATACTTCGTAGGTTTTTCTTTACAAAATCCAATATGCCCTTCTCAAGCCAGAAGTAGAAATAAAAAGCTATTTAATTATTTAAACTGTCAGTGTCCTAACAGGAAACACTTGGGCATCAAGAAACGCCCGTCAGTCACACGGGCCAATGTTTTTGGTCACACTATGCCTGGGATCAAAATAAAATATGTTCCAATTTAACACATTCAGATGTAAATATCCAAAAATGAAAGACACAATTTTGATCTCCCTCCTACTTTTCTCATCCCAAACCCCAAGTCTTCATTATCTAGTAAAAACACTTTTGGCCTTTTTGTAAACGTGTCTATCTTAGCACATTCCTGTGTCTGGTTTATGGGGAACTTCTGTACACCGTCACATTCATGAAGTTATCTAATCAACAAGTCATGTGGCATCACTTCAGCACTTGTGCAGAAACAGGGCAAGAACTTTGGACCCCCAACCCCTTCAAACCGTTGTGGTGGTGCCACATGCACGTACACGTTTAGATAATTGCAGGAATGCACAGTAAAGTAGGTGATGTGTGTGTGTGAGTGTGAGATTAACGATTGTTGGTCTGGTTTGTCAGAGTTGTCCAGTAACCCTTCGTTGGCATCTACACTCATCCCTGCGCACGTCCGCAACCAACCCGGAGCCTCCTCTCCATCTAATGCCTCTTCTACTGCAGGTTAATGCTACAATTCTTCTGTGCATTTCTTCTATACAGCATGTATGACATCACTTCCTAAAGCAGAATCTAGAACAAAGAGGATTGTGGATGTGGTTACGTTAACCCTAATCCTTATTTTTTTAAATTTTTGTATATTTTACATCGTAACCTAATATTTATCAGACGTGTGTCTTTTTTTTTCTCTCGCTCTCAGATCCCAGCAGTGGCGAACGTGGCCCAGGCCCGAACGCCGCCTCTGGATCCGCCCCCAACCCATCGACCTGAGCACCACCTGCTCCTCGACAGGCCAATCCCATGCTGCTGCTCATTAACCACGCCCACTCCCCCCTAATGTCAGGGGTCGGGCTATGAAAAAGAAAGAAAACAACACAACAAAAAAAAAAAAAAGATATGGATGAACCAACTGAACTTTATAACCTTCTTCCTCCCACCCTCTCAACTCCTTTTGTCATTTTGATTCTTTTCGTTTGTTGTTTTATATTTATTTATACTAAAGGACAGGAAGGATGTCTTTTAAAAGCCTCTTCTCATTTCCAGGCTCTGGGAGAAGAGCGACGGACTATGGAGAGGTTTAGATGATAATATATATAAATCTATACATGTTTGCTTATAAAGAGATGCAGATATCTAGAATTATGAGTATTTGTGCGACTTTCTGTGCGTCTCTTATGATTTGAGATTTCTTTTTCATTTGGTTAAAACACAGTAGCATTCGTTGCTGCGTGTACTGATAGGAAATGCAGATTTGAGACCCCAACACCGTGGCCCTTTGCCTATTGACCCAGGCCCCATGAGAACAAAGTATGAGGCTGCCTATCTGTGCTCCTCAAAAGAAAGGACCGAGTCAGCAGTCCTTGGTGTGGATTATTATTTTTTTTCTTCCCCCCAAATTGTGGATGAACTTTTTGGTTTAGCGCTGATCTGAGGCCTGTGTGTGTGTGTGTGTGTGTGTGTGTGTTGAAATAGGATCAGCATCCTGTCTGTTAAGCGAACAGAACCGATCCTAGAACAGAGACGTTTAACACGTGTCGCTGTTGATTTGCTCACGGTTAAGGTAATGTATCGAGTTGGATTCGATCACTGATCCCAGATCAGCTTTAAAGGGCTACTACCACCGGAAACGTAAATGGCGAGAGCAGTATCCCCAGACTTCACATGTAGTAGGTTCTCATGTATGATCTTGTGAATGATGTAGCTTTTTTTTTTCGGGTTTCTCGCACTGCCTCATTCATTTCTTCATAAAGTATCCATGTTGTTTATCGAGGGAGTATAGTTTTGCTTTCCTTCGCCTCGCTAGTCTTCCCATCGTTTACTCTGTACAGCCCCCAAAACGCTTGTATGTGAATTGCATACAAAAATCCAGGTTCACCGTGTGTGTGTGTGTGTGCGTGTGTGTGTGTGTGTGTGTGTGTGTGTGTGTGTGTATGTGCGTGCATGGGCACGCATGCTGTATAACTACTGTATTTAAAAGAAAACCGACAATGAACAAAGGCGGAAATGTTTTAATTGTGAACTATGGATGAGCCACTTCCTGTTAGCCGTAGAGTCCAAAATGTCTGAAAGACCTGTGGAGGACGCATCTGTTTAGTGTTTGGAGTGTTTTTACTTTCATTTTTTTTGTTTTTTTTTTTTTCTTTCTTTGTTTAATTTCTCGTCCTATAATCTAATCTAAGTAGGACAGGGTTTTTTTTTTCTCCTTATTTCGTATTTTATTTGATTTTTATATTACAAGTGCAACGATTGATTCAGCTAAAGACTTCCAGCATTAAGTTTGTCGCCTATACGATCATGCTGATTATTAAGCCGAATTGCAATGTCTGTAAACGTTGCTGATCCAAGAACGTGCACTGGATCACAGTCGGTCGTTTGCTGCTGATCCGGGATCAGTTAACTGGTCCCGAGTCAGATTTCCCTGAAGTGCTGCTGGAAAGGTGCTGCTCTTATGTCGTATCATGCGCCGGTTCTCGCATTGTCGCCTGGGTCATTATTGTAGCTTTGGGCCAACGAAGTATCGCACATCTCTATTACGAATTTAGCATTATGAGTTAGCATGGTTTGTGAAGCATGACATCAGTTTATTTTGTCTACACTTTAAAGGAGGGGTTTGCACAATTTTTCACAGTGCTAATGTTGTGAATTTATAAAATCCATAAAATCTTTGGCTGATTTATCGTTTTGTAAGTAATCATCTCAGTCTGATATTCTTTAATGGCTTGAATGTTTACAAGCTTTTTTTTTGGTTCTTTACAAACATCTTCATTACATCAATTCCAGTATATTTCGGCCTTCAAGGAGATTCCGAGTCTGTTGTCTAAAATGACTGCCCGTGTAAAATGCATTCAACTGCACTATAAGGATTTGTACAGCAGTTGTGTGTGAATCTTTTATTACATTATCCATGCAACTAAACAAACATTTGATTGGATTTTCTTGGCTCTGATTGGTGGAAAAATGTGCAAATTTTTCCCCTTCGTTTATTTCATGCTTAAAGTGAGTTTGCTAGACTGAGTCTCGCTTCATAATCCATGCGTTTTCGTATATATTCCTACAACAGGATGCAAAGGGTAAAATCTAGTCCTGGAGGGCACAGTGTTTATTACAGTAAGATTTAGAAGATCTATTAAAATACAGAGAACGAACTTGTGGACATGCAACTTTTCTTGCTTTTGAGGAATTTGTTTTTAATTCAATGCTGAACTACAGTCAGATCTGTTTCCTGTGACACTGCACTGATGCTGAGACTTTTTTATTTTTTTGTATCTCCCCTTCCAATGGTGCTCATGTGTTACTTTCCCCATTCCTGCAGTGTACTTTTACTCACGAGAGACTCGGTGGTAACGGAACGACGCTCTTATTTTGCTCATTCAGCCGAAACAAGAACCGTTTTAATGACGTACTCGCTTGAGTTTTAGCAGTTTCCTTTGTTTGTTTGTTTGTTTGTGTTTTTACCCTCTAACCAGTAAGAAAAGGATGTGATCTCTGATGTACGATTTCATGTTCTGCAGTATTACCTAATCAAACTCAATGGCAATAAGTATTACACAAGTGGATGTTGGGATTTTATTTGTACTATTATTCATTTGTTTACAATGCTCTAACATGTGCTTTCAGCGGCACCCAATCAGAAGAGAGAGATGTCATGTAGCATTAAGTACATAATTAAAAAGAGAATAATTAGAACAAGAGTATGTTAATGCTTTCTGCCTGTAAAATCTACAGCCATAAATGTTGCTTCCTTAAACGACTACGGAACCGATCACGTTTCTAGTTACGTTTTTTTTTTTTTTTTTTTCCGGAACCTGTACAGGTTGGATGAACGTGATGAAATGTGGGGGGAAAAAAAAAACACAAGGTAAATAAAGTAAAATATATTCACTGCATATTTGGACACTTGTGTTTAGCTGTTGTTGGTTGTAAGAGACTTTGTACCTACAGACAGAACTGATTAAGATGTTGCTTTTACTTGAATGCCTGTTGACAAAATTTTATTTAATTCTTATTTTTTTATTCCTTTTTTTTTTTTTTTTTTTTTTAAAAAATTCCCTCTAAAAAATTTTTTTTTTTTCCCCGTTTTTTTTTTTTTTTTTCCGGAACCTGTACAGGTTGGATGAACGTGATGAAATGTGGGGGAAAAAAAAAAACACAAGGTAAATAAAGTAAAATATATTCACTGCATATTTGGACACTTGTGTTTAGCTGTTGTTGGTTGTAAGAGACTTTGTACCTACAGACAGAACCGATTAAGATGTTGCTATTACTTGAATGCCTGTTGACAAAATTTTATTTAATTCTTATTTTTTTATTCCTTTTTTTTTTTTTTTTTTTTTTTTTTTTTTTAAACAATTCACTCTAAACAGATTTGTTTTTCTCTCCTGTGATGGTTATGCTAAATGTCTCTCTCTGTAAATATCCCTTCCTCTGTGTAAAATGGTTCAGAGACGTAGTTACCCGGTACTGTCATTTGCATTGAATAAAGTGTAGGTTAGCCTGATAAAGGTCTATCAATTTTTTTTTTATACTTTCCTTACTCTGTATATTTACCTAAATAACATGTTCATATTAACCTCTGCCATATCTTGGGGGTGGGGTAATTTTACCAGCGAAATACCATTAGCTGATCAAACATGACTTCATCCTGTTCAGAGAACACGGCAAATGAAAGTTTCTCATCATATCCTTCTTGTGGTGCTTCACACAAGCTGTATTTTAAAGAAAAAAAACGAAACTTGTAGTTCTTATCTGATGTAACCCCCTGAGGTGGTGGGAAACACTTGATTAGTAACCCCACCCACCTTAAGAGACAATGGAGGGGTATTTTGCAGGACAACTGTCATGTTGACACCCATGAGAAAGGCGTCGTTAACCTTGAAGAGCTTAATCAAGTTGTGTGATGACTTCCTGGAATGACACGCGTCTGAACTCCTTGTTGAATGGTATGTTGCGGTAGGAACTTGTCATCCAATCGGCTAGTCTTTGTAGGGAGATTAAAGACTGCCATCTTTCCTCAATGCCTGATGACCTGCTGGATCTGATGGCCAATGTTCAGGTTAAGCACCAATATACAGATTCCAATTTATACAACAAAGGATAGGTTGGAGGATCGTCTTCCTTCGGAGTGCTACAATGTCTTTAAAATACTTTAAGGTTTTTTCTGTAGGTTTTCCCTTTACAGACTAACTCTGCAGTCATCCGTCAATCAAACTCAATCCTCTCACAGATGGATATACAGTTCTCTCAGGAAGAATGACTAGTGTTCTTAACAGGTGCCCTCCACAGTGCTGTGGTGAGCAGCAGTGGCCTTCATGTAGACATTTAGTGTGGATCAGGATATCAGTGGCAACCAAGGCCTTGCCCATCGTCTCTGAGTCATAAGCAGAACGTGTAACGTGAAGGATATAAGCGTTATGTTCTGGTCCTAAGTCAGAATGATTAAATAAAAGGTTTCATGGCTGGATGAACTTGTATATCAACAGCAGCACATACAATGGGAATAGTGGGCAGGGATTGAAACGCTGCAATGGGGAACCTGGTCCAAACAACTAAATACACTACAAAGCAGAATTTCTTTATTCTTACTTTGCACAAATTGGTGGTTAAACCCTACAACCAGAAACTACAGTAAACACAAAACTGCTATTCTCACCAAACAAAAGTCATTCCGAGTCTAGAAAACAAGAGTGGTATTAATTCATTATTAATTATTCTGAACAAAAAGACTGGGTAAGAATAAGATTAGCTTTGGAGGAACTACTGAAAGTAACTAGACAAGGAGCATCAAGTTAGAAGATTCAACCTGTGAAGGACAAACAGCCACACAATGATAAAGAGGAGTACGGTGACTCAGTGGTCTGGATGTTGGGGACTGATGGAACTGAATATGAAAAATAAAGTCAACTACGGGTGTAACCGTATATACAATTCATGGTTCGATATGTAACTCAATTTCTAAGTTATGGTTTTGGTACAGTTGGTGGAAGAAATGTAACATAAAAATGCTTGTTTATTTTTAAACCCTTATTAACATTTGTGAGCATCAACGGTTTACATTTTTAAATAGTTTATTACAAAAGGCAGGTACTGATGCAGGTGAGGAGATCTGGGGTGCAGTCAGCGTTCCAATTCAGCCCTAAGTTGTTTAGTAGGGATGAGATCAAAACTCTATAAGAGACCACTCAAGATCATCTTCTCCAAACCATGTAAACCAGATCTTCAAGGAGCTCACCTTGTGCACAGGGGCATCACCATGCTGAAACTGGTTCGGGGTTCCAAGTTCAAGTGAATTTATTATAGTGCATCTAAAGAACTTCCATACAATTGATTGCCTCGGTTTTGGTGTAACAGTTTGGAAAACAACCACATACAACAGGAAAGGTCAGGTGACCCAATACTTTTGGAAAATTAGTGAATGTTTTGCTTATTTCAGCATACTTTAACAAATGTCTTTATTTAAGAAACACAAGATAATTATTTCTTCATTCGAATTATTTGCTCTCAACTGATTCCTTCCATCCTTCATACATTTATTCACTTTCTACATATGCAGAATTGTCAGGAATTTCTGCTATTAAAAAGGAATTCTTGAAGCTGTACATAAGACGCGAAAGAATCCATATCGCTATTCTGTACGAATACGTGTACCGATCATTTAATAAACACAATAAAATTACATATGGGGTCAATATCATTTGTTTAAACGGTCAACCTGCATTTTTTTCTGGATGTCCTCCTCACTGTCTCAGTCAAGCATTTGTTTGAAAATAGACTTAGCCACCTAGTTATGGTGAACCTTCAGCCACTGATCTTCAAACTCCTGTTCTTGACTGACAAAAGGAAATCGATAAGGTGAGATTTTACTGTTGTCGCTCATCTGCCTAAAGGTTTGATGTGCATTTTGAGCTGCTTGTCTTCTCGCCGTGGTTCTAGTTGATTTAGTAGTTACATTTCCATACACTTCCTGTCTACTTAGACCAATCGGGGCCTCCTCTTCTGATCTCTTTCATCAACAAGAAGTTTTCACTATCAGGAAAGATGAGTTTTTGTTTTTGGTGTTCTAGAGAGAATGGTATGTTTGAAATCAATGAATCTCTGCAATACTCTAGACCAGGGGTCACCAACATGGTGCCCATAAGGACCAAATAAGTCGCCCGTGGGCTTTTTCTAAAAAAATAGCTCACCATAGCGCCACTTACCAGTGAGCTGAATACTATTTTTTTTATTGTTGCTATTCTTTTAGAAATCACACTTGCATTGTTGTGAATTTGAAAACGACAATATTAAAATATAGATGACTAGATAGAGATGAATGATTCATTATTCATAATAACATAATTAAAGGTAAATTGAGCAAATTAGTTATTTCAGAAGTGTGTATCAAACTGGTACCCCTTCACATTAATCGGTACCCAAGAAGTAGCTCTCAGTCTCAAAAAGGTTTGGTGAGCCCGGTTCTAGACGAACCCATTTGATACCGATAACATGCCATCCGTTTTTTTTTACTTTCCTGCATCTGCATAATTTTATTCATTGTGCTGCTGAAACATGATTGATGGATTGGATACCTATTATAGTAGCTGACAGTGTGTTTTGTTGTTTAATCTTTTGGACTAAAAAATTACTCAGGTTTACCACACAGGACACACAGGACACACAGAACATGGCCATATTGCCCATTTAATTGTTTGCTTTCCCTGGCTTTTTCTGCTTCACTTTCTATATCTGGTCACTATATTCTTGTTCATGAAATATATTAATCCATGAACTTCATCACAAGTGTACCAGTTTGTAAAAATCTCAAAAGAAGATGTGTTGCTTGAGAAACAATATCACATCTAAACTTCTACAATGTTTATCTTCACAGTAGCCCTGCTTTATTACACTGAAAAAACACAAATGCTTAAACCTGTTCCAGTTTATACCAAAGAAAATGAACAGAAGAATGAACCTTGAGACTTCTAGTGAAACTTCATCTCTCTCTTGTCAATCAGTTCTTCCTAAATGATTGACAGTAACCAAAGCCTGAAGCCTGGTTTTTGAATCTTATATATTTCTGTCAACACAATCACCATCCTGACATAATTCTGAGTGTTGTAGATGAGCTTGTTGTTTTGCTATTTGCATTATTTAGGTCAGAGGTGGAAGTATTGAAGTACAAATACTTTGTTACTGTACTTAAGTAGATTTTTCTGCTATCAGTACTTTGCTTCAGTATTTATTGGACAAATTTTTACTTTCACTCATTACATTTCTACACAAATTTTTGTACTTTCTACTTCTTACATCTTCAGAACAGACTTGTTGCTTTAGTTTAAATCTATTTGGTGACATAATCAATATTTTTTCTTCTAACTGAGTGTCGTTTTCAGCCCATTCACCTATTTCCTTTCATTGCAGTGCTTTTTCAATCTATCACTGGTCTTGTCATTTCTTGCTCTCACACACCACAGATTAGAATTTTTTTATATTAAAATGATGAGAGCGCCAGGTACCAGCATGACACTAAAACCAGTGCTGGAATTGGGTGGGGCTGAGTAGATCCAGGACTCCCCCATAAAATACACTTAGGGGGTCCCTAAGATTATTTTAGTAAAAGATATAGTATATAAATTACAGATAAGACTAGATAAGACCTGACTCAATTCGAGCACTGACTAAAACACGTAGTAGTAACGGCTACATTTTACTTAAGTACATGTCAGAGCCCAAACTTCTTTACTTTAACTTGAGTGAAAAAGTGTAGCCTGTACTTTAACTTTTACTTTCCGTACTGTGAGTCTTTAAAAACATTAGTATCTGCACTTCTACTTGAGTGAACAATGTGTGTAATATTGGCATCTCTGATTAAGGTAAATTGCTATGAGAATTTTCACCCTCAACCTAATGCACCTCACCACCACCTCTCTATACATACACACCCCAAGTATTCTATAATACACACTACTGTTGGGCAGAAATATACAGTCTGAATAAAAAACAGCATCTGCAGGTGTGATATGAATAACCCCTATTAAGATGCAGATCCGATTTCGATTTGATTCAATACAATGTGATGCAATATTAAAAAATGTGATGCTATGCAATTCAATATCGTACTGACAGACCAATTTATAGATTTACTTAAGTGCCTCCTAACTTCGGACTAGTCCAAAAAAAAAAAAAAAAGATTAAATAAAAGCAAATTTTTTTTTCCTGTTTTCAGCAGCTCTACCTCTGCCATGTTAATCTATATTCTATATACAATAACTCAGGACACGCCTCGTTCTCCGTAATGTTGTGATGTGTAAATTTTATATAAATCTACAATTTACTTATAAACTATTGGTCTTATCAAATAATACAAGAATAACACATCTACTTATGATTGTACATAAATAAGTCGTTTTCTACTGATGCAAATGATAAAACAATGCATCGTGATAAATAATTCAACTTAATCATATATCATATCTATTATATCAATCATATCAATAATATACTTAAGTTTTAAAGCAACAAAGTACAAATTCAGGTCTTGGATTCAACACCTTAAAGTACACTTATTAAATTCTCACCCAGACTTTATAATTGACATGTGACCTTTCTTTTACGTCTCTCTTTAACTGTTTGCACCAAAAACAGAAAATAAAAGACAAATTGTTTAAAATACAAACCCAGACGCTCAAATTGAATGGGTTTCAAGAATCATTCCAGCAAGTTACAATATTCAGTTTAATTCAGATTTATTTGTATAGCACTTTTAACAATGACACAACTTGAAAAAGCAACAGGTTATAACATTTCTATTGATATGTTAGTCCATGTAAGTTTAGAGCATATAAATTAATCCCCTATAAGTGTATTCCTAAGGAACAGGAAAATAAACTCCCTAAGATGGTATAAGGATGGTGTTTTTCCCCTTAATTTTATTTTTTATTTTTCAGTAACAACAAGAAGTCAAGAAGCTTTTATTGTCATTTCAGCCATAAATATAGCTGATCCAGTACACAGTGAAACGAAACAACGTTCCGCCTGAACCCTGGTGCCTCATACAACAACAAGCACAAAAACAGAAAACACAGGGTTGAGGACTAGTGAGTGTCCTCGCCATATAAAGTGCATGTGTGCAACCTCTTGCAAACAGTGCAAAGACAACAGAAGACAGTACAAGGTAATACAGGACACTGAAAGACAACACAAGACAGTGCAAGACAACACATGACAGTACAAGACAATACAGGACACTAAAAGACAACACAAGACAGTGCAAGACAACACATGACAGTGCAAGAAAATACAAGACAGTGCAAGACAATAAAGGACAGTGCAAGACAATACAGGACACTGCAAGAAAATACAAGACAGTGCAAGACAATACAGGACAGTGCAATACAATAAAGGACAGTGCAAGACAATACAAGACAGTGCAATAGAATACAGGACACTGCAAGACAATACAAGAGAGTGCAAGACAATACAGGACAGTGCAAGACATATACACAAAATACGAAATAAAAAAATAGCTCCCTCTCTAAACCTGTTGTAAAGAGACGTAAAGTGAACAATAACAAAAATATAAACAAAATGTTGTCCAAAGAGCAAATAGCAGCAATCAATATGAAGTGATGTGAGTGGTACTGAAGACGTGTGTAGTAGTAAAATAACATTTTTTTTGACATTCTAGAATGTCTGAGGAAGAAACCTTAAGAGGATCTAGACTCATCCTCATCTGGGTGACACCAATTGTTCATTTATAATAGTATTGCATGAGGTGTGCTGTTCAGGATGGAGAACTGTTCATGCACTACACTGCCACTAGGGGGCGAGCTGCTTCTTAAGTAGCTCTGTTTAAAACAACACGCTACTTTACTAAACAGTGGATCAGAGTAGTGCAATACAGGCTTCTAATATGCTTCTTAAACTAGAGCAGTTGTTCTAATACAAGAAACCACCAGCAATATTTTATTTACTTGTTTGCTCTCTGGCATCGTTAATGCCCTTAATGCTGCAGTCACTATTCCTTCAATTCAACTGCCCTGCACTTCATCATTTGAAGGAAACCTTGGATGCAAACCTTGAATCCATATTGTACACATATTTTTATTGAATAAATGCATATTCAATTCCTAAAAAGGCACAATACTTTGCCACACTATTTAGTAGCTATTGTAGTATGCGGTTTGGGACACAGCCTGAATCATTTGCACAATAATAAATGCTGAAGAAAGCAATGTAAAGTAAGTAATGTATCTCAGCTCATATTGTTCTATAGTGTTTAAAATAAATAAATAAATAATTACATATAAAAAGCAACCAATTGTGTAGTCTATTTTTAAATAAAAAAATGACTACAGATTTTAATATTGGAATGACGTCAGTAATAAAAAAAAATAAAAAAAAAACCATATCAACTTTTTGTCTTTTTTTTTTTGAGATTTGCATGTGCAATATTTTCAGCATGGCATCATGGAAGATTTGATCATTCATTCTTTGAGAGCTTTCACTCTGATCATGGCCAAAATGTTTCTACAACAACTAATCCTATTTTCTTCGTTTGGAAATTTGGGAATTTTTGCATTAATTCAAATCGATTGCATTATTATACATTATTATTATTATTGCATCTGCTCCATTTCTATAGAAGTCCAAACAACGTGCAGTCGATTTTAAATGACTTTTTTATCCTCTTGATCTCACAGGAAACTCCAGATTTATACAGGAGGTATTTATTGTTCACTGAGTAAATCAGTAATGCAGAGTATTTAAACCCAAACTTCAGATATCAGATATCCCCTTATTCGTCTCACAGTGGGGAAATTTCTTCATATGCATATTATTTTTATTTGTTAATGTGCAGTTCTGTGCAATAAAATAGTTTGTAGTTACAGTAAAAAAGACGTGTCATAGAGTTTTAGAATAGACTCGGTTCAGAAAATCTGGGCTGCTTTTATATTCAGTCAAGTAGAATTAGTTCTAAAAACAGTTGCATAGTAAAAGTAATAATGTTAAATATTTATGGGAATATAGAGAGCAATAAATTACAGTAATGTAGAGACTTAATGCTGTAAATTCAGGAAGAAATGCAGAACGCCATGTAGTTCAATTAGTGCCTTTTTACCGTATAATTCACATGAATACAATTTAATAGGCAATACTATTCAGATTATAATATTCATATATATATATATATATATATATATATATATATAGTTCAATATTTTCTTTAAAATGAAAGAAAAACAAAAAACCAAAAAATAACAACAAACAATTAGTCATTCATTCTTTTTCTGTTTATTAATTTCTTCTCTTTTCTCTTCTCTCCTATACTAAAAAAGTAGAGTTCCGTTTAAAAAAGTGCTAATCATCATCATCATCATCATCATCATCATCATCATCATCATCATCATCATTTTAGTCTTCTTCGTCTCCTTTTTATTTGAACTAAATGACTACCTTTTTTTCTTCCATAAACCTATTTATCGAAATGATAGTAGCTGAACCTCCTGGATACGATGCAGATGTTCGAAGATTTCCAACACTTTCCTCCTAAAGAAATCTGTGGTTTAGTATCAGCGCAGCGCTTAAACATCTCACAGTCTGCAGCAGCGCTTTAATCTGAACTGCAGGAGGAAATAAGGGACCTTCAAGCAGCAGCAGCAGCAGCAGCATCATTCTGAGGACATTAAACACTGCGTAAAGTGTCTCCAATACGGAACCCACCACATCAGCAGTTGTGTAAACCTGCTTACACACACACACACACACACACACACACACACACACACACACACACACACACACACACACACACACACACTGAGCTAAGGTTTACTGTGTTTAAACATCCTACACGTTTTGCTTTGGCAAAAATTCACACACATCCTTGAGTGCAAGAAACATACAAGAAAGCAAACTGTTATTTCTGTGGAATAATTAATGTCTTATCCAAAATGATGATGTCATTAAATTCAATGTATCTGTGTGGAAATAGAGAGAAGAAATGCTTTAATTTGCTGCAGTGCGCATTTGCCTTCAGCGTTAAACGCATTTTACGCATCCAAACTACAGGTGTGTATGCAAAAATAATAATGCATAATAAAGAATTAAGGCCAAACATGTGTCACAAAACACACATTTTAGTGTTTCGGAATTCAGTTCTATTGTATAGCATAGAAATAAATCATTTCTAATGTGAAATAAATAAAAAATAATAATTGCACAACATGCTGCATGCGTATATTTGTCTGTTTTTGTTTACGTATGCGTTTTTTTTTGTTTTGTTTTTTTGCATCACACAATAATAATAATAAAAAAAAACAATAATAATGAAAGAGAAGAGTTTAAACGTTAAAAAGAATACTCTTTATTGACTAATAAATATTTGGTCTTTCAAGGCACTTTTTTTTTTTAAGATTAGGCCAGTAAGTACTTCTCATCACATGACGGACAAACCCGCAGAGATTTTTCTTTTCTTTCTTTTTTTTTGTTGTTGCGTATGAATGAATCCAGACGAACCTGCTCCACAAGAGCATAGAATAAACATCACACATAAACTTTGCATTTTGTCAGACAGATCTGGCATTCTTATGTTTTTTTTTTTAAGGCTACAAGTCAGTAATTGAGGAGATGGCTTTTTACAAAACAAAACATCTCCAGAGCTCCAGATGTAAAAATATAAATGGATGCAGCAAAAGAGAGAGAGGTATTGGGAGTCATTTGTTTTGTGGAAAGTTACTGCGCACATCATCGTGCGGAGACGCGGTTCTTTTTTTCTGCGTGATATTAGGATAAGTAATACATTCCATAAGGCGAGCCGAAGAGCGCGGGCATGGCGAGGCTCGGGCGCGGGAGCCCGGACGCGGCGGCGGCTGCAGCTGCGGCTGCGGCGGCACCGTATACGACCGGGGGCCCGTGTGCGGCGAGGGAGAAAGGCAGGGCCAGGGCGGCGGGGAGCGTGGCGGGTTTCGCGGCCAGCTTGAGTTTCTCTAGCTCGGCTTCGTGCAGCCGCTTGGCCTTGGCGCGTCGGTTTTGGAACCAGATCTTCACCTGGGTCTCGGTCAGGCTCAGGGAGCTGGAGAACTCGGCGCGCTCGGCGATAGACAGGTACTGCTTCTGCCGGAACTTCCGCTCCAGAGCGAGCAGCTGCGCCGTGGTGAACGGAGTGCGCGGCTTGCGGTTCGTCTTGTGCTTGCGCAGGTGGCACGTCGAAGGAGGACTTGTAGCTCCTACACACACACACACACACACACACACACACACACACACACACACACACACACACACACACACACAGAACAGAATTAGCTTTCAAATGAACTACATTACGCATCAGATCAGATCTTCAGCAAGTCACTCAGAATTCCAGGAAACCTCATGGATACACTTATAAACAATATTATTACTCTAATAATTAATTAGAAGGTTTATTGTATTTGTTTTACAGTATTGATAATAATAATAATTATTATTATTATTAAAACAGCATGCACTATGCTATATTGTTACTAAAGTTGGTATCTGTGACCACATTTGGCAACCCATATAAATAAAAAAAGTCACTGCAGAATGAAGGTTTTGTAAATCAGCCCATGTTTTCCTGAGCAGCTCACTATCTCCATCTACATCTCCATCTACATCTCCATCTACATCTCCATCTACATCTCCATCCCCGTCCTGAAGCTGGCATGCTCTTACTCTGCGGTGATGAGAAAGTTGGGCTCTTCAGCCAAGTGCTCTGCTCTTTATCACTCGAGTCTTCGCTCTCGTCGTTCATGCAGTCCGACACATGGGGAAAAGTTTCCGCTGAGACGTGACTTTTCTGGGTGAAGTAACTCCTCTGAGGGTACTGAGCCAGGTGCTCTGGGAAAGGCGCAGGAGGAGAATATGGGCTCCTGCAGGTGCTCTTCTTGGAGATAAGCGACTCGACGCTGAACGGGTGGCGGCTCGCTTTGCTCTTGTCCGCGGCGCTCAGCGGCGCCTCCTTCGGCCTGCTCTCCTCACCCTCCGAGTCTGTTTTGTCGCGAGACGACGATTCGAAGTTCACGGTACCCTTAGGAGAAGTCATGTCGGGCTCCTAGGGCGTCGCGTCGCGGTGCTTCAGCATGTGGATCTCCTGTAGATACTCCTTCACTGCGCTTTTTCCACGACTCTCCTTCTTCTTCTTCTTCTTCTACTTTTCCTTTTTTGAAATTGTTGGTCTTATTTATTTATTTTTTTTCTTCTGACAGCCTTCTTCTCACTTATTATATGCAAGCTGAAGTCCCGCCCCCTTCCCGGAATGTGCCAATCACTTTTTTGCTGTGACCACGTGACCCAACCAGAGCCTCGCTCCCATTGGCCGGGACGCTCCGCTGAAAGACATCAAGAGGATATTGAGAAAAACGAGCAGTTAATCACAGGCGTCGTGCTGAGATGATGTATTGATGGCCTGAGGGCTCCCGACTCTCTGGAACACAAGCGGACCAATTTTAGCCCAATTAAACAGTGGGGAAGCTTTAGAAAAAGAGAGGCCTATCCATATCCAACTGTTGAATAGTCATTGAGACGGCACAAAAGAATTGACTTAGATGAAACTTTACAAAAAAAAAAAAGAAAAGAAAAGAAAGGAAGAAAAACAAAACAAAAACAGATCAGGGAGAAAAGTCGGGAAAGCCTGGAGCGTGTGGAAAAACAAATATAAAATGAAATGAAAAAAAAAAAAAATATTGCAATTGAAATAATAGTGGAAAGGAAAATATGACGGTAATTGTATAAAAAATCATTTTGTAACAGCAGAACGCGGAAATGATGATGATGATGATGATGATGATATAAAAAAAAGCGCCTTATTTATGCGCAAACTCTTTCCTGATTGATGCGCCGCAAAAGAACGAAATTGATTGGATAAGGCTGTTCACACCGCATTTCCGCAATTTAAGGCTTGTCATGGGCTTTTAAGGTTACAAAAGCTTGAGCTAAGAAGCCAACAGGCATTCCTCTCTCTCTCTCTCTCTCTCTCTCTCTCTCTCTCTCTCTCTCTCTCTCTCTCTCGGCATTTAATAAGCCAGACGAGTTGCGTTGTGGAAGGCGCCAGGCAGGGCAGGATCAAAAGCGAAGCTACCTCAGGGAGAAAAAGGCAACAGTTAACTCCACTTAACCAATTGTCCTCCAAATATGCCATAGTCCAGTACAGCACATAGCTCCGAGGCCAAGAGTACAACAAAAACTTTAACCATTTCTCTTCTCCTTATACAGCACCGTCCAAAAACATAAAAAAAAGTGTTCTTGTACAACATTATTGCTATCTGACTTTACTAGACCCCAATCATCAATTGTTATTTTAACGTCGACAACGCTCAAGACACAACCAACTCACAATTCCTTACTAAATATAGTTAAAAAAAAGTTTATATGCATTCAATATATTCATTAACTATATTAACAGACACTTGTGGCTCATTAGACGTATTTCTCATCCAAGTCTAAGCTGAAAGTAACTCCATGTTATAGATCTGAATTATCTGCTATATATTTTTACCTTAAAATCCCAAAACCCAAACCTAAAAAAAAAACCCTCCCTAGACTTTATTTATAGTCCCTAAATATGATTTGACATTTCTGATCACATCCCAAAATAACCCAAAGTTAAAAGTAATCTCCAATTCACTTCAGGTTAAATAGATCTTCTTCTCGTTCCTAAATCTTACAAATACTAACATTAACAAGTATTAACAAGTGGTTTTGTGGTTAAGAATAAGCCAAACCTAATATTTACATTTCTATGTAACTGAATAGTAAATACACAAATCGTTGTGCAATTTGTGCAAGAATACTAAATCATATTGTTTTCAGAAAAGTGATGAACATTGCAGATGATTGAATACTTCCAAATATAAAGAACCACACAGTCAGATTTATTTTATAAACCATGATTGTAATCCATTTTTAGGTGAATAGATAACCGAGTTCATTGTTTTGTAATGTAATTGTAATTAAAAGTTAGTTTTAAATAGCTTAGAAATACAGATTATATATATAAAAATATATTTTATCACAAGGGATCTACTAAACAGGAAATCAATTATATTTAGACTCTCAACACAGACTCATATTGGCTGAAATTAAAAGACGTAAAAGGTGTAAACAAACCCTGCCTGTGTTACCTCAGCTACACCTGCTTAGCATCTTTGCTAAAACACTCATCCAATAAGGACAGTTAATCATTTAAAATATTCTATTAATAGATTATATTAAATTGCAAAGAAAAATCTAATTAAATTATGTGTATCTTTAAAGTAATTAATTAAATAATTTCCACACAGGTGAGAGTATAATGATGATGATGATTATCGGTTATCGATTATTATTTTGTTCTGTTTATTTGCCAAAGTAAGGCCATAATGGGAGTGACCTAGCCGACAGGTCAAGTCCCATTTTATGAAGAAAACATATAACTGCCAAGTTTGTCATGAAATATCTCACTGTCCTAAGGAGTGGTCTCTGACATTCACCCATTGTGTTGGTTCAAATGTCTTGAGAGAGCAGAAATTCCACCCGGAAATTAGACAGGGCTCAAGAAACGAGTGATCCAGGCATAACCTATAGACTCAACCTGAAAAACAGTGTTACAGTAAACCCCAGGAAGATTAATTTGAGTCTATGTAAATAGACTAGTCTCATATTAGAGGTATCTCTGCTGATGTATTTGGTTTCATAACATTCCTCCGTTAACCTGCACACCACAAGGACACACAACACATACACACACACACACATATGAAGCAGCATGGAAGCCTTTTGCTTTTCTTGTTATATATCGCTACACAGTTTGAAAGAGCCCTAAATTTTTCTTTTACCCCGTCCCCTCCACACACCCCACCACCATCGAAGGTCAGGCTGCAATGGGCCGCACAATTTACACAGGCAATAATGGACCTTTTCACATGGAGTCTCTTCCAATTCATTTTCAGGCTTGGATGGAACCACTCAGTCAGTTCATAAAAGCTGGGGCCAGGGCAAATTTAGTGCCGAAATACCAAGCGAAAGTTCAAATGTTGGCGATTGCGCATGTCAATCTCCATTTAATGAATTCTGGAGACCCTACTGTGACACAACTCAGTGTGGTGGTATTTTTTTTTTAAACGTGGGTTGGATTTACTACGCTATGGATTTGATTCCTTACACATGCCTGCTTCAGTTAAATCCTATTCACACACTTACATTTTAAAACATAATGCAACAATACCAGACCACAAATGAAATAGTTTATTTATACAACCTGAATGTGTTTTTGCTTCACAAACTACAAATTATTCACTGATTCAGGCGCCACACAACTCCAAGTTTTCCCTTTTTTGGGAGCGTTTGTATACGACCGTGCTTATAGTGAGAAGGTGCCAGAGACATACTGCTGTTTCTACATTGTGAGCTGGAGACTGACTACATGGCTCTGTCTCAAAAAAGAGAGCCAGCCATGCGGGGCTGGTTTGTTTTCTCCCCCATTCAGATTCTCAGCAGGGAAATAGCTGCCAAAAATGTTGTGAAATGGACGAGGGATCCTGAGAGGAGCAGCATTGATATTCATGCCTGTTATTTCAGAAGAGCCAGGAATAGCCATGTCTTTTCACTAAAAAGGATGAGTGGAATAATGCAGCGCAGTGGCCGAAGTGATTCATCAGGCACCACTTTGTAGTTCCTGTTTGTTTCCTGCGATTATTATAATTTCATGTCAGAGAACTGTTACAACCAAAGCATTACCTTGTAATAACATGTTTAAATAACACCCCCTCCAGCACTTTCCTCATTAAATTCCTGAGGATAGGATTAAATCCAGGAAGCTCCTACTGTGGAAATGATGCCCATGGAAAGTGTATGTGTATTAGTCAAAGTCTAGTTCTAATTGGAGATCCCAAATAATCTCTAGTCACACAACCAGACCAGGAAAGAACACCGTACTTGTACGTGTTTGCGTTCTCCTGCACTTTGGCTGCAATGTCGGAATGTCCGGCAACATCTTAGACTTATAGTGGACATGTGTTATTTTTCATACTGGCTTTCACGGTTGCTCAAATGACACTTTTACCATGTAGTAAAACTCTTGCTACAAATTGTAGGTTCGGATGAAAGTGTTTTCATTTTGGAGACAGTGTGGTGTGTGTGTGTGTGTTTGTGCATCACGATTAAGAGTATGTTACAATGCCATTACTTTAATTTAAATATGTCCGGATATCGACCCCAATCCCGATTTCAATTTGACCCTTAATAAGTCCTCCAAACATTTCACCATAAACCATGAGATGTCTCGTTTACGTCTGGAAAATTATTTGCATGACATCTGATATCAGATATCATTAGTTCAGAGTCTTTTAGGGTCAATCTTATTGTCACACTTTGTTTGATGTTAGACATGCTAAGTGGTCATGACAGTGTAATAATACAGTACAACACAATAAGGGCCCTTGTGACCTAAAATTGGGCTCAATTTATTTTTTTTTTCTCAATGAACCTTCTTTTCATGCGGTATAAAACAGGAGAATTGATTCTCCGATGCAGGAGCATGAGGAAACTTTTGATTTGCTTTGGTTTTATTACTGTGGATGTAGACATTAGGTTGAGGTGAAGTACTTAGAAATGTTATTTATATGAGGATATATTGAACTGATAACAGATACGATCTTTTACAAACAGTGCAGATTTTATAAGACTTTTTACCAATATATAATAAAAATATGGAAAGGTACGAGTTTAACCTGTCCTCGACCCAGACTTTAACCTTTGCATGTTGGGGTTGTTGAGTATGTATTCCTGCTCACTTTCTGCAGGGTGTGTAGGAGCCTTTGGCACAGTTTACAACCTTTTTATCCAGATTTCCATCTGCTGTCAGATAATTATGTGGTCAGCGGAGGTTGGGCCATGAACAAATATGTGTGCTTGGTTGCCCCCAGATTACAATTTGAAATTCCTCCCATGAAAAAGCTGGCCACCAGGGGGTCGACCGGTTAAAAGAGACTTTGAATAAACACTCTTTGGTCTCTCTCAATGTGAATAGAGGGGGAGGTGCTGTGTGGGAAAGAACGTTTTCGGCTGATCTGGGTTCAGCTTGTCTTTAGCCAAACCAGAATTCGCTTCTCTTAACCATGGTTAGAGGAGCCATCAGAGCTGATCTCAGAACATCACCAAAGAACCAGTTCTTACATGCAGAGAGAGAGCAAAGGGCTTTTAAAAACACGCACAGGACGTGAGGCAGGAGGCCGGAGCCGTGGTATCTGGGCAGATGTCTGCCTCATAAAAATCGACGGTAATTCGACATTTTATGACGGTTAAAATGACTCCTGGATCGGCGTACTATCAGAATAAATTTTTCAGTTCACATTTGAGTTTAAAACTAAAGCAAAGCTCTATGGAAATCCAGCGTCAGTGTTGATTTGATCAGGATACTCTAATTTCACAACGTGAAGCAATGTTAGGAGAACATTCTAAAATCTCGATCTTTCTTTCCTTCTCTTTTTCTGACTCCGTCATTCGGAAGGCATGCGAGAAAGAAAAGACGAGAGACAGAAAAATGAGCGAGAGAGAGAGAGAGATAGAGAGCGACCCAGAAAGAGAGAGAGGCTTTGTTGACTTAAATGAGCTAGAAAACACAATTGCACTTTTCCTAACTGTGAAAATAGACTGTGAGGCATTGTAAATGAAACGTTTGGGAAATGCCCCAGAGGCATAGGGTTCTTACTGTGTAGCGAGAATAGAGGAGCGGTGCGGGGAGGTGCAAGAGGAAGATCACAGGGCCTTTTAAGCCTACATTAAGGAAAAGCTGCAGGTAATTGGCTTGTTGCATTTCAAAGCCTCTTCAGAAGTGAATCATTAAAAGACAGGTAATTAGCACAAACTAAGAGGAATTGATTTTGCAGATTAGCCACCGATGAGTCACTTTTCCCCCCTTTTTTTTTTTTCCCCCTTCGGTTTCGCATTTCTGAGCCACCACTGACAATGTGTAGCCTTTTGCTTCATATGCAAACCAAAAACAATAACAAACAGTAGCACTAAAAACAACAATGCAGCACGAATAATGATGTCGTAAACACCCCATTTTGGTCAACTTAGTAAATAGGGAATGTTCAGTATGTTCAATAAGTGAACAACATCTAAATAACATCTAACAAACATCTAACCATCTAGGAATTAAAAGTTATATTCCATTCAAAACCCATACATTTACAAGATTTACAAGTAGTGCTACTACTCACTACTAACTTATTAGCTAGCCCTCAACTCATTTTCTTTAATGGACTCATTAACGCTCTCCGGTTCCGAGAACCTAATTACCGAATCAAACCTAAAGACGCCACAGAGACAAAACAATTTATAGACTATTGTACTGTCGACTATTTAATGCTGTCGTTAGCTAATCAGCGCTTGTAAATACGAGCGTGAACGATGAGCGCACACCATCAGTTCCCACACTACCCTCGCCCCGTGGCTGTGGTCCATTCTGACGCTCTCTCGCTTGGCATCTGTTGCGTATGACCCTTTTTTCCCCTGCCTGTATGTGCATTCTAATGATCCGGTCATGCTGTGACATTCTTGTACTGTTGGCCTGTCATTAGGATCCATACTCCTGTCTGAGTGCAAATCCTTCATTTCATTCAACTGTTCAAATTCTGCTCTTAGTTTCCATTTTTTATTTATATTCTTTCACATTTTCTAAGGAAATGAAACTGTGAAGGACGGAGAAGACAGAGAGAGGAAGAATGGAAATGTCTAATAGTAGTAAATCAACAGGACCAGGCTTGAGATATAATCTTGAAGAAGTTTGGGCTTTCTGAGAGGCTTTTTTCAGTTATAAATAATGGCTTGGAAATTACAGGTGTCGTCTCGATTGGTAAAATGACCTGGATGACTGCCAGCCAGGATGGGCTAAGCAACTAAAAGAAAGTGACTGAATGAAAGAAAGAAGTGGGAAGGGAGTAATAGTAACTGAGTAAGGTGACAGAGAGAGAGAGAGAGAGAGAGAAAGAGAGAGAGAGAGAGAGAGAGAGAGAGAGAGGAAAATATATAATCAGTGATTTTTTTAGTTCCAAAGCCTTGATGGGCCGTCACATTCTCATTCTACAGGCTTGGCACAGGGCTGCTGTTACTAAGTGGCCTGTGGTGAGAGGCCCTGCATCCTCTTTTTTTCCTCCCAGCTGGGTGCTGAGGCTAACAGCTCTGGCAGCTGCTTTGCTCTCTATTCGCCCACAGAGCTCTATAGTCCTCGCTCTGCAGGTGAGTTTCTACTGAAAGGATCTCTCTCTCTCTCTCTCTCTCTCTCTCTCTTTCTCTCTCTCTTTCTCTCCATGAGGACACTACATTTCTAGACACCATGACCAAGAATGAGCTGCTACACTTATCCAAGAATCCAAAAATTCATTCTTATCCCAAACCATTCAAAGAAGCTTCCTTCACATCCTTTATAGTGTTTGTTTTAGTTAATTATTACGCAACAAAATTTGATCTCATTGTTATTTTGGGCCATGAAATTTATTTTTAGCCCCGTGCCAGTTGCACGTTAACTCCCTCAAGCAGTTCCTCTCTGGTTTCCTCTCGGAATGCTGCTTGGCTGGACCATCTATTCATTTGGTTACTTAAATGTAATTGCCCCCATACCCCCCAACACCTTTGAAGCCTCTGAGAGGCAAATGATTTGCTTTGCCTTAGGGCTAGTAGTGGCCACATACTCATCCACACACATACATACACACACACACACACACACACACACACACACACTTCCATCCTCTGCCCCCCTTTCCCTAAGGGTTGACACTGTCGGCCTGCCCAGCAAGAGGGCAGCTCTCATACAGAGAAGAAATAATAGTGCATGGGCAGCTCAATTTCGCCCTCTTTTCATCCTCCTCTTTTAAACTTTTATTAACAACAGCTCCGGCTCCGAAACGGGTGTGGGGTAGAGGGCTTCTTTGGGGCGGCTGGACAGCGGTACTCCTTATCAGAGACACAGTGGAGAAAAGAGTATGAATGCACATCACGCTCCCGAACAAGACCATGCTGTTTAGAATATCCCGAGGGTGTATGAGATATGCGCTTTTAAGAAATGTAGATAACAACCATTTTGGGTGTGTGTTCAGAGTAAAATTCAAAAGAATTATACAATGAGGCTTTGATTGAAGCTCAAAGGATTTTTTTAAACAAAATCTCTATCCAACAAAACAGGATGTTCAACATGTTTCTCCACATTCAATCCTAAATCCACATAAAATAGAAATATATTTAAAATAAATAGAATCTATGTAGCATGAATACAATTGTGACATTATGAGTTGAACATAGGACAATTAAAGAGTTTCATTCAACTCTCCAACATAATGTAGTACACAAGAAGATTTTGGGATAATCACGTGAAGTCAGCTTTGAAATTACCTCGGCTAATGCAAAGACGTGGGTTCTATTGGCAGCAAGTCAAGAAACACTTGTGAAGAACAAGTAAAGAGCCACTCAAACTGCGGTTTGGTCCACAGAACTTCAAAAAGGGTCAAATTCTCACTATCAATATGTGTGATTTGGCTGTCGTTTTTCCCGCTTTCACACATCAACTTTGAGTACTGACTCGTCGGTTGGGAAAGTGTAAGGATTTGAGTGACTGATGACAGCCAGATCATACATAATTGATAAAGAGAATTTCATCCTGTTCAAAGTTCTCTAAAACTATTGTCTAGTCATCAAAATTTGACAATTCCACATTTCAATTCTGTAATCATTGCCAGGATACTTACACTTGTCAATTTGACCTGCTTCCACACATCAACTTAAAAAACTGACTGTTCACTTGCGGGCTAATAAATGTCATCTTTTGACGGGTGCCATTGTAAAAAGATCAAGTGTTATTCAATTTACCTGTCAGCACTTTTAATGTTATAACTGTGATATATAGAGTTAAACACAAGTCACATGGTCTAAACACTTTTTGTAAAGAAGCTTACAGAGGAACCTCCATCTCTGCAGCACTCTACCAATCAGGCCTGTATGGTAAAGTAGCCAGATGGAAGCTACTCCTCAGTAAAAGGCACATGACAGCGCACCTGGAGTTTGGACTCTTTGGCCTGAATGCCAAGAATCATGTCTGGAGCACACCAGTCACCGCTCGTCACCTGGCCAAATCTGTCCCTACAGTGAAGCATGATGGTGGCAGCATCATGCTGTGGGGATGTTTTTACAGTGGCGGGAACTGGGAGACAAGTCAGTATTGAGGGAAAGATGAATGCAGCAATGTACAGAGACATCCTTGATGAAAACCTGCTCCGGAACGCTCTGGACCTCAGACTGGTGCGGCGGTTCATCCTCCAATAGGAAAACAAACCTAAACAAACCTAAACCTAAAAATGGTGTTTTTTTTAATTTAATTTTTAATTTATAATAAATTTGCAAAGGTTACAAACTAACTTTTAAATTGTCATTATAGGATATTGTTTGTAGAATTTTGAGGAAAATAATGAATGTAATCCATTTTGGAATAAGGCTGTAACATAAAAAAACGTGAAAAAAACGAAATGATACTTTCCTGGATGCACTGTATAGGTCTATACAGTGTATAATTTGTATTTGTATTTCAGTTCAGGCTGCATCTCTAATAAAAATGCAAGTCACAGAGATGCTACTGATTTGAATAAATGTTTATTGTCATCTCAACCTCTACCCTTTCTCAGTACAACCTCTTTCCCACAATGTCTTCTTCTCACTACAATTTGAAAAATGTGTCAGAAGTCTTGGTTAGTGCACAGTTGCTAAAGAGTCAGTTGACAAAACACAGGAGGGTCTTTTCAAGGTGATTGGTGCTACAAAGATTTGTATGACATGACAGTGTGTTCGTTTTAAGAATTGGCATTAAAGCATCTTGTGTATGTTAGTCTACAACTGGTCAATGTCAGGGTATGGGAAAGCATACTGATTGCAGTGATAAACATACCATGACACCATTATTTTAAGCAGGTGCTGCTCACTGTGGCCAGTCACGGTGATGTAACACCTGCCTTAATCCACTTTTTTAAAAACATTTTGGTTTGTATCTGCAGCTCACACTTTACTTTGACCCCATTTTTGTTGTAATGAAATCTGTTTTGGTAATTCTGGCCTGGTAGCGTATTAGTAGTACAGCCCTAAAATGGATTCTAATGGAGTTGTAGAAACCTGACACTAAGATCATTTTCATTTTGACATACTACAGAGCTCAATCCCTGTGGATGGTGTGTGTATGTGTGTGCATGTTTGCATGGGTGTACTTATGCAGTAATACTAAACCGGGTTATGAACACAGCATTTTGCTTGTATCATTTGCTTTGAGGTTTTAAGGAGAGAAGCATTCCCGACAGTCCTCCCAGATGGTAACAATTCTGAAACATATTATGAGGCCAAGCAACATACCTGTGGGCTACGTCCTTTCATGACGCCATAAAAAAGGGCCTGTAATGTAATTTTGATCTCATTTATCTGATAGTGCTCCAGTGTAGGCTAGTGTATGTGGAGCCCCACTTAACGCAGGGCATATTTCTACTTGATCTTCTGTGTTGACGGAGCTTGTATGATTTAGACTGGTGGATTTGAACGGGGGTCATACTTGAGACATGGTGGGTTAGCTTTGAATTTACTTAATGGATGTCCCTGGGCACTGGGGAGATTACTATGAAATGTCATTTGGCAGATGGAGCCACTACAGTTGCGTGCCTAACATTGAACCTTGAGGGACCCTGTGGAATCATTTAAACAGTATAAGGATGGCTCTTCGTGTTGATACTCCAAAAGTTAACTATTATTTTTCCGTGAAGAACTTTAACAGTTGTACACCAGTCAGCAGGTTACTTCACGTGTGCGTGCGTGAGACACATTAGCCGAAACGTTAACATTATCTTCAGTGCATGTCATCTTCTCGATTAATAATCAAAGAATGAAGAAAAACCCACAACAAGGCCAAGGGGTCCCGAGCCAAAATTTTTCTGTTGGCAGTTGCCGCCTCACCCCTCCTCATGATGAGGGATCACACGCACAACTGGCAACCTGCTGTGTGAAATTACTCATGCTAATGGCACAACACACACGTTTTTGCTACAGGAAATCGCGCAGCCACACTATAACTATCCAACCGGTGATAAAACCAAATTGCATCATGATGTTGGGTTGCACGTTTTAAGGAATTATGAGAAAAAGTCTACCCTTAATTAGCTTTAGCGTAAAAGGAGCGCCTTCTTGCTTATTAAGCGGCCTTCACATTCTAATCTTGATCTATATAAACTCTTAATTGCTCTCAGATCCTGATTTGGAGAAAATTCCTAGCAAGCTCCTTTCAGATGTGAGACTATTTTCTTTACTAATTAGACTAATTTGCTTGATAAACGTGTCGATTGTGTTTTAAATGATCTAATAGCTGATGCTGATTTCTATTTGGGCATAGAAACAATGGTATTATATGCAAAACAGTTTTAGCATGTTTCCTGGCAATGAATAAAGAACCCTAATTTTATTTACAAGCGGCTTAAACAGTTCTTAAACGATCCAAGATGCCCCATCACTTTAAATGAAGAATATCCTGTTAGTGTAAAACAATTATACATATATATATATATATATATAGCTCCAACTTTATGTTTTGAAATGCATGCCTTTTACAAGACTGTGTTACTAAGGTGTGGGACTAAACAAACCATTTAACAGGACTTTTTGGGTGGCTGCAATGTACACTTTATCGGTGTCCTGCGCTTGTTATGAGAAGGTTTGACTTCACAACTTTACAGCATGTCACAAATATCTCCATACCTAGAGGACTACGCATTTATCTATCTCATGCACCATGGCGGCTGTGCTTTGTTTGCGGATGTCAACTTCTTATGTGGTTTTCAACAAACTTAAATTTGTTAATAAGCATGGTGTGTGATGTACTTGCCTTGCATTCTGTTAAATCAATTGCACCCTTACAGCAGCTCCCTGATCTAGGCATGAGAATGATTTTGATTGGTTATTTAATTTCTTAAAGGAATTCTTCTACAGTGACTAATGACTACAATCACCACAAACCTATTAATAATACTGTGGTGTTATGTTTTTGGGGAAATAATTCCTAGTTCAAACCTGTTTTTCATAATATTTTTATTATATATAATTTTTTTTTTATGAAAACTGCAAAATAATATTCCACCTGCCTTGACAAATCAACTTCTATGTTTAGTTTATACTCTGACAAAAACAATAGACTCAAAATAGTGAAGGAAAAAAATTTACTTTAGCAGTAAATGTCCCATATATTCAACACATCAGTCCTGCTCTATAACACTCCCTGGTATTACCATGGACACATTGTGGCACATAGGAAAGCAGCAGTGCAGAAAGTTAACATTGTGGCTAATGTCAGTTAACATTAGCATTAAATATAACTGACGTTAGCTAGCTATGCACACTGTGCTTAATATAATGAACTTTCCAGTCGGACTGAAGGCCAGCTAGCAGACTTGTAATATTTGTTTGTGTGGTTGCTCAGAAACCTGTATTGTTTGCGCTAATGCAGTTTTAATGCTGTTAAATTGTAAGGAAAAAATATTATATTCAGAAACAAGCTTCAAGAGTTTGAAAAGAGAAATAGAATAATAAAAGTATAAAAAGTTTTTGATCTGGATATTCGTAATACAGTCAAATGTCTTTCCCGGTTGAGTTTTCATTTTTGCTGATATTAAGAAATGTTATTGGTCTCATAATATTTATTATTAGAAATGTGAAGTAACCTTAATGTGTAGGGTTTTAACTGAACTGAGATGTACACAGAAAAGGATGTGTTTTTCTTTTTTTTTGTTTTGTTTTGCACCATACACCATTTCATTCTAGAGAAAATCTAAAGTTTCTTAAAAAAAAAACAAACCAGCCTGTCAGTTACCAACAACCATGCCTTGTTCGCAGTATCTGATACCACATTTTATTGACCTGCTGTTGATTGTAAGTCTCAACTAAACTTCTTGACCTGTAGCTGCAAGATGTTGTGTTGCTACCAAATGATTGGATAATTGCATGTGTTCCTATTAAAGTGGCAGGTAAATGTAAATGTAAATGCTAATAGTTTGGGATTTTGCTAGCTAGGACATTTTTAAAAAAAAAATACCCTAAACTGTTTATATTCCATCATTCAACACGGCCCTTCACCCAGATCGAACCTTATAATAGTAAAAGGACCAAATAACCTGGAAAATAAGTAATCAAACAAAAGAATCACCACAAACAGCTGGATAGTTTTTCTAGTTCAGAAAAGAATAATAACAACAACAATAAAACTGGACTATAAAGCTTAGATTTGTTTCCCGATTGGGACTGTAATTGCCCCTTCCATAACCCCCATTTCGCATCCATAACCACAAACAAATGCAAGGCCGGGTTCTTACAAAAACTCTCCAAACAAATTACAGCATGCATCCTACAGAGCAACCTTTCATGTGATGGAAATCTATGCATCTGAACAGAGAGCACAGAGGCCATTATAATTTCTTATCTCCATACACTCTTCCCCAGTGCTCATTTGGATCCATGGCCCCCCATTTTGAGTCCCTCAGCTGACAAACAAACTTTAATCCAGCCCCGAATGAAGAGATGAGAGAAAATTACAATGCACCAGTATTGTCTGGATCTGTTCTGCTCGGGGGGTTTAAAAAGGCACTCGCTTTCCTGGCTCCATGCATTCGTTCTACATTAAACAAACAGTTTTTATCCCTTAGACTCCTCATTTTCAGTCAAGCGAAATCCCTTAACAAGCTTCATCTTTAAGCCTGTTTTCTGCTCCCCCCTCTCTATTTTAATGCCCTAGCTTAGAACACACCGGGAACACTTTCAAGTTTAGATGACTTGATTACACTGAAAAAAGTATAACGTGTATGAAGTAAAGATGAGGATTTATAGGAAATTTTACATGTATTCCTCTAGTAATGGTTTGACTTGATTTAGAGCAAAACAAGACCCCGATGTTCTTTGATAAGGAAGATGTTTTGTGTTTAGATATATATTACTTGAGGAAAGGGATGTAGAAATAATCTTGCTGGAAGCCTGTTATTTTGAGTCCTGTTTATTGATTTAGATCACATGCTTCATGGAAATAAATGCCCTAATTTTTTGTATTTTTTTTCCCTCCAGTTCTTGGGCAAGTCAGTTGTTCCTTTACCATTTATGCATTTCCTGGATGGAATTCAGACACACTAATTTTCCATTTAACGTTTAACTTTTAACATTTTAGAATGCAGTTTAGCCTCAAGGAACATATCCTCCTTGGCCCAATGAAACAGTTTTACCAGTTTTTTTTTCCCCTAAAGTCTTTGCTGGGCTTTCCCCAGTATCTCTTTAACTGTCCTTTTGTTCTGGGCAAAAAATAACAGCTTGGTTTGTGAATTTAGGAATCAAATTCTTTAAAAAAAAAAACGCCGAACAATGCAAGTCATGGATCTCTGCCCCACGCTATTGTCAGGGGGTTTTCGAGTTTGCTATTGTTAGCAGGTTATACAGACCCATAATCACATTGTTTGAGGTTTCAGAAAGCCACACAGAAACTGTAGTTATCTAAAACAAATCGTCTTTCCTGCAAAAGAGGGCCCAGAACATACATTTAAACTGAAAACAGCTGACTAGCACTGCTGCTACTGTGATATTTTTAGTAATATGGGACTTTAAAAAAAGCTGAACAGAAAAAGTATTTAGCCCATAAAGTCATACTTGATTCATTCAATTTTCAGCTGCACATATAAGAAAGTAAAAATGCAAACAGTTAATGTTTTTTTTTTTCCCGCTGAGGTACATTTTTAATGGTTGTTATATTTAAGAATAATAATTTTCTGAACTTATTGCTAGCTTGGTGGCTGTTACACATATTGTCTTAAAAAGCCATTGTCAAATGAAACCAATAATTTATGGAAAAATAAATATAAATCACAATTTATCTTTTTGGCACCAAACTTGTAGGATGCAAAAGCAAACTTTTTGCCCTCTTTTATATAGCTCTATAGTAATAATGAATAACAACCCGGAAGATAAACATAACATCATTTGCTAAATCAGTTCTGACAACAGCACAAATGTGCCTTTGATACCCAAAACCCAACATTTAGGCCAAGCAAAACCAGACGGAGCCAGCTGTTATTTTGTTCCGAAGCAACATATAATACTTGGGCTTTATCCCAGACCACATGCTACTGCACTAAATAGTATGTAAAATTAGCGTGCTTCTAAAGTGTACTATTTAGTACAGTTCTCAGATTTGTAACGGTAATCACACGCCATCACACAACAGAATATCTGCTGATGTCGAATATTACGTGTGACTTTAGGATCTCGTCCTGGATAAAAGCGGTGGGGTCTTCTTCCTTTCATTTCAGACATTTGCTACACACTCCAGGGGCATGCTTTCATTTTTGCGCCCCCCCTTCGACTGTCCAAATGAAAGTGTGGCCGCTTGACTACGGGGGGAAGAAAAGGCGTAACATAATCCCAATACTATTCTCCCTTTGTGGCGCCAAAGGGAAGATGAGAAATGAAAAAAAAAATGGACGAGGGAAATGAAAGAGGTCAGTGCTAGTGATTTGATGTGATTTGAGGAGAAAAAAAAACTTTGAAAAGTTTAGTCTGGAGGACAAGATGAAGTATCCATTAGAGACATTTAATCACACATCAGATGCTACAAAATAGTTTATGATGTTCTCTTTAAACAGGCCAACTGTAGCTGATAATTGCAAGTTATGGAGATTGTTCCCATATTGCACAGTAATGTTAACATTTCCCCTATAAGGCCCCAAATTATATATTCAATCGTTTGACTAGATTTGTGATCGATTTATGGATTTATTTGAAAGCATTTTAAATCCAGATAGCCGGATCATTTCGGCTATTTTGGCATCTTTTGGACTGCAGAATGATCAGAAAATTACACATAATTTCGTTGAAAATGTCAAATCCTGTTTATTCATAAAAAGATGACTAGGTTCTAAAGAAGTCATGCTAGTCAAAGCTCAGATGTAGAAATCGCAGCTATTAGATTTTAATGCGCAGGCTTTACCCACATGCCCTTGTTCATCAAAGGAGCACAGAATGATGTGCAAAAGAACCAAAGTGGATCGGAGAATGAATAACGCATGAATGGATCTGATTCACGGTGAATCAGGATGAATCAAGGAATTATTGGTGTGTGAATGAAGCAGTGTCTGATTTCTGAGACGATGATGAGCTACAGTGAACCACAGAGTCGCTCGCCCACTAGTCCCTTATTTGCATTATTCGCACGTGTCCTCGTATGCATTTATTACATTATATACTATGTTTACTATTATATACATCCAATTAATTTTATACATAGAATTAAGTATAATAATGCATTTGTTAATCATTGTGAGACAATAAAAGGAAGATCTTCAGCAGGCTATAGTGAGAAAAAAAGGCAATTGAACAATTTGTATAAATAAACATCTTTATTTCATATGATTATTAACATCAATTATTTTAAAAACATAGAAATTGCAAAACCTTATAAGACAAGAAGTAGACCATTTGGGTAACTTTGGGATTTCAGAGCTTTGTGGCTCATATTACTCAGTTGAAGGCCTTGAGCTGAAAAAGATTTACATCTGTGCCACTGATTCACTTTTATTTTGACACTTAACCCCATTACCTATACGTTCTTTTGAAGGCTTCCACATGCACAATTATTGCCATTGCTTGACCTCTACATTATAGAATACTTCCGATTGATGATATTGAAATCGAACTGCAAATTGAGTTTTTCTAGGTAGAAAATGTACACGATTCTACAACCAAACATAAATTTGAATTAACAGAGACACTGTTGTTTAGTAGACTTGAATATATAGAAGTTTGACAAATAATGTCCCACCTTGTTATGTCTTATGAGATAAAAAATAACCCATAACACAGTAAGGAAATTTGTCACAACACAGTGACAAAGTCAGACGCATAAACATTTACATTTACAGCATTTAGCAGACGCCCGTATCCAGAGCGACGTACAAAAGTGCTTTGAGTCTCTAGTAATGAATAAATCTACACTGGTACGCCAGATTACAAACTTAATATAAATATAACTTTGGAATTCTACAAACGTGGAAAGTGCTAATTTAAGTGTTTCAGGAAGAGGTAGGTCTTCAGTCGTCGCCCGAAGGTAGTCAGGGACTTTGCTGTACGGACATCTAGGGGAAGTTCATTCCGCCACCTCGGTGCCAGAACAGAGAAGAGCCTTGAAGTGTACTTACCTTTCATTTTGAGAGAAGGTGGTACCAGTCGAGCAGAGAGAATGTGGTACCAGTCGAGCAGTGCTGGAGGATCTCAGACAGCGTATGTTTTTTTATATTTGTTTCAGTGTATGATACTAGTTCTATTAATATTAATTCTAAACCATAAGATCATATACTATAGAGGCAGAAGTATTGGAACACCTACTTTTTCCAGCTATATGTATTTCTTCCTCAAGCAAATGTATAGGAATATGATCATATTGGATCGCTTTGGATGTAGTAGCATTAAAGTTTCTTGTGCACAAGCTCCATAAAAATATGCTTTATTAGTTGGAGTGGAATATTTTGAGTGATCAGCTGTAAGAGTTCTGACCCTAACCCTACTGAACACCTTTGGGATGAACAGGAATGCTGACTGCACCCCAGGTCTTTTTACTCTAAATCAGTACTTGACTTTACTAAGACCTTTATGTCTCAATGAGCAAAAGTCTCCACAAACACACTCCAAAATATAGTGCAACGTCTTCGCAGAAGAGTGGAGACTATTATAGGAGCAAATGTGGAATGAAAGGTTAAAAAAACATGAGTCTAATGGTCAGGTGACCACAAACTTCTGTCTATATAGTGTAAATCAACTGGAATAGAAATTTTTTGGAGAGGTCAAATCGAGTATCTAATGAGTCACAGCTAAACTGCACTACATTAAACGTGCAAAACAAGTTATGTTATTGATGCTGTTCAACATTTTAGATAAACTTTACAAGAGAAACCAAAATGACCAAATGGAATTGCTTAATTTCCGCTTATATTTATTATTTTGTAATCATTTATTATAGGTTCAAGGGAAATATCTTCTATGATCTTCTTGCATACATGTGTATCCCGAACTGCTGTCTTAAAATGTGTATAAACTGGTATGTTAGTAAGCTATGCTGTGGAAAAGAATACTTTAAACTAGTACCTTAGTAACTTCAAAACCAGTTACACCCCCCCCCCTCCCCACACCACACCCCACCCCACACACAAGAATATCATTTGCTCTGTTTAATAATTACCCAAAAACAATTTCAACATGCACTTTTCTATCAGACTATGCCAAATAAACTATATTAGAAAATTAACAGATGAGAACTAAGTTCATTGTTTCTTTCCGGCTCTCTAATGATTCTGATCCAGGACCACTTTCTCTGATTACACCCCATTTTAAACAAGCCTGCTAAACTGGTCCTGGATCAGCGTGGGAAAAAAGAGCAACACCCTGCACATACAGACATTTCATCTTGCTGAGCTAATTGACCTCTTGTTCCCTGGAGGTAAATCAACAGAACCTAAGCCACTGGCCCACTAATGAGGCACGCTCGTAAAAAGCTATCCATAACGAATGGGCAATTTAAAACAGATTGAAAACATTTTATGAGCCGGTTCCTTGAGTCAGATACGCTGTGTTCTTGTTTACTACCAAATTGCTCATGTTTACTTCTTTGGATTGGCGTTAATGCCGTAGACGCAGAGTCTGAGGCATGCCCGGACATGCCGATCCAAGCACTTGTTACGTCGTACTGTGACACTTTTAATCTTTTGGTTCGGATTTTTGTTTTTCGAATAGGTATGTAATTGTTTGACAGAACTGAGTTTGTGAGCTGACCAGTGAATCAGCAGTTGGGCATATTGAATTGGATTCATTTTATGATTAGGTGTGTTTTTAAACAACAACATGATTGCATTAGACAGGCTTCAGCAAAGCAGCGAGTCGTTATAAGAACCAGGTGGCGTTTAATGCAGTAATCACTGTCATCATTATGACCTAATGGCAAACGTTCAGTCACACATAATTGTCAATCTCACTTAATCACCGTTTTCACCCATGCACCAGTGCGACCATTTAACGGCAATTTGCGGTAAAACGTTTCCAGTCACTTCGATCCTTCTCCGTCAGACCACGTGACTTAAGACGGTATCGAAAACAACAACTTCCGCCTTCACCCGCCGATGCTCTGGAACAGAACTGTGGTTTTCAAGTATTTTGGGGTCATCTGTCAACGGTCAGCTCAACTTCTGGAACGTTGTGCTTATTTCAGAAGCCCACCATTTTTCCTTGTCTGTCCGGACTGCCAAAACTGTAATTTTTGGTGGTAATCAGTGACCGAGCTTACCTCACGAGAAACTGAAGTTGACGGCTACTGGGTTTTTTCGAGCAGCTGACTCTGTTTAGCCCTGGCTGTAAGGAAAAGGGCCTCTTTAAGTGATCCATTAAGTGGCCCGATCCCCAAGAGTGGAGTCCGTGGTCTACTTCAACAGGGCAAGGGGAGCTTGAAGGAAAACAGCATGGGAGACAAGTCTGAAGATCAAAGAAGGTCTCAGACGTTTGCTCCCCCTCACCACCAGACAGCTCCCCTCTCTTCCCTGCCCTGCTTTCAATTACAGAGTGGCAGAGAAATGGTTCGTATTATGACTTTATCAATTAGACAGACGTTCATCTCAAGAACACTCTCTCTCTCTCTCTCTCTCTCTCTCTCTCTCTCTCTCTCTCTCTCTCTCTCTCTCTCTTTCTCTCTTTCTCTCGCTGTCTCTCTCTCTCTCTTTCTCTCTTTCTCTCTCTGTCTCTCTCTCTCTATCTCTTCTGTTTTTTTGGAATGTGACAGGTACCATTGGATTGATGGACTGGCAGAAAGACGACAGGCTGAAAGGTTGCGCTGACGTTTTTGGATGTAATGAGAATCTATTAGGTCCCCGGAGATGAGTAGACTCGCACTTTTCCCACTGTTTGTTGTGGGTTGTGGGTTGAGAGTCCTGAACCCAAACTTTAAACACAGTGTCTTCTTACATTTTTTCTCAAGAAAGAATTTTTTGGAGAACCACTATATGATGCACACTGACCAAACAACAAAAACCATTACATCGCATTGTTATGGAGAGCTTACGATGATAATGGACCAAATGTCACTAATATAGTGTACGTTTGATCATGTTAAAAGGGATCTTTAGCATTTATAATCTAGACAAATAATGATTCTTCATACGTATATACACGTATACAAAACATCACAGCAAGTGATAAAGTACCTACAAATGAGTGTTAAAGTGCAATGATTGGTAGAAACGCGTCTCTTCATGCATATTCAATGTTGATATGATGTTTTTTTGGTGCAATTGGTTTTTTTTTGACTCCATTCCCCACACCAAGAAAAAAACAATAGATCTAAAACCTTGAATAATTTAAATTAAAAAACCTTCAATGAAAAATCCAATAAAATATCTTTCTCTTCAAAGAATTTGCAATTCTAAAAAACACTTTTTAAGTTGTGATTAATCCAACACAGTAATCTTAACAACAAATATATATCTCTCAAAATAAAAACTAATAATGCAGATTCAGATAGCAAATCTCCTTGATAGATGAATTTATAGAGGCATAAAAAAAATATAAATATAAATATATATATATATATGACTACATACAACTACATTGGCCTTTGTTTTGGGCAAATGTGTATGTCCATGTATTGTTCTTTATCGTCCTCAAGCTAGATGAAGGTGCTATATAAAATAAACATATTATTACTTTTATTATTATTACTATTACTTGTAATTAAAAAGTGAAAAATGGGCTTGCTGGATTGGAACAATGGCATGCTCTTTCTATTTCCTGCCAATTACAGGAAGAAAATTGATTGGCTATTACTATCCAATTGTGGGCATCTGTGAAAGTTATGTGGAAGCGGGCAGATCGCTCTTTGTGAGTTATGCCGCCTTATGACACAGCGATAATGTTACACAGCTGAGGTTGCATGTCTCGTAGAAAAAAACGTGTTTTATTCTTACAGGTTGGTGGATTGTCAGGTGACCCAAAAATAAAAAATAAAAAATTTACATGAAAACAATCATATGGCTAATACATGAGAATGCAAATGTAATACATGCATATTTATTTATTTATTTATTTATTTATTTATTTATATGTGATGTGTTATGTGAATTTATTTTTCTTATAATCATATGCCAAACCATTAATGTGGAACATGGACTTCACAGCATTTTTATGGCTTCATATATTCTATAATTATTCCCATGTTAAAAACTATCTGTCTAAAAGTGTTTTTTTTCCACAACACATCTAAACATTTTGGGAGCATTCCTGGAAATAAAAGAAATAATCTGATTTTGTGCTATAATCTAAATCATACAGCAGTATTTGAGAAAGCGAAAAGAAACAGCATTTCATCATATATTCATCTCCATATCTTCATATCTCCATCCGAAAAGCTTAATTTTCAATAATGTCGAGGTCGACAAAGATAACGTTAAATTAGTAATTGTTTTAACTTATCAAAGAGATCTCTTTATTTTCTTCATTAGAGACTAGTATGACCTTTCTCACCACAATGTTGATGCACAAAACTCAGACTCGAGTGTCTCAGACCTCCCCGGCCCTTTTTGAGCCGGACTAAAAGCGTTCCGCCGGGACATCATGGAACAGTTTAGGGCCTGTAAGATCCCAAGAGATTCAAAGATGAGAGAAATCCATACAGCAGGCAGCTGATGCCTGTCATCACAGTGCTACAGCGGCCTGAGATGCCCTTTTAATTACCCAACATCCCCTGCACAGTCTGGCCCTCACAAATTACCGTCCATTTAGGGCGAGCGATAGAGCTGTCAGCGAGAGATCTGCATTTCAGTCCCGGAGGGTTAGAGGGGGGAGACTGGTGATTGTTTGCCGGTAGAGGAGATGGCGTGTACACACACACACACACACACACACACACACACACACACACACACACACACACACACACATGCACACTTAACTTTTTGCACCACCAGCAAAGGCAAACCAACAGCTAAACTGACACTCTAACGATTCAGAGAGATGGTGAAATAGCAGTGATGGTGGAAATACATCGTTACTGTTTTTGTGTAAAACTATATACCCCCCCTTTTGTGTAAAACCCCCCCCCCCCCCTGCTTAAATATTACTCCATTAAAGTTGAAGTTTTTCTTAATGAAATGTAAAGTGCACTTTTTAAATTTCTACTTCAGTACAATTACAAAATTACTCTTCCGAATGTACTTAAAATTAAAAAATGAAAGCAGGTGAGCTATCAAAACTAAAACAATTGATTAAATTCAGTGTTTCATTCTCCTGCATATCATACTCATTGACACGGTCCTTATTTATTACATTCTATGTATTCACTTCAAGGTAGTGAGGAACGGCATGTTAATCTGAAACGTAGCAGATTAAAAACTCCCAAAATGAGAATGGTCTGATAAAAAACAGAAAGTTAGTACTTAGTAAAAAAATGTTATTTCTGTCCACCATTGCCAAGGCATGAATATACTATTGTGTTTGTGTGTATATATATATGATAAAAAGAAAAAAACAAACAAACCCCAGTGTGTATCTATGAGACACAAAAGAAACTGAAAGTTAAAATAAAAATACAAAAAAAGTGTTTGAGAGACAGCAAAAATAAAAAGCATCATATGAGTTTAATAAAAATATGTTCTATAATCTGTATATAATAAAAATAATAAGCTATTAATAATATTAACAATGATAATAATAATTATCATTGTTAATACTATTAATAACTTATTATTTTTATTGTTTATAAAATAATAATAATAAAAAGCATCATATAAGTATAATCAAAATATGTTCTATAATCTGTAGTCTATGACAACAATAATACAAATAATAATACATTATTAATAATATTAATAATGATAATAATGATAATAATTATTATTAAAATCACAATACATTATTACACAGAGATTATATGCATTATATGAATTTTATAACCTTAGATCACATCATAACAGCTTTTCTATTCTCTAAGTAGCAGAAATCCCATTCAAAGCATTAAATAATGATCTCTAACTCTTTTGAGGGAAATAATGCCATAAAGAGAAACGAAGGCAAATAAAAACTGAGTGGTGGAACAGACAGCACCATGCCTTTCTTTGACAGACATCACACGAGAACCCTCATGGCCCCTGGGCACAACCCAACTCTTGTTTTATGAAATTGCAGGTCTCCACATGGACTTGGCCCTGTCCATCACACACGACATCTCAAAGACACTGTGCAGAGAACGAAGTCACGTCATTATGAGATTATTTAACAAAGGCAGAAAATACGGGGTATTATTTTTGCTGGGTTAAAGTCGTAAAAAGCCAAAATGTAGCAGAATTTATAAAGATTTGAATGGTGCAAGAAATATCTGTAAATCCTCTTTTTATTTCATCTTCATAGGTTGTGTATTGGTAGTCCATTTTAATATTATGCAATTAAAAAATGAAATAACAAAATCACTTATAATTAATGAAAAAAAGAAACATTAGCATCACCTCATATCATGGTAATATATATAAAAAATAAAAAGCAGTTCTCAAACGTCTTGTGCAAATCCACATGTGTTAAGTGCATAATTAAAGTTGTATAATAATAATAATATTCTGCTCAATCATTGGAACCATTTATCATTTTCTTTTTTTTAAATTGTTGAACACACCCCAGAACATAAGAGTTTCAACATGACAATTCATAGACCTGCTTGTTTTTTGAGTTATTGTGGTTTTAACTTTATGTGGATTTAACATTTATGAGACCAGTTAAGCAGGCTGCTAAGCCATTAATAATGATATTTGCTTTGATGAATAGTTGGCTGTGATTTTAATCATTGTAAAAAAAAAATAATAAACTGTTGTAATAATAATAATAATAATTAAATAAATAATTAAATACATTTCACTGGAAAATATGTGTGATATATATATAGTGAATGACTGGCTATAAAAGAAGGATTTATGTAAAATGAAGCACAGGAGAACTGCAGGGTCGAGCAACATCCAATTATCTATCTGTATATAATATGTAGATATACACTATATTGTCAAAAGTATTGGGTCGCCTGAACTTTCCTGCTGTAATGTGGTTCTTTTCCAAACTGTTACTACAAATCTGGAGGCACACAATTGTGTAGGACGTCTATAGATGCGCTATAATAAAATTTTCATTCACTTGAACTTGGAAACCCAAACCAGTTCCAGCATGGCAATGCCCCCTGTTCACAAAGTGAGCTCATTGGAGATCTGGTTTGCATGGTTTGGAGAGGAAGATCTTGAGTGGCCTGCTATATAGATCTGATCTCATCCCTACTGAACACCTTTGGGAACACCTGACTGAACCCCAGGTCTCCTCACCTGCATCAGTACCTGACTTATAGTAAGTAATACCCTTAATACCCCTATAAGTAATACCCTTGTGGCTGATGAACACAAATATCCATAATTCACACTCCAAGATCTAGTGGAACATCTTCCCAGAAGATTTATATATATATATATAATATATATATATATATATATATGTATATACATATGAAACATATGGTGCTAGAAAAAGGAGTGGTGTCTTATTTATATTACATTTATTTCATATCTTAGAAATTACAGATGAAACTGAAAATAATACTGCATAAACACACAATTCGGTCTCTCACTCGTCATGTCCAGAACTGCCAGGCAGGTGTGGCTTTCAGCACATTAATTGTCCAAAATTTGCTGAAAGGTGCCAAAATAGGGTGGGGTGTACATGAGTGGGTATAAATGGGTGTGACTGTGAGCAATTATTCTATAACAGTGCATTAGGGATCAAGATCCACAATATCTTTTCTTTTTGTTCCAACTCCAAGTTACACATTAGTTACACAAAATAGTGCTTTTAAGGGTTTTTGTGATTCTTAGGTGTTTAACATGGAAAGCTGCCTGGCAAGAAAACACTTTCATCTGTACTCTCTATTAGATTCATAAAGACCTTATAAGAATTTCGTAACGGTATAAGCCATTAAACCAAAAACTAATAGTTCTTAATCTTGTATAAGAGGGAAAATTATTAGCTATTTTTAAGAAGTTTGACTCATTATGCGATGTGTTCCTTTAAACTTTAGCTTTATTATTAAGTTTGTTTACACACACAAGGAATTTGACTTGGCGACAGGAGCTTCCAGTGCTTCGGATTCTATAAATGTGTCCTTTATAATGGACAATTTATGGTAAATAAATATGTGTAGTTATGCATATTTAATTGTTCAGACTGAGTATAGCCTGCAAGGAAAAAACAGTTTTTGTGCTTGGCTGTTCTGGTAGTTGGTTCTTTGTAGCGCCAACCAGAAGGCAATAGTTTGAAGACAGAGTGTGCTGGATGTGTGGGGTCCAAAGTGATTTTCTTAGCCCTTTACTCCACACTGGAGGAGTGAAGATCTTGGAGATTGGGCAGTGGGGCACCTATAATCCTCTCAGCAGTCCTGACCGTTGGTTGCTAAACTTGGGGGGATTTGATAGGTTGTTCTGATTGCACCAGACAGCCAGTTCTTTAACCTCCTGTCCGACTCGCAGTCTCGTCTCCGTCCTGGATGAGGCCGAATACTGTAGTGTCCTCTGCGAATTTCAGGAGCTTGGCAGAGGGGTTGATTTGTGTACAGGAAGAAGAGCAGCGGGGTGAGAATGCAACCCTGAGGAGCACCAGTCCTGATAGTGAGAGACCTGGATGTGAGTTTGCCCCTGCCTGCATGGAGAGCCTGGTCAGTTTGGCTGAGAAAAAGGTCTGGTATGAATGATGGTGTTAAAGGCCGAACTGAAGTCTACAAAAAAGATCCTTAGGTTCCCGTAGGTTCCGGGTCTAGTAATATGTTGCAGAATATATTTCAGCAAAGGTCCAGTGATGTCCTTCAGGTAGGACCAGTCTTTCAAATGAATCCATGATCACAGACATGAGAGTAAGAGGTCTGTAGTCATTAAGACCAGTGGTTTGGGGTTTTTTGGGGGAATGATAGTAAAGCATTTAAAGCAGCAGGGAACTACACATAGCTCCAGTGATCTTTTGAAGATCTGAGTGAAGAGGGGGGCCAGTTGGTCAGCACTTTTAGACAGGCAAGTGAAACACCGTCTGGGCCTGAATCTTTCCTAGTCGTCTGACCTGAAGACTCATTTCACATCCTCTACACATACCTTTAGCGCAGGTTAAATGGAGAGGGAGGCAGGAAAGGGGGGTTGCAGGAGGGTTATGTGAATGTGTGAAGTTATTCAAACAAAGATGGAATGATATTGGCCTGTGTTCAGAGATTAAACACATGCATCAATTTACTACTATTAACTAAAAGATTTACTACTATTGCTGTGTACACTGGCAGTTAGATCTGTTCAGAAATTGCGTGACAGTTATGTGCATGAGGTGTGACTCAGTCAGGTGCAGCTCTGAACTTGAACACAGGCATTTATTTCTTGTAATGAATAGATAAATGTAACCACAAATATGTCATGTTTGAGTATATGCTTTGTCTTGAACATTTCACACAATAAACTGTAACCAACATGCAGGTCATTTGCATAATTTGTATGCAGACCGGATATAATTTTAATACACAACTTTTCTAATGCAAATATACATTACATGGGCAAAAGTAATGGGACACCTAACAATCGACATGCGATATATGGTTCTACCCCAAACTGTTATTGCAATGCTGAAGGCACACAATTGTATGTTCTTAGATGCAGTAGCATGAAATTTCCCCCTTACTTTAACTAGGAAACCCAAAACTGTTCCAGCATGACAGTATCCCTGTGCACAAATCTGTTTCCATGAATACATGCTTTTCATAGTGAAAAGTGAAGTGAAGATCTCCTGCTATAAAGTTGTGACCTTCACCCTGTTAAACACCTTTGGGATGAATGTGAACGCTGACTGCACCTCAGGCCTCCTCACCTCACCTACATCAGTACCTGACTTTACTAACTCCCTTCTGTCTGAATGACAAATTTCCACAAACACTCCAAAATGTAGTGGAACATCTTCTCAGAAGAGTGGAGAGAATTATAAGAGCAAATCAGATGACCACCACAATTGTGTAGGTGGCACTGATGCAAAATTTGAATTGATGAATCTAGGTGGGCCGTTGGTGACTCATGGTTGCAAGGTTCAGGATTTTTCACCCAGAATAGGATAAATAATTATGCATAATACCTAAAGATAATACATTTATTATGATTATTATGATTATTATTATACAATTTATGCCAATCCAGTGTGAACTCGCAACAAATTCAAAAACAGTCTAACTGCATGATCCGTTGGACTAATCTGGCAACACTTGTCTAATTGCTATAAAAGAAGAACAGAGATCTACCACTGGGCCAGACACACTGACGTAGCGCCATGGCTGTGTGTGCATTTGTGAGTCATTAAAATACTTTTTGCCCTGTAATTAATTTGTTTCGCCTCTTGTCCCATTTGGTTGGACAATGTGGGGTGTGTTATTTTCTGGAATGTGTATAAGCCTTTTATACGCGAGTGTGCCTTAGGTCTACATTATATAGTTTTACCATCACATTTTATGGGATTGAACTGTCTTTCATTGAAAGAAAGTACAGCCAATTTGCTAATTACAGCAAATAGAGATTTCTTGCCTACGTAAAATAAGAACTACTTTTCCATTCAAGTAAGACAAAACATTCCTGGATGTGTCCCTGTACTACCATAGTAAATGCAATGTTTAATTAGTAGTCTGTCATGACGTATTGGTGCACTTCTTCTATTTTAGTATTAGTAAAGTCATTAGTAAAGTCAGGTGTTGATGTAGTATGAGGGGCAGTGGGGTGCAGTCAGCCTCCTAAGTCACTGCAAAACAGTTCAGAAGTTCAGAAGTCTATTGCAGTAAACTATATTTTCATGGCACTCACTTTCTGTACAAATGTTTTTGTCATGATGGAACAGGTTTGGGTCTTTAGTTCAACTTTTAAGGTAAGTCTTATCCAAAGACATCTTATACAATTGTGTGCCTCCAACTTGGTAACAGTTCAGAGATGAACCACATTTGGCTGAGAAAGTAAAGTGTCCCAATACTCTTGTATATATAGAGTATTTTAGGCCACCTCGGGGCTAAGAATGAATACTAAAGCAGTAATTGGTATGTTAAAATAGCTATTATGGCAAAAAAATAAATAAATCCACCCTGACTTCCATATTAATCTTTATAATTCACATTCACTCTTCAATGGAACGCAAGGTTTATTTTATAATGACATTTTGGGTTTGTGCAAATGTAACATCACGTCACACACTAAACACAACCCTGGCAAAGCTCAGTGCACCTCAGTCCTATCCAGCTTCTTACTCCACACATCAAACCCAGTTTGGTTTGATGAAACTAGCTTGCGTACACAAATTACATCACCTATGAAAAGAGCGAAGTTCACAGTCCTGCCTCTCCTACCTGCGTTCTAGAAAGCAGCAATGGCATGCTTTTTATTTTGGCAAAATTGTGTGTGTGTTGTGTGCGTTACCAGGCTTCATTAAAACTGGCATTCGAGTCCACATAAATCCATTGATTACGTTATAAAGACCACTCAAATGTTTGTTTCGGTGTTTCCCTCATATAATGTAAATTGCTGCAAGCTGCAGTGCTTCGGAAAAATTTTCTGAACTGTGCTGCCCCTCGCCGACTAAATTGAGGCTAAATGTTGTTCTTAAATAGCTACAGACAATTTAGTCTTGGCATTGGTACCCCTCTAGGTAATACACACACACAACACACACACACACACACACACACACACACACACACACACACACACACACACACAGAGAATACACCCCCCTCCTCTTCATTTCATGGCTTTCAGCTGTCATTTTGACAGTTGTTACTCATTTCATTTTTCCTTGTTGGCTTTATAGCTCCAATATGGCCTTATTTTTTTGTTGAAGTCAAAATCCACATAAGGAAATGTGGCATTGCTGAGAGCACAAGCAGACTAATGAATGACATGCAAGCGTTCCCTTTTGAAAAGTTCTGCTTAGTGGTTAAACCGAACAAAGTCATTACAATCTGTTTGTTTTTCTTGTAGGGGCTCTGAAACGTACAAACGGCAAAAAAGACCTATAAAAACTCTGTTCTGCGCACTGCAGAAGACGATTTTATGACCCAGGCACAAATCACAGGCAGGCCGAGCACAAATTCCACACGGTAGCTGAAGAACAGTGATTTATAAAGTCACTTTAAATACACATTATCATGGGGCCTTTAAAACAGTCCGACATGCTGATCTGTGCCAGGATCCAATATACAGAAGAGCCAACTAGCCTTGTGATCACACCCGTCTCGAAATGCTGTGGGGAGAGTGTGAGAAAGAATAGCATGAGTTTAGCAATTACAGCTGAGCCACGATAACAGTAGTTTATTTTATAAGGCAATACGTCAAATTCAACAACAAAATAAAATCCACCTCAACTGACACTAATTTAATCCCAACTGAAGATATAATGAACTTAAAACTCTAACTAAATTGAAGCTTGTTGTACTTTAAAATAATGTATACTATAAAAAATTATATTAATTTAGAATTATACTTTAAAAAACCCTCATCCCCACCAAAACCTATAAAACTTAATTTCAACTGAAACTAAACTGAACTCAAACACACAGTGCATTAAAATCAACAAAAACTCAACCAAATATATTACATAATCTTAATCTAATACTCAAATTACTCCAATATAATTAAAACCCATCAGAAAATGTAATGAACTCAAACTAAACTAACTAAAATTATATTAAATCCACCTGAAAACTGAAACTCACCCGAAACTATTATAAACTCAAATTAATCTAAAATTATAAAGGACTCAAACTCAAGTGATGTTTAAAATGCTAAATGACATGCCATTGAATAAAAAAATGAAATCATAACACACACACACATAAATAAATATATATAAAAGAAGTAAAATATTGTACAATGTTCAAAACAACACAGAACCCAGTATGTTTGGTTGATGTGCAACTGAGCTGAAGGGTCTTGCTTGTGTAGTGATGCTGGGATTTAAACATATGACTTTCATACAGAGTCATGTGATTCAATGCAATCTATCAGTGGATTGAAAGTAGTGGTAGATGTGGGTGACTCACTGTATGCTAGTTGAGGTGTGGTTGTGGTTTCGTTGTAGTGACTCAGTGGTTGAGGCGTTCAGAAGGTTGTGTTCAAATTCTAGCACCTCCAAGCCGTCACGGTAACCAGGATTCTTCATCTTCAGCTGTCATGGTTTATGTATTAGTTATACAACATTAAGATATTACAGTATTATGTTTTACAGCTGTTGCCAGTAAATTGCTGTAAATATATAACACTTTTTTCTACAGTGAAGAGTGGAAAGTGGTAAACTCTGTGATCTACCTACTTTAATCGAACTATGCTTTGCTGTTGTCAAAACTTTTTCTTTTTTCTTTTTTTCTTTCTGCAAATGGTTTGTATTTTGCTAGAACTGCACATCTGGTCTGGATTGTTTTTTTTTTTAAAGCATCTTTTACTAGAAAGCATATAGCAACAGCTGGGCAGAACCAATCAACACCAAACAGACAGATTGATTACTTGTAACTGTCAGCTGCTTGCAACACAATAGTAAGATGGCTATCATAGCTAACCTTTTCATTATTATTATTATTATCGTATGTATTGCATGTATAAGCTACACATTTGATTGGATGCATAAACACAAAATGTAAATGTGGATGAGATGATGCACTGACATGCACCCATATCTCAAAGCTCACTAATAAGTGGTTTCCATCTATAATACCACACCTTTTATTTGTGAATTCAATTAATCAAGATGAGGAACAAAGTTTCATTCTGTCAAGACATTTACTTTTTAGAAAAAAAAGGTACTATTTGTCACATATTTTGATCTCACATTTGTTCTACATTTAGCTTTAGCTATTGTGTATGAGAGAAAGACTAAAAGAATAAAGGAGAGAATAGAAATAAATCGGAACATGACTACACTGAGCTAGACTGTGCTGTCCTGATCAAGCTGAGTCAGCAAATAATTACCCCTATATTAGAATGATTGGCTGTGACTTGGGCTGAGGTAGGAGTCATCCTTCATCAGATTTAGTATCAGACAGGATAAATGACTCGACTGAAACTGTACATGACACTCCCTTTGCTGGTCAAATCTTCTCCGCTCGGACAATTTTAAATGGACTTGTAATAAATCGAAGGCGCTTTGATCCAATTGAGGCGTCAATCCAGCTAACTGTTAAAAAAAGTAAAAAACTAACACAGGTGGTACACGACTTCCCATTTCTATACAGCCTTAAATATTTCCACCCAAGTAGAACATTATACAATTATACAAGCATCCAAGGAAACAGGGATTGTGGGAACACTTTAGCTAAGGCCAATTTACAATCTAATCTCTCAATTACTAGCTGTACAACAACCGTGACAATACAGATAGAATGCAGATAACAACCGTGACAAGTCACAATACAAATTAGCTGAATGCTAATAGTCACCTGTCACAATTCAAGCCCTTGCTAAATACAAAGTGTATACAGAGGCAGATAAATGATGACTGTTACTGGAATTAAGTCTAATTCTCGCTGTCATGCGCTACACTTTAGATATGTTAGGAATTTACATCAAGTTTTTGAAAGTAACTGAGGATTAAACGTCATCTTAAGGCTTTTAAAGTATGCCTTTTTTTATTTTAAACTAAGTCGAGATATTAGGTATTTGCTGTTATAATAAGCTCTGCTCTTCAGGGAAGATTTTCCACTTGATTTTGGGGTGTGGAGATTAGTACTCGTTCAGCCACAAAGGTGTTAATAAAGTCATGTGCTGATGTAGGTGAGGTGAGGAGGCCTGGGCTGCAGTCAGCGTTCACATTCATCCCAAAGGTGTTCAAAAGGGTTGAGGTTAGAACTCAGAGAAGTTTCCACTTCTAAGCTATATCTTCATGGAGCTTGCTTTGTGCACAGGGGCATTGCCATGTTGGAACAGGTTTGAGTCTCATTGTCTCATTGTCTCACAAGTCAGGACTCCCAATAGTCCTTTATTTTTATATCTATGAATGTGTGATGAAATTATTTAGTTACTTTTTATAGTACACAGAGTGGAAATTCTCTGAATTCATTATACATTGCACACAAAGACAGAATAAAAAAAACAACACAAAAAAACATAAAAACAATTGTTTATTTAAAATCTCAGTTTTTAAGATCTTGAGCTAATTAGTTATTCTGGTGATGTATTTTTGATATTGCCATGAGATGTTACAATGTAGTTGCAATAGACCTGTAATAGAAGATAAAACCCTGAACAATCAGGTTTTACAAAACTTTTTTAATGATCATATCAGGTATTGATAATAAAAGTAATAAAACAAAATATTGTTTGAAATCTTTTTTATTCTAATAGAGTCATTTTAAATCCGGCGGAAATGTGGTAAATGCAAAATAGTGAACATTGAACTCCAAACTTGTGAGTGGACAATACAGTAAAGTGTGTGTGTGTGTATTACATTTTTTATACCAAAGTGAAAATACACCAATAAGTTAAAGGAAAAAGAATCATTGCAAAATGAATTTTGGACATTGTTAAGGATTTTGTATTAAAAAGTATTTGAACTTATGTATTTCTCACCTCTGCCACCAAGTGACCAAAAACAATACAAGGTATTCGAAAGAAAAACAATAAAGCCAAAGTTAAACATGAGGCTTGGAGCAATTTGCTAGTACTTTGGAGTGACACAAATACTAACCACAAAACCTAGCCAAAACACTTAGGATTGTACATAAACATGAACTATCTGAGGGGGTCTGACTCAGAGGTTCCCTTCCCATATTTTAACCATAATAACTACAATAGAAAAAAAACACAGTCTAGGACAACAAACACCCCCCACCCCCCCTTACCTCCAACCCCAGCACACAAACACACGCAAGCATGCTGAGATGCCATGCGTAATGAAAACCCTCTGTTTTTTCCTTGACATTTCACCCATTAGTTACTAGCCTAAGGTTTAATTACAGGATGTTGTAAAAATAATTTGTCCAGTGACTAAAGGAAGAGGAGATTAAACAGGCCTGTTTTATTTATTTTTTTGAGTGGGATGGCACAGACGATGCCATTTGAGTCAGTAAAATGACTAAAGTGACCTCGTATTCTCAACCACAAGCTCTCGGATAATTACTACCTCCAGCTTAAACCTCTAGCAAATTCCCTTCCAGAGCAAGCTGGAGTTAATTACGGAAAATTTATTTACATCCAAAAAAAAAAAAAAATCATTCTTTTTTTTAATCAGTCTGAAACCATTATTCAGGATTAATCCAATTTCTGTAATTAATTACAGTTGTCTTCTGCAAATACCCCACATGGCCTCTAGGTGGCTCTGTTGGTGTTTATCCATTCTTACATCCTATTCAGGCCTGTTTTTGATGTAAGGGTGGGTGTGTGTGAGCAGAGTGTGAGGTGGGTGACACTAATGGTGTGATGATGAGGGACTGGATTGTAGGGCCGAGATAATTATGGTGTAGGTCAGGGGGAATGTGTAATGCTGCTGTCATCAGTCTGTTTGTCTGAGAGAGAGGGCGAGATGTGTGTGCGTGTGTGTGTGTGTGTGTGTGTGTGTGTGTGAAAGCAAAGTGCTTCTAAGTGTGCATGTTTAGGTTGTCTGCTGTGAGGGTGCTTTTCTCTTCTGGCGCCATTGCTGGGGAGATCATACAGAGACACAAACACACACACACACACACACACACACACACACACACACACACACACACACACAAAGAGCCAATGGGTTCGACCCTTATCAACTCAGCACATCACTGCTTCATAAGCCCCCTCAACTCTGTTTTAATCATCCTGTCTGGATTTCCATCACTTTCTTTCTTCATTCGTTTTCCACTCAGGCATCTCGTTTGCTTTTGTTTCACCTGTATCTTTTCTCGTTTTTATTTTACTTGTCCATAGAAAAAAAGTGTCACACTTACCGTCATCAGCTGGATTTCTTCTGCTCTCTTCAGCTCTCACATTCAGACTGCTGTCTCGATCATGTTCGATATTTTCAATGGAATTAAAACCCCTAAAACCTGCTTTTACTTTAAAAACTATAATGATTAAAAGAAATCTAAGGTTCATTGATGGGGTATCAGTAAATAATTCCTGAGCCAATGAATTTGTTAAGATATTTGCGTATTATTCTGTAGAACTCTCAGATAGGCGATATGTTTTTCACTAACAAAGATATATGTGCGAAATGCATAGTCTCAGTCAGCGATCCAAGAGCAAATGAGTTTTCAATCCTTTTAAACAATGGAGCAAGTAAAAAAAACATTTCCTGCTTCTATGTTAATTGGCGTAACCACAAATTCTTTTTTCTGTGAAAAAGTAGTTCAGTCTCTGAAAGGAATAATTACAGACTTTCTGAGCAAAACGAACAACCTGTATCTAGTGACCTGCTCCATTAAAACCGGTTTGTGGTTCTTTTGCTCATGAGAAAGAAAAAAAAAAACAACCTGATGTAGGATCAATTGAAAAAACACAGAGCTTATACTTTTATTACACTTTTTTATTTTTCTTATAAATAAAAAGGTAATGCCATCAAAATGTTCAGTGTTTTAACATTTTGAGGACCTTCTGTGTTTCTTTCCGGGGACCATGAAAAAAAAAAGAAAAAAAAAGCCACCGAGTCACTTCCACTCTGCTATTCATCAAAGACACTTCTGTCTAGGGGGAAACGCCAAATCCGAGTCATGGACAGTCACAACAAATCGAACAGTTTCAACAAATGAACAGTCATAACAAACGAAAAGCGTCCAAACAAATGCAACCTAAACTAATAGTTTACACTGTAGAACTGCTCCTGCTGTAAACTAGCTGTTCCAGAAAGGGGGCGCCGCTGCTAGCCGGAGTCCGTGACAGATTTAATAAGTTTCTTTGAAAACGCTTTCTGTCCCTTCATCAAACACACAACACACAACACAATACACACACCCACACACACCTTACACATTACCCAGTGCATGCGCGCTCGATCTCCTGGCAACGTTAGCTGTGCCTTGACCAAGCCAAGGCCCAGTAAATGCCCTCATAAATACTTTAAAACACTTTATTTGGTTCCATGCCCTGGGCAAAGTGAAATTTTAGGTCCTGTCACTTGGAGCGAGTGTGAAAAAGCAAGTGAGAAATAGAGAGAGAGAGAAAGAGAGAGATGAAAATGTTGATTTCATTATAGAGCAGAGAGTGCAAGGTGGTGGTGTGAAAAATGTGGGAGTGTAAATGAGATGCAGACAGACGCACAGCAGGCTCACCAAACACTCTCGCACATACCTACGTGTGCACACACAAGCACACACACACACACACACACACACAGAGGGTCTCACTCACACGTGCATCTTTATTTGTTACGTTTTCAAAACCCTATTGCGGCATTTGGTAAGCATGGAGTTGTGTGGTACATCACCAATACACTGCATATAGATACATGAGCTTTAATTTGCATGCTAATGCATCTGTTAATTAGTGGTGAGAAAGACATGCCAGGTTCTAAGAACAGACTTGAAAGGCTTAAAATAACACCGTTTGGTGTTCTAATAAAAAAAAAAAAAAAAAAGCAACTGGACTTGAAGGTTCTGAATACTGAAATCTTTATTTCCATAAGATGAAGCCAGTTAATAACAGCAGACTGCCACATATACACATGACTTAATAGTCGAGAATTAACATCAGTAGCTGCTTCTTCAAAAGAATTTTCCACCTAATCGTTCTGTTCCAGTAAAAAAATACATACCCAACCAAAAAGTATGAAAATAAATTGAAAATAAATCTCGAGCTTAATAATATACCACAAAGTAACAATTAATTTAGTAGTTACAGCAAATAAATACCCAAAAAGCTATTTATTAAATAAAAAAAAATTGATGCATAAATAAACAATAAATAAATCATTTTTCGGTACAATGAAAACAAAGTGTGTGGGGGGGAAATGGTACAGGTGGTATTCAGAGATGGTAAAGTGAGCACATTCATAGCGGCATACTTTTAAATACATACATTGCGAGGACACCTTCGCTTCGTTTTGGGGTTTCACATTCTCGAACAGGATGTTTAATGGAATATGTCGACAGTTGCTGGTGGCTTGAATTTGACGTGGAATGTCCATTTGTGTGCAAAAAACAAAACAAAAACGGAAAAACGGAATACACCAAGTGATAAAATACATATCAAAATCCTGTTCACTTTGTATTTTCACGTTACATTCAGCAATTTGTTCATTTTCATGTAAACAGCCTGTGATTATATAGCGATCTCTACACGGGTATAAAGTCTTGTCTATGCATAAAGCAAAACATGGCTTGCTAGCTTTATTATATTTCTAGAACTGATCACATGTTCTAAGCAAAATGTAATAAGGAGAAAAAAAAAATGTATTGGTTAATGATTTTTGATTTTTTTTTTTCCTGGTTAGGTTTTTCTGAAGAGCACATTTTACACGCCATGCATGTTTTATTTATTTTTTTTTAGTTTTTTTCCTGCTAATCTAAGCTACTTTCACGTTAAAAACGAGTGAGAGGTGGAACTGGTGAAAAGCACAAACACCGAAGCGAAAAACGAATGAATCCACAAGAGCACAATGAAGTCGTGAAAGCTAAAGAACGAGTCGCTAATATCTACGCTGGATTTAATACACCGAGACGGGTTTGTGAAAAGCTGATAGCGTTTGTATTGTCAAGTATAAGTTAAGGAAGATTCCTCAGAGAGGCCTGCTGACTTCAAAAGGCTTTTCAGTATTTTAAAGATGATATATTCTTGATTTCGTCAGGATTTCTGGATGCTTAGGACACACACACACACACACACACACACACACACACACACACACACACACACACACACACACACACACATACACACACACACTCANNNNACACCCACACCCACACACACACACACACACCCACACACACACACACACACACGCTTCCCGTAAAATGCTGTACTTGCTCTTTCACGCAAACAAAAATACACATAACCTCTCGGTCCTAGCTCCTCCTCCTCCTCCAGCCTCCCCTCTTTCCGTCTTTCACTGCTGGGAGTGGCTCGGCTCGCCCTTGGCCTTCTGGGATTCCTTCATGGCGTTAATTACAGGCAGCCAGGGAGATGAGAGCTCAGGGAGAGCCTTCTTAGCTGGGTTCAGATGGCTGATGGCGGTGTACAGGCTTCCCCTCGAGCCCGCGTCCTGCTCCGGGTAGTACATCTCCAGAGCAGCTGGGGTGCAGTGCTTATGCTGCGAAATCAGGGAATATGTTCATTTATGTACTCAATGGCAAAATGTAACAGAACGCTTTAATGCAGAAACCTAATCAGGATTGAGTCATTTTGCGCTTCACCATCTGATTTAATTTCTGTTCAGGATGGCACAATATAATCATGCTGTACACAAACACTTTGTGCAGCTTGAATTTAGATTTGTATAGCATTCTTTTTCCTCTCAGCACCTGTCTAGGAAAAGGCGCTGATTAGGTTTTATTGTATTATTATTAATAATAATAATAATAATAATAATAATAAACATGGCAGGGGACCAGTGTGTTCATTGTCTAATTCAGCAATATGAACGTGATTACAATTCTGTATTTAATAATCAAAGATACTTCACACTATTCTTTTTACTCCTTATATACTGTATTTACATTTTAAAATATCTTCCAGTTGCCATTTACGCTACTGCACCTATAAAATTTTTCAAGTGAATACAATGAGACAAAACACTTGCAAAGCACCGACTCTGGAGACTCTATATAGAAATTGTTAAAAATACAGTGTAGGTTTTCTTACAAATATGATTTGAGCTATACATTTTTTTTGTTATGAGGTATAACAATTAACCGTCTGCAATTCAAATTCTTGTGAATGAGCTGTTACCATAGAAACAATAATGCATTGAAATATCGAGTGTGGTAATCTTTAAGTCTGGTCGCTAATCAGATTCAAGGTTTCAGTGGTATAATCCAGTGTAAAGACGGTGAGTGTTTAAGATACTTATCCTGAACAGAAAAACATTCCTCGAAAAACAAATAAATAATAAATTGGGTAACCTTAAATATTAGGATAAACGTATTATACAAGCTCATAGTGCACTGATATCGCTAATGTCTGTTCTAATTACACACTTTGTTTATTAAATCACTACGCCTAGAAGGTCTGATTACATATGTATATAATCAAACCTTCTAGGCGTAATGATTCCTTCGTGGAAAAACGTTGTGAAATTGGGTTAGGGTTGGTTTTTGTGAACGTGACCAGAGTACCAGAGTACCTTTACTAAGAATGAGCTCATTTTGAAACACAGGACGAGGCTAATTTACAGCCGGGATCACACACGCGAGCAACAACGTACATACAGCCATTCTGACAGACTTAATAAAAGTATGAAATAGTCGTGTCATAAAGGATGATGGACGGCTGCCAAATTGAAAGTGATTCTGTGGTGTTCCTCTGACTGAAAGCTACTGCATGTCAACAAGCCTTGGTGGACCTCATTCCTCCTTAATGAGAGGCAATTTTCCTTCTTTTCAAGTCGACTGTACTGCGTTAGCATATCTCGCTAATGGCATCTGTGGCATCGACTTCAAAGGGGCAGAGGTGGAAGCTCCCGTGGGCCTTAATCACAGTTTAGTCACAGCTAGGACTAATTAAAGACATTCTGACACTCCTACGCTGAAGGAAGGGAAAATGCCCTGGATGCTACTCTGCTGGCCAAGTAACCGCAGGCTATAAGCTGGTAGCTTGTATTTAGAGGACACAGTAGCTTTGTGTGAGATTATTAGACACATTGTTACAAATGTTCTGAGGTAAACCCTTCATATAGGAATGTTTGTAATGGCTTCTTTAAAAACATCTACTATAAAAACACTTATTTGAGAACTAAGAACACAGCAGCAGGCTAATTCACTAAACATGAACAACGCTTTGAGCTAACATTAGTTTCTCCTTCTAGCTTACATTACCAGCAGGATGTCTGAGGTAAAGATTTCCCGAAGGCTTGTTTTGTTTTTGTTTCGACAAAAAAGTTTGAGCAAAACTGTAGTTACCTTGAGGACAAAGCCTTCGGGGCAGCTCAGCTGGTCGTACCACAGAGCTTTATACATAACCAGTAGCAGCAGACACGCAAGGAAAGCCAAGGTGATAAGAATTAAGCCTGTGAGCTGAAACACACACACACACACACACACACACACACACACACACACACACACACACATTAAAATAAGCTGATTAATACCCAAAGTCATTATGCAAATATTTAATGAGAGGGGAAACATGACATGAATTACAGCCCCACCATTTTGTATAGGAGCGTGGGAATTAGTTTTTTACAGCCATTTATAGAAAACCCAGTTTCAGCAATAACATTTTAAGGTGACGTCAGTCAATGGTATTTTTTTTCATCCAGCCAGAGGAATATGTTAAAATACATACACTATATGGAAAAAAGTATCGGGACGCCTGACTTTTCCAGCCGTATGTGGTTCTACCCCAAACTGTTACCTCAGAGTTGGAGGCACATATTTGTATAGAATGTGTTTGGATGCAGTAGCATTAAATTCTTCCTTCACTTGAACTCGGAGACCCAAACCTGTTCCAGCATGACAATACCGAAAGAAAGCTTCATGAAGATATGGTTTATTGCTATAGAGCTCTGACCTTAACCCTACTAAACACCTTTTGGATGAATTGGAATGCTGAGTGCACCCAAGATCAGTACCTGACTTCAATAATGCCTTCGTGACTGAATCTCCACAAACACACTCCGAAATCTTGTGAAACATCTTCCAAGAAAAGCTGCCAATGCTGGGCCCTTGAGCAAGGCCCTTAAACCTCAACTGCTTAGATGTAATTCTGGATAAAAAATCTGGGTGTCTGCCAAATGCAAAAAAATGTAAATGTGGATACAGCAGCATTAAATTCTTCCTTCCCTTGAAGACTGAGATCTAAACCTGTTCCAGCAAGACAATGGCCCTGTGCGCGCAGAGAGCTCTATGAACATATGGTCTACACGGGTTTGAGTGGAAGATCTTGATCGTCCTGCTCTAGAGCTCTGACCTCAACCCTACTGAATTCCCTTGGGATAAAAACATCCACAAATGTTCACAAACACACCCGAAAATCTTCCTAGAAGTGTGCAGCTCATTATAACAGCAAATGAGGACTAAATGCAGAATGGGGAATCTTATAGTCTAACAAGCTTTTTTCCATATATCGTATATTAAACTTGATTTCTACAGTAAAATTGTTTCAGCTATACCAATCTTGCGCTACTATACATCAGACCTGCTTCTATTTTATAACAAATAGGTATTTTTTTCACTTAAAGCACAGTGTCAGCTTACCTTGACCTTCTCTGACACCTCATCGTAAAGGTTTATGTTCAACTTCTTAATGCTCGGCATGTACAGTTTCTTCTTTTGCTTCTTCTGCAGCTGATACTCGGTGGTTGTTTTGACGATGACCTGCAGGAATGATGAAAGGAAGAAGACGATTCATGCTTTGCACGCAGACCGTCATGCGGAAAAGCTCCTCGGAATGGTGCAGAGGCGCCATTGCACCAGGCGTGTTTGAACGTTTTTACGGATGTGGGCACGAGTAGTAAAACGATAATGAAATACAGAATATGGCTGAGAGAGGATGAGTGAATTATTCTGCATCCGAATGCAGATGCAAAATGATGACATCTCGCATTTTTTACCTTTCTGACACACCTTGCTAATGCCTAAAGAAAAGCTTTGCTTCGATATGTACAACTTTTTTGCCAGTGCATTGCAGATACCGTGTACCACTGTGGACCCACAATTCAGTGCAGGATTAAACAACAAGCCTGACTGTGCTTTAGCATCACTTCACGACTGTTGTTCTGGGCCAAAGAGTAAAAACTGAAACCAGTGGGTAGGCAGAAAATCTTATATTGTTTAATTCAGAAAGCTCTCTCTCTCTCTCACACACACACAGACACACACGAAAGCAATGATAAACACACAGATCTGGTAATGCTATGTAATTTTGGCCGTCACTGTCACTGAGAAATGAGTCACTTGCCTATGAAACACAAACACTCTGCTCTGATTCTCTCTCAGCAGATCGAGTGCTGCTCACGCCATCCGTGTGTGTGAAATCACAGCCAGTCCTCATGAGACGCTTAACAAGAGAGTGCATCAGAACGCATTCACGAGCATTATGTATGACAATGTCTCTGCTACGACACCGACGATCCCATGACACCCTTGAAAGCTCGAATACAGTCACGCTCGCTTGTACTGCACTCCCGTCCTTAAGCACCTTCCGGACTCATGTACGATACGCTGAGGAGGAAGGGAGTTGCCGTGGTAATACGGAGATGTGTTGGCTGTCATGGGTGATTGCTTACCTTATCGGGAAATGGTTTCTGGAGCTGGTTAACCTCCAGTGGCGTGATCAGAGGGATGTTATCAAAGCCATCTTCCATAGACGGCTCCCTCTCCACCTTCTCGCCAAGAGTGCTCCCCAGTTTCACCATGTCTGGCAAACACACACACACACACATGTGCACGTTTATGATGCACACATTCCAAAGGCTTTTCGATACATAATACAATTAATAACCCCAAAGCGTTACGATGTTAAGGTGAACTAGTAGAGAGAGTGTTAAATGTGATGCTCGCTGCCTCACTCAGCTCTGATCTTTGTATGATTCGATGCTTATGGGGAAACTCGGCTCTCATCATTTAAAAAAAATACAGTTGGAGTTACAACAAAATGACGGCGCAGATAATCAGAGAAAACGTACATAACGCACAGTGTAGCTTCACAAAGACGACACAGCTCTATAAACTGCTCCACACAAAACAGACACGCAGATTTTTCCACTTATGTGTTTACAGTCACTCAACACTCTACACAGCTTGAAGCATAAAGCAGGCAATATTTGTCTTCACTGACTTAAGAACTGATTTCGCGATTAAATGTATGTTTAATGTTTAAACATATTTAATTTCAGCCCCCAAGTGGCCCACGTGGGAGCTACAAGGCACCCGTCCTCTAGACGTCCTCTTTATGATGTCGGTCACCTCAACAACAACCAACCCCTCATGATTATATCCAGAAATAAATAAATGCATAAACAAATAAAATAGGAAAAAATAAAAATAACAAAATAGGAAATCAATAAATATATAAACATTACATTCACAGTGTTATTGTGTTGTGCACTAAATATCTCTTGTACACATGCACTTGATGTAATGCCCTGTGTATGTAAAGGTCTGTATGTTCTAGTAAGTTTTGTGTTATTTTGTGTTAGTTTATGCTGTTTCATGTTCAATGTGTACTGTAATCTACAAAAACCCCTTAAATCAAAAAAACAAAAACAACAAAAAAAAAAACCAAAATAAATTATAAATACATACATTAATAACTGTGTGATAAAAATTGTTCAATTGCTTTTCTTTTTATGTATGTATATTAGCGGAGCAAAAGTACACGTATTTTCCGGTACAGGGCTTTTGGTTCGGTACACACGTGTACACATAAGATTTGTTTTTGTGAATGCATGTAAACGCTAAAGAATTTATAACCAGCAAGTGGCAAGAGGCTAACGCTCGATTCTTCAGCCTTTTATGTCCAGCTTCAAGAATTTCTCTTAAAAAGGAGAAAATCCTGACAAAAGGAATGAAGACATTTGTTAAAGTATGCTGTGCTTTACCTCAATGGGGTCTAACAAGTGTAAACTATTAAAGTTTTAGATTTATAAACAATTGTTTATCAATTTATTTTGGGGCAATTTAATTAATATTAAAAAGAAGTGTATTGCTTTAATTTGATGTATCCTATTTTATTATTATTTTTAAATAAA
>MU551695.1:3797669-3811814 GCA_024362625.1 Silurus asotus | reverse complement strand
GCACTGTATGTATATATATATATATATATATATATATATAAATGTTTAAAGCTGCTTTAGAAGAACATATATACAAAGCAAATGCTACTGAATTTTGTCATCACTGTCATCAGTTCAAATGTTGAAATGTTGAAATGTTGATATGATCTATTATCATATTATGGGTTATGGTTATTATATGCTCTACACTTTAACTTATATATATAAATGTTTAAAGCTGCTTTAGAAGAACATATATACAAAGCAAATGCTACTGAATTTTGTCATCACTGTCATCAGTTCAAATGTTGAAATGTTGAAATGTTGATATGATCTATTATCATATTATGGGTTATGGTTATTATATGCTCTACACTTTAACTCTGCATGTTTTAAAATGCTGCTTACATTTTCCAAAACAGGACCACGAAAATGTTGTTCAGTGCCAAAACCATTTTATCATTTTACCTTCTTTGTAGTAGTGTAGACATCGTAAAAGAATTGAACACAGTCACGAACGGGAAAAAAAGGTCACTAGTGAAATTCATTTGAATTTCATTTGAATTGAACTGTTTTGTTTATTTTATTTTATATGTAATAAAAAAAGAGAAAGAACAAAAGGACATATACATTTATACAGAATAACTGAACATAATATACAAGTATGAAATAATTCAGAATGAATTGAAATATTTTGTAAACCCACCCTTTTTTTAATTTACAACTGCTTATATAAAGTTTACATTTTAGAAATTACATAAATAAAACAAAATAAAAAGAAACAATACACAATACTGCAATATGTAGTACTGTACACTGTACACTATAAATGTGTAGAACCTATAGATTTCTTTCTTTCACCCTTCTTTTTATGTTCATTCCCAACCAGCTTTATGGGTATTAAGTCTGGTGAATTTCTGACACCTATGTTTTTGTTAATCATGTTGTAGGATAAACCCCCAACCAAGTAGGTTGTAGGTTTAGTTTAGTGTGCCACTCACACTGGGTGAGATGTTCAACACCAAGGAACCATCCTTTTGCCTACTCAACATGCAAGATAAACCAAAGATTTAAAATGTTTATTTGTTGGTCCATAAGACCCTTTTCCAGTCATCAGTATTGCACTGGGGGAGCTCTATGGCCCAGGCAAGAATATATTTTTTTATTATTTGTCCGACTTATCAGTTACTTTCTTACTGCCATTCAACCTGTCAAACCTGCAGCTCAAATTCTCCTCTTCATTGTTGAACCTGAGACTGAGGCTTATTATGAGCAGTCTTTAGCAGTGCTTGAAGCTGTTGTTCAGTGAGCCCCCTGGCCTTGCAAGCTGTTGACTCTCAGAAACTGGTCTTCTGATTCTGTGAGGCTTTGGGTCTGCCAGTCCTCTTCCTGTCAGATTTCCCTTCAGTGTTCAAGTGGCTTTTGATAGTGTAGAAAACTGTACTCTCTGATCTCATTCTCATTTTAAGAGTAATATTCTACTTCCTGTAGTACAATATTGGCCAAATATTGAACCAAAAGGTTACATACAGCCAAATATTTACATGTACAGTATTTATTTTTTGATTTGTATATGGACAATCCTTTTTGCACAACCATCTGTACTGTATTTTTGCACAACCTTTTTTTTTATGTTGTTGGCTGTAGCATTTTGTTCAATGGGAAATGTTGTTTTCTTTTACTGTGCACTGCACCGTATATGGGTGAAAGGACAATAAAGCCTACTTGACTTGATTTGACTTGAACTATTGCTTAAGAGGATGTATTAACAGTCTGTCCCAACACTGCTTTTATACAGACAAAGGGTTTGTAATAAATCAACAGACATTGGGACACCTGTAGTAATTGTTAGCATCAACTTTAATTTACATTTTTGGAAAACAGCTAAAAGTTGTTAACCCATTTTATTTCCAAGAAAAGGGCTTTTTGTGTAACTTTGAAAAGCAGAGTATTTCTATATATATATTTTTTTGTAACCTAAACTTTTGTATTGTTCCACTGTCACAGGTACCACAGTACCACTTATCTTTGCAGCCCTTGAACTGCTTACATTTTAATAAAAAAATCTTGAAGGATTTGGTTGTCCCAATACTTTTTGCACAGCATTTTTAGAGTGTATGTTTACAGTATACAGTGTATACTAAAACCTGTAAGGGTGTTTGTAAGTGTTTTAAGTCTACATTTTTACTATATGATGTAGGCCTTCTTGTTGTAGTATTGTGTACATTGTGTAGAAAATTTGCACCACTGGCACAAATGAAAGCTACATTACTACAGGTAATGTTTTAGGATACATAACGTGATACCTTTGGTACTATCTTGAGCTACATATTGCTACTGTATCTAATCCTGAATATGTTTGTTACGAGCCTTCAAATGGCTTTATTTATGTATAGAAACATTTTTTGCAATCTTCAACTGTCCAATTTCGTTGATTCTGTGCTCACTGTAGATTAAAATTTTTAGTTCTTTTTCTTTAGGAGTAAAATTAAAATGTTATTGTCTGCTGTTTTAGTACATATATTTAAGGTTTTGTATAGTGCTTTTCTTGTTTTTCAATCTCTTCCTCTCAGCTTGGCTGTTGACAAAGCAGGTGCACATGCACACCAATAACCCATACGCGTTTCCACATACACATTACCCATCCTGCAGTTTTTTACCCCATTCACAAATAATAATGCTTCACTGTAAAAGGGAGTGAACTGACCCTATATATAAAAAAGAAAAACAGATTAGTGTGCAGCTGTGTGCAAGTGTGCATTTTAAGCATATTTCTGATACCCTTTGTATATTGATACAGTATCCATACAGTTTTCTTCTTCTTTCGGCTTCTCCAAATAGGGGGCGCCACAGCGGATCATCCGTCTCCATACACCCCCTGTCCTCTATATCTGCCTTTGTCATACCAACTACCTGCATGTCTTCCTTCACCACATCTATAAACCTCCTCCTTGCTATTTCTCTTTTCCTCCTTCCTAGTAGCTCCATCCTCAGCATTCTCCTACCGATATACCCAATGTTCCTCCTCTCCACATGTCCAAACCATCTCAATCTCCCCTCCCTCACCTTGTCTCCAAAACATCCTACATGCACTGTCCCTCTAATAAACTCATTTCTAATCTTGTCCATCGTCGTCACTCCCAACAAAAACCTCAACATCTTCAGCTCTGCTACCCCCAGCTCCACCTCCTGTCTTTTATTCAATGCCTCTGTCTCTAAACCATACAACATCGCAGGTCTCACCACAGTCCTATAAACTTTACCTTTAACTCTTGCAGATACTCTTTTATCACAAATCACTCCTGTCACTCTTCTCCACCCACTCCACAGTGCCTGCACTATTTTCTTCACTTCTCTAACACACTCTTCATTACTTTTCACTGTTGACCCCATGCTCCTGAACTCCTCCACCTTCTCCACCTTTTCTCCCTGTAACTGCACAACTCCACTGTCCTTCTTCACATTCACACACATGTATTCAGTCTTACTCCTGCTGACTTTCATTCCCCTTCTCTCAACACCCACTCTTCACTAATCAACACATTTCCATCTCCACCCTTTATTGCTCTAACTTGCAGCACATCCTTCCCAGCTCAGTCTCTCTGCCTGGCCAATATGTATAAATCCTTTTCTCCTTCCTTAGTTTACAACTTATCATACAGCTCCTCATATTCCTTTTCCTTAGCTTTCACCACATACCTCTTTAACTGCTGCTGCATCTCCTTGCACTCCTGCCTACTTTTCTCATCACTCTGTCGATCCCAATTCTGTTTTGCCAACCTATTTCTCTTTATGCTTTTCTGCACTTCTTCATTCCACCACAACATCTCTTTGTCTTTCTTTTTATTTCCAGATGTCACACCAAGTACCTTACTAGCTGTTTCCCTTATCACTTCTGCAGTAGTTGCCCAATCATCCAACACCTCTTCACCACTACCGAGCCCCTGTCTGACCTCTCCCATGAATCTCATACTACAGTCTTCCTCCTTCAGTTTCCACCATCTTATTCTTCTTTCAGTCCTCACTCTCCTCCTCTTCTACTTCACCTCCAAAACCATCCTACAGACCAGAATCTAATGCTGCCCAGCTACACTGTCCCCCACCAACACCTTACAGTCTCCAATCTCCTTTAGGTTGCATCTCCCACATAGAACATCGTCCACCTGTGTGCACCTTCCTCCACTCTTATACGCTATTTCCATCCTTTTAGTAAAATCTGGATGCCCTTCCTAACGCAACCCTCCCTTTTTATCCGGGCTTGGGACCGGCACTAAGAGTGCACTGGCTTGTGCAACCATAATGGCTGGGTTACAGTATCTATACAGTACAGTATAATAATGATATAATACATATGTATACTAGATCTCACAAAAGTAAGTACACCCCTCACATTTCAGCAACCATTTCAATATATCTTCACAAGAGACAATATAATAGAAATAAAACTTGGATATATTTAAATCATTGTGAAGCTTGTATTGTATTGAACCAGTACATATTTATTGTGCTCTAAAAATAAATTAACATACAGCCATCATTGTCTAAATAGCTAGAAACAAAAGTGAGTACACCGTAAGTGATAACAGCTGTATGTTGTGTAACCATGCAAAGCCATATGTCCTATTCATCATGTGCATGTTTTTGTCTGATTGACAGGACCATACAAATGTGTGTATCTTGTATTAGAACAGTTCAAATGTGGTGCTTTGAGTACAATTCTCTCATACTGACCACTGGATGTTCATCATGGCAAAGACTCTCTGAAGATTAGAAAATTAGTATTGTTGCTCTCCACAAAGATGGCCTTGGTTATAAGAAGATCTGTAACACTTTAAAACTGAGTTACAGTACAGAGGCCAGGGTCATACAGAGGTTTTCCAAGATGGGTTTCACTCGAAACAGACCTCGCAAGGGTCCATCAAAGAAGTTGAGTCCTCATGCTGTGTGTCAGGTGCGGAAGCTGCTTCAAAAAACAGGTGCAGCATTACTTTAGAGGTTGCAGAAGCGGAAGGTCTGCTTGTCAGTGCTCAGACCATATGCCACACACTGCAACAAGTCAGTTTGCATGACTATCATCCCAGAAGGAAGCTCCTTCTGAAGTTGGCTCACAAAAAAAGCCTGCAAACAGATTGCTAAAGATCACCTGTCCAACAGCATGAATTACTGAAACCATATCCTGTGGTCTGATGAGACTAAGATGAACTTGTTTGGCTCAGATGGGTCCAGCATAAGTGGCGACGCACTGGTGAGGACCAAGAAAATTGTGTCTTGCCTACAGTCAGGCATGGTGGTGGTATCTTCATGCTCTGGGGCTACATGACTGATGCTGGTACTGGGGAGCTGCTGTTCAATGAGGGAAACAAGGATTTCCAACATGTTTTGTGACCTTCTGGAGCAGAGCATGAGGCCCTTCTTCAGAAATTGGAACAAACGGCAGATTTCCAATATAATAACAACCCCAAACACACCGCCAAGATAACAATTACCTTGCTGTGGGAGCTGAAGGTGAAGGTGTGTTTAACATCCAGCAGCTCACTGAGGTCATTATGCAGGAGTGGAAGAGGATACCAGCAATGACCTGTGAAGCTCTGGTGAAGTCCATGCCCAGAAGGATTAAGGCAGTGCTACAGTAGATAACAATGGTGCTCAAAAAATATTGACATTTTGGACACAGTTTTAACACTCACTTTTGTTGCCAGTTATTGTGGACATGTGTGCTCTTCAGCCACAAGGGTGTTGGTAAAGTAAGGAACTGATTTTGGTGAGGAGGCCTGGGGTGCTGTTCCAATTTATTGCAAAGGTGTTTAGTAGGGTTGAGGTCAGAGCTCTATAGCAGGCCAATCAAGATCTTCCTCTCCAAACCATGCAAAGCATATATTCATGGAGCTCACTTCATGCACAGGGGCATTGCCATGCTGTAACAGATTTGGGTTTCCAATTTCAAGTGAACGCAACATTTTATTATACTGCATTCAAAGAAGTTTTTTTACAATTGAGTGCCTCCAGCATTTTGGTAACAGTTTACAGAAGAACCACATATGGCAGGAAAGGTCAGGTGTCCCAATACTTAAGCCAATATAGTTTATTTTTAGAGGACAGTAAATCTATACTGCTATAAAAGCTGCACATTAATTACTCTAAAATATATCCAAGTTTCATTTCAAGTCAAGTCAAATAGGCTCAATTGTCCTTTCAACCATATACAGTGCAGTACAACGGTGAAACGTAACAACGTTTCCCCAGTACCAAGGTGCTACAGCAAACAACATAAGTTAACACAAGGAACACAAAAGTATACATAACTCATAATAGACCACATGAGACAAGAAAAAACAGAAACACAGTAGCGCTGACCGGTACATTAGTTGCGCAAAAGTGTGCAAACAGCAGTTTGGGCAAACTGTTTTTTTTTTTCCTCTGTTGATTCTGTGTATATCAGACCAGTTCCTTCATGTTGAGAAATCTGATGGCTTGTGGTAAAAAACTGTTACACATTCTGAATGTAATGGCTCTAATACTTCTGTACCTCTTTCCAGATGGCAGGAGAGTAAAGAGTGTGTGTAAGGGGTGTGTGTGTCCCTTCTCCAACGCTGCCTACTCGGTTAAAAAAGGGTCCGCACAGCTCTTCTTAGAGCTTCCCAGAGCTATGCTTGATGGGCCAACCAGCGGTGCCTTTCTGCGCCCCATTACTGGGTTGGTCAAAAGGCTTGGCTTTTAAGGTACCAATATGTCTTCTGCCTGATTTGAATTTCCTTTAAAGTTTGTTTTTAAAGTTAAAATACAGGGAGTGCAGAATTATTAGGCAAATGAGTATTTTGACCACATCATCCTCGTTATGCATGTTGTCTTACTCCAAGCTGTATAGGCTGGAAAGCCTACTACCAATGAAGCATATTAGGTGATGTGCATCTCTGTAATGAGAAGGGGTGTGGTCTAATGACATCAACACCCTATATCAGGTGTGCATAATTATTAGGCAACTTCCTTTCCTTTGGCAAAATGGGTCAAAAGAAGGACTTGACAGGCTCAGAAAAGTCAAAAATAGTGAGATATATTGCAGAGGGATGCAGCAGTCTTAAAATAGCCAAGCTTCTGAAGCGTGATCATCGAACAATCAAGCGTTTCATTCAAAATAGTCAACAGGGTCACAAGAAGCGTGTGGAAAAACCAAGGCGCAAAATAACTGCCCGTGAACTGAGAAAAGTCAAGCGTGCAGCTGCCAAGATGCCACTTGCCACCAGTTTGGCCATATTTCAGAGCTGCAACATCACTGGAGTGCCCAAAAGCACAAGGTGTGCAATACTCAGAGACATGGCCAAGGTAAGAAAGGCACAAAGTCGACCACCACTGAACAAGACACACAAGCTGAAACGTCAAGACTGGGCCAAGAAATATCTCAAGACTGATTTTTCTAAGGTTTTATGGACTGATGAAATGAGAGTGAGTCTTGATGGGCCAGATGGATGGGCCCGTGGCTGGATTGGTAAAGGGCAGAGAGCTCCAGTCCGACTCAGACACCAGCAAGGTGGAGGTGGAGTACTGGTTTGGGCTGGTATCATCAAAGATGAGCTTGTGGGGCCTTTTCGGGGTGAGGATGGAGTCAAGCTGAACTCCCAGTCCTACTGCCAGTTTCTGGAAGACACCTTCTTCAAGCAGTGGTACAGGAAGAAGTCTGCATCCTTCAAGAAAAACATGATTTTCATGCAGGACAATGCTCCATCACACACGTCCAAGTACTCCACAGCGTGGCTGGCAAGAAAGGTTATAAAAGAAGAAAATCTAATGATATGGCCTCCTTATTCACCTGATCTGAACACCATTGAGAACCTGTGGTTCATCATCAAATGTGCGATTTACAAGGAGGGAAAACAGTACACCTCTCTGAACAGTGTCTGGGAGGCTGTGGTTGCTGCTGCACGCAATGTTGATGGTGAACAGATCAAAACACTGACAGAATCCATGGATGGCAGGATTTTGAGTGTCCTTGCAAAGAAAGGTGGCTATATTGGTCACTGATTTGTTTTTGTTTGGTTTTTGAATGTCAGAAATGTATATTTGTGAATGTTGAGATGTTATATTGGTTTCACTGGTAAAAATAAATAATTGAAATGGGTATAAATTTGTTTTTTGTTAAGTTGCCTAATAATTATGCACAGTAATAGTCACCTGCACACACAGATATCCCCCTAAAATAGCTAAAACTAAAAACTACTTCCAAAAATATTCAGCTTTGATATTAATGAGTTTTTTGTGTTCATTGAGAACATGGTTGTTGTTCAAATTAAATCCTCAAATAAAGTTAATCCTCAAAAATACAACTTGCCTAATAATTCTGCACTCCCTGTAATGTACAGTAAATGCTGGTGGGTGCTGTGATGAAAAAGAATAAACAACAAGGTGGTGTGATCTCATAAAGGTAATACTTTTTTTCCCCCCAAACTTCTGTAAGAGGGACTTGAATTTAACATGAGAATCAGACATTCTAGCCAAAAGGCACAACAGAGGTGATGAATCCAAATGCAAGGAAGAACTCAGTTGTTGTAAATTTTTTAATTTTTTAAATCCAAATCAACAACTGAAACACAGGAATTTAATGCAAGACTTATCTCCCAGGTTTAAAAGGTAAATACAAAAAAAATAAATTTTAAAATCCACAAAGTAAAATGCTCCACTGAATATTTAAAAGATCCTTAAGGAAAAAAGAAGGAAATCACTAAATACATAAGAAAAAAAAACAGGCAAGAGTATTATTTACTTGACACTTGAGACTTATTTACTAGTTCTTGGCAGTACTAGACTAAACAACAATCAAACAAATTAGGAAACAAGGCAGCATAAACACATGGGTGAAATGGGACACAGGTGGCAGTAATGGCACGATGAACCATTACGCAACGTTTTTTTTATTTTTTATACCATGACAATTTGCCAGTTGCCAATTGTTTAATTCGGTCAATGCTTTATTTATTAACAAATAAAATTCATATTACATACCTGTTTGGAACATAGTTCCGGTTATAGCGGTTATATTAACGCAATAAAAACAATTGTTTCTTCACCAAATTAGCTTTTTTTATTTGTATTTATTTTTTTAAAGACGAAAGTGTTACATAGAAAAAGTAAAGCACAAATTGATGTGTCTTGAAGGAAAACAAAAAAGAGCTTTGAGGCAGGACAAACTCCATCCTTACATAAACATTAACATAAACATATCCTTCCAAATGCTTTACCAGCAATTATGTTTTTAAACCTATATTTATTGATGTAAATTACAGGATTATCTGCTATAAAAGTTCCTGTAAACAAGGTGGAATTATAGATACACACTAATATATTTATACAAATCACACATGTTCGGTTCAAAAGACTAATGTGTAATTTAGCTGTAATTTACATTGAAATCAGCAAATATTGAACATTTCTAGCTATTTATGTATGTAGCTTTTCACTTACTATAATCATGGCAGCATTTCCTGTACTGCATCCCCCATTGTGTACTGTATAATTAAAATTGATTGCTGAGATTATTATGCACAGAGACAGAACAAAGCACATAATCAGTTAGATCTAGTAATTAGATTTTGAATCTAAACCAGCATTGCCTCGCTCTGTCATTCTCCCCTCATTTCCTCTGTCATGCGTTTCATTTGATTAGCTAATTAGCTATTCAGATACATTTACAGAACATTCTTTACCCATCAGGACAGAACAATGGGATCTAATTAATCCTAATTTGTAAATGATGCAACAACAATCATGACATTGGGCAGCTTTGCACATTATATAATTTCTAGTTCTGCTCAGTGCATTTAGTAAGAATGCTCTAGGCAGCCCTGGTTTTAAATATTCAGTAACCTGAAAGAATATTGTGTGCTAATACTGATAAATGATTTAGGAAAAAGTTCTCCTGGCAGAACTCTAGGTTGTTAAGTTGGTTACATATAATAAGGCACTTCTAGATCAGAAGGTCATAAGTTCAAATCCCAGAACCACCATGCTACCACTATTGGGCTCTTGAGCAAGGTCATTAACCCTTAACTGCAAGTATGTATGCCATTTGTCATAAATGTAAATATCAGCATCTGCAGTCATTTTAATTTTGAAAACGAAGCCAGTGGCTCTGTTGATGAAGCCTTTTGCACTATACGCTGGTTGTCTTGAAAGTCTTACATTACTTTATCTATATTGTCTTATTTGTCTTGTGTTTCTTTTTGTTTTCTTTACTTTAGTTTTGCATATAACTTCCCAAAAATTTGCTTTGACACACAATTTGGTCTCATTCAATACAATACAATGCTAAATCAGGGAACTTGAGGCACAAGGCAAGGACCAACTCATTACAAGGCACAATTGCACACTATCTTCAACAAATACTTTCAATATTAAACCAGAAGTTTTAAAAACACAGACTGGTTTACTAGAGAAATCTTTTTGGTGACACACCGGAAAATTTCTTTGGAATACAATAGCAAATTTCCAGTACCATTAGCTGTTTCAGTAAGCTTCTTCTGTGCGGTCTACATTTCTTGTAATGTCCTCATACTTCATTACTTTTCACATTAAGCTTTATTTATTTACCAGTACAAAAGTGTAACATGAGTTTGCTTTTTATAAAAGGAACTCGGCTATCTTAAGTCAACTTTGTGCATTTTTTAAAAGAAAAGTAGTTCATTTTTTTTTAAAACAGCTTGGAAACTGCTACAGTTCTTTATATTTTTGTCTGTAAATTGTTGTAATATGTTGCTTTCTTTATTGCCATACAATCATTTTGGAGTCAATCTTAAATATTTAAGGCAAACTTTATATATTAAAAAAACATCTATGACTTAGATAGAAAATATTATACATATGCATGTAACTATAACCATATGTCAAGTCATGACAAATCAATAACTCCATTACTCAGCAAAAATCCTGGTCTTAAAATATTACACAAACTATGACTCCCACACACTGCAGCTCTCTTAGTTAGTGAGTTATATATTAAACACACCTGTGTTCAATTATAGCCACACTCACACACCACTCTCTTTCATTCACCCAAAGTATTTGCTCAGTTCTCCACTTTGTACACTTGTCTTTACTACACCTTATAGTGCTTATTGCAATGTTAATATTGACTTGTTTTTGGCCCATGTTCATGCAAAGTCTGCTGTTGTTTGAAGATCACCAACCCTGTTTGATCTTTTAACCACAAGTTGTGTGTTACATTTTGAATGCCTTGGAATTAACAGAAGAACTGCTTTAAGTCTCAGTGTTAAATCTGTAATAATATTAGATGATGAGCTATTTTATGAGTTTCTCAGGAGCTCCTGGTTCAACTTTGACTGTATACAAATTTAGAAAAGACATTCCTCATAATCACACACTAGTTTATATGTATTTCTCCCTCTCTAGGGTTTTGCATTGATTTTTAAATTTATAATCACACTCCTGATATCACCCAAATGAGGATGGGTCCTGATTTTGAGTCTGGCTCCTCTATGAGGTTTCTTCCTCATACCATCTAAAGGAGTTTTTTCCTTTTGCAGTAGCCCTAGGGTTGCTCATCATAGATATATACAATTATTTCACTTATATTTAACTTTTTTGTTTTATAATTCTAACACTCTGTAAAGCTTCTTTGAGACAATAACCATTGTAAAAAAACGCTATATAAAAAAACTTCATCTTTTGATCATGGATCATCCATCCTTATCCCCATTATACAATTAATCAGTGATAATAGCAGATGTGTTAACTGACAGTCAAATCAGCTTTGCTTTCCAACTTTCCAACTTTGTTTGTCAGTTTAAACACCTGCAGAAGTGAGGGCCTTCTCAAGTATTTCAAGTCCAAGGATTATGCAAGTGGAAAGGGACATGCTTGGCTTCAGTGTAAATAAGCATAATAAGTATAATCAGAGAATAAACCGTTCTTCCACAGGGCCCTCACATCCTCATACCATGTATGACCGTATACCCAAGTGTACAGAACAGCTCATAACCAGTAAACCCTGACTCTCCCTGATGGCTGTTATTAAATGTCATGCATTTTGTTTCGTATGCATTCTTGATGACAATACCGTTATCACATTATGACTTGTGGATTAACAATGTGGGAACACTTGTCAGGATGTGACATGATCTTCATGAATGTGCTCAGATTCACAGCTGAGTGCGTAATGAGCTGAAAGAATTATGAAACAATTTGGAAAAGTCTCAACATGAAACAGTATGTGTTTGGCTCAGTTAAAATTTCTGTGGAAAAACAATCTCCACATGATGTCCCCACATGCAATCACATGATTTTAGTTCTGCAGTTAATCACATTCCTGTCAGCTATCGCATGTATATGGAGAAAAGTTTTTTTTTAGGACAAAGTTCAGATCTTTAATATCAAAAAAGATATCTGAATGAGTTAATGGGAGTTCTGTTGTTGAGTAGATGATAAACATATAACGATCCAAGCTGAAAAAAAAGTTCACATGATTTTCCACTACAAATGCCATTACAAACCACCAGCTGCTAACTATTAACACAATCAGCAAATAGTTTCCATTGTGTAGTGTGTTTATGTACTTCATTAAATCATTATCATCAAACCAAAGAAACCAGTTTAAACTTAATGGAATCTGAATGCTTATTCACATCCTTATGGTCTACATATGAGTGACAGGTGTCCAATACTTTTTTACATTGCAAAATTTTACTATGCTCTTAAGACGATTTTTTCTGAAGTCCTTCGAAGAGTTGTAAAATTCATTTTGGGAGATTTATACATGCATAATCATCATTATCCATTCTGTTGAAAATAAACAGCAGAACTTATACCTAACACATGAATAGTTTATATATTATAAAAAATTTTTATATATTCTTTACAGTGATCACTCAAAACATTTAAATTATAACTCTCCCAAAAAATTAATTCAAGATGTCTATGGTTTGTATTGGTTTTAATGGAAAATGGTTAACGTGGTTTAAAGTAAGAGATATCAAGTGGCCTGCTTTAGAGCTCTGACCTCAGAACTATTGAACACTTTTGGGATGAATGTTTAATGCTTAGAGCATTCTTACTCTACATCAGTCCCTGTCTTTACTAACACCCTTGTGATTGATTAAGCAAAAATGTCCACAATTACACTACAAAATCTGGTGAAAGATCTTCCCAGAAGAGTGAAGGTTATAATACCAGCAACATGTGGAAAGGAATGTTCAAAAAGCACATATGAATCTTATGGTCAGGCTCAGACCAACACCCTTGACCACAAGTTACTGCACTCTACATGTGCAGATCTGTACATCTGTATATAAATAAAACTAGAACTAAAACACAATTCTTGTTGGAAACTCAAAAACAGATTGAGCCAAATACATGCAATTCCAGAAGAATCTGTCTGCCAGAGACCTGAGACTGGAATGGAATTTCATCTTTCAACAGGACAAATAAAATCAATCATACTGCCAAAGTTACACAGAAATGGTTCAGATACTCATGCAATCAAACGTATATCCACTTTTTGGTTAAAGTAACATTTTTGTCACAATAAATAAATGTTTATTTTTGCACCTTTAGTGTTTAGATATAAATAAAAACTTTAATGGAAGTCTATATAATGCAAGCTTTTAACACTTTAAAATAAAGGAGGACAAGATTTATACAAGGCAATTTATTTAGACGGATTGAAATATTTATATTGGCTCTGATGGTCATTGTTCTCTGGAATACCAAATTAAGTTTCGTTTTCCCCCAAATCACAAGCTTTCCCAACACTGAGACCTCACAGCTGCATTGGCTAAGTAAACAGCTTGTCAGCCTTCCAGTTATCCTCCTGCCAAGTTTGCAAATCAAGAAGTTCTAAAGGCGTGAGGGTTGGACATGTTGGCCTAGCTTAGCTTTCCCAGGACATTTAATGGTAAAGACTGGGTGCTATGATTCCATTTCCTACACTGTTTTTTCAGAACCGGTAAAATCAGTGATAATACTTTCATTTATAAAGTAGATGTGGGGGATTTGTTTTTTTTAATTGTAAGATGTAGAGATGTCTGAACTTGTCCAGGTTTACATAAAGGAATCGATTGTTCAGTTATAAAAGCTTATTTATCTGATTTAAAAATAAAATCAGGCCAGATAAATCAGAAAAACAGGTCACTGAAGACAAATAAAACAAATGCATGAACCCCC
>MU551695.1:3766098-3792466 GCA_024362625.1 Silurus asotus | reverse complement strand
ATATATATATATATATAAATTAATTGCAAAAAGCAATCATACAGTATGTCTATTACACACATGTGAAGATTTGTGCACAGAATAATTACCTATTTTAACATGAATTGTAAATGACTGATAGTAAATGGTTGATGGATTATAAAAGTATAAGCTATAGTTTTAATGGTGTAAACCTAATGTTGTTTTATTATAATAAAGGGTAACATCTTTCCGCACTTTGCATTGATTTCCTGGGTAAATATTAGTATGTGCATCATTGCTGTCTTTGCAGCAGTTCATTGCTTGTAACAGTCTGTTGGTCTTCACGTTTGTGTCTAATTATAGGAAGTAATAACATAACCCATTCTTGCTTACAATCTTGCAAACAGTAGCATGCAAAAATCTCAACCATAGTAGAAGTGTGTGTAGAGATTTATTTAATTTTTTAATCTAAGATTTTACAAAAAAATGACAAATTCTTCTGTTTTTTTGTTCTATGGCACAAATGTAGCTTTTTAACAAATATCTCCAGTAAGAGTTAAATAAAACCAGCTGCTTTTCCTTATGTAGCACTAAAACACAAATAAGTCACGGATGCATGGGTGCATTTAGAAAATATTTAAATTGTTTGGGCTTTTCTACTGGAGATATAGTAGCTCAGGTTAAGATGTTGGCATTCTGGTTAAAAGGTCATTGGTTCAAATCCCAGCACTGCCAAACACTTAACTGCTCCCTTGTACAAACCTGATTCCAAAAATGTGGGACACTGTGCAAATAAAAAAAGGAATGCAATAATTTACAAATCTCATAAACTTATATTTTATTCACAATATCAAATGTTGAAAGTGAGACATTTTGAAATGCCATGCCAAATATTGGCTCATTTTGGTTTTCATAAGAGCTACACATTCCCACAAAATTGGGACAGGTAGCAATAAGAGGCCGGAAAAGTTAAATGTACATATAAGGAACAGCTGGAAAACCAATTTTCTAATTATTAGGGCAACATGATTGGGTATAAAAAGATCCTCTCAGACTGGCAGTGTCTCTCAGAAGTCAAGATGGGCAGAGGATCACCAATTCCCCCAATACTGCGTGAAAAATAGTCTAGCAATATCAGAAAGGAGTTTCTCAGAGAAAAGTTGCAAAGAGTTTGTAATTATCATCATCTACAGTGCATAATATCATCCAAACATTCAGAGAATCTGGAACAATTTCTGTGCGTAAGGGTCAAGGCCGGTAAACCATACTGGATGCCCGTGATCTTCGGGCCCTTAGACGGCACTGCATCACATTCAGGAATGCTACTGTAGTGGAAATCACAATATGGGCTCAGGAATAATTCCAGAAAACATTGTCGGTGAACACAATCCACCGTGCCATTCGCCGTTGCCGGCTAAAACTTCAAAAACAAAAAAAAACTTTTTTAAATGGTCAAAAAAGACACCATATCTAAACATGATCCAGAAGCGCAGGCGTTTTCTCTGGGTCAAGGCTCATTTAAAATGGACTGTGGCAAAGTAAAAAACTGTTCTGTGGTCAGACAAATCAAAATTAGAAGATCTTTTTGAAAAACCGGGACGTCATGTCATCTGGACTAAAGAGGACAAAGACAACCCAAGTTGTTATCGGCACTCAGTTCAGAAGCCTGCATCTCTGATGATATGGGGTTGCATGAGTACATGTGGCATGGGCAGCTTACACATCTGGAAAGGCACCATCAAAGCTGAAAGGTATATCCAAGTTCTAAAACAACATATGCTCCCATCCAGACATCATCTCTTTCAGGGACGACCTTGCATTTTCCAACATGACAATGGCAGACCACATACTGCATCAATTACAACATCATGGCTGTGTAGAAGAAGGATCTGGGTACTGAAATCTTAGATCTGGGTATCTTTCACCCATAGAAAACATTTGGCGCATCATAAAGAGGAAGTTGCGACAAAGAAGACATATGACGGTTGAGCAACTAGAAGCCTGTATTAGGCAAGAATAGGACAACATTCCTATTCCTAAACTTGAGCAACTTGTATCCTCAGTCCCCAAACGTTTGCAGACTGTTATGAAAATAAGAGGGGAAGCCACACAGTGGTAAACATGGCCTTGTCCCAACTTTTTTGAGATGTGTTGATGCCATGAAATCTAAAATCTACAAAAAAAAAAGCTACAACAGAAAATCAATTATTCAATCTAGAGGTTTTAGTCATAAATGTAAACCTGGTGCAAATTAGCAAGAGGTTAAAAACAGGCACTAGTCAGGAATTACATTCAAGTCAATTGTCTTTCATTGCAATGCCACACATAACTTTGCCTGTGGCCTCAGAAATGCTAAAACGTTCCCTGATCATGTCTATGAAAGGTAATTGAGAAACAGATATGACATGGATGTGCACAGAATTGTAAAATTCATAATGTTTGATAAGTTTATCAAATTTAATTCACTGTACACTCATGAAAGGCTTAATATTTGATGTCGACGATGTCCTGTAAGCAAAGATGAAGTGGACTACACTGTCTTTGTGTGTGTGTGTGTGTGTGAGAGAGAGAGAGAGAGTGAGAGTGTTCGTTCGTCCCTGTGGTCTCCAGGGAAATAAAGACCTTTCTTCGGGTTTAACTAACAGAGAGTGTGTGGGGAGAATAGATCCTCCATAAATTTGAACACTTTGTCAGTCTGGAGAGCCGGCTGGCGCTTTGTCTTTTTTTAATGCTCTCTCTCTCTCTCTCTCTCTCTCTCTCTCTCTCTCTCTCTCTCTCGTTCTCTCTTTAGCTCTATTCCTCTCTCCCTCTTGCCCTACTGATTAATCTCACGCCTTCAAATACACTGAAATATCAAGTGAATACCGCTAGAAATAATAATTGCTTGCGTTCATTTCTGGTCCTCAAGAAGCGAAAGTGGATATATACCACACAAGGAGAACACAGTTTGTTGTTTCATTCTCAAACCCCGCCCCCCCAAAAAAACACAAAACAAATAGGAAATAAATTCTCACTTTTATCTATCACTTGCTTTTTTTTTTCCTCCTCTCTGTATTGTCTGTCAGTAAAAAGACTTCCAAACTGCATTGTAAAAAGACAACATTCTTGCTAAACTACAGCGAATAAATACTGGCAGAAAAACAGGCAATAAACTGCTGTATATTCACAAGCACTTTACTGTAATCCTTCTTTTACAGTGCAGTCCAATCAATATTTAGAGCCAATTACTGTAGCTTAACAAATGCTTTAAAAAAAATTCAACTGGGCCTTTTAAATTGAGCTCAGAGCTTAAGCCTAACTCATGAAAGAAATTATACAGTATGTTTTTTTCCCCCTGTAAAAACTCTATCCATGCTGATGTCTCTTTTTATACCACTTTTATTATTCAGGCTTTGTTAATTGTGTTTCATGTTTTTTAAGTATATTCTAAAGTTCTTATGGGTGCATATGTACTAACTGTCCACTTTAATATTTATGTAATTAATTATTAAAATTGTAATCTCAGCACCTTTTACAATGAAAAAGTTGTTAGTACTATTCAGTGTTTCATAAACTGCTGATCTCTGGGGATTTTAAAACATAACCTCTAGAGGTTATACAGAATAGTGCGAAAAACAAAAATAAATAAAGTGTGCAATGTTGTTTTGAGCTGCCAGGAAGGATAAAGTAACTAATATCATTACCCTTTACAACTGCATTAAGCAGAAATGCATTTAGGTTTACACAGAACAATAAACCTTAAGATGGGTGAGCCAAAACAGCAGAAGACCACATTAGGTTCCACTCCTGTCATCCAGGGCTCATCCAAGTTGCACAGCTAAGTTGATGATCAGTATATGTACGAGAAAGGTACACCATAAGTGAAGCAATTTTATCATTATCACAGTTGATCCTGTTGTAACTCATGAAACTTCCCAACATGCAGAGGTGGGAAGTATTGAAGTACAAATACTTTGTTACTGTACTCAGTAGATTTTTCTGGTATCAGTACTTTACTTTGCTATTTATCTTTCAGACAACTTTTTACTTTTACTCATTAAATTTTTACAGAAATATCTGTACTTTCCACTACTTACATTTCCAAAACAGGCTCGTTACTTTTATTTTAATCTATTTGTTAAAATATAATTTTTTTCCCCTTCTCATTGCGTGGTTTTTAGACCATCAGCCTATTTCCTGTTATTGTGCAGCTTTTTTAATCTACTACTGGTGTATCATTTCCTGTCTGGGGCTTACGTGGATGAGACAGAGTGAGTTAGTGATGTAAAAATTACTGAGAACAGAGACATTTCTGGTCACCTGATCATCATCGTTTCCCTGTGTCAGGGATTCACCTGCTACGCCCCCCTTGGGCGGCTGTCATTGCCTCCGCGTTCTCTGAAGCCCGTGGCTTCATTGCACGCACCTGGGACTCATTCACTCACTCATCCCCTGCTCCCATGTAAACCCCTCACTTCCACTCACTCCACGTCCATTATTGTATGTTCATGTGTGTCTTTGCGTATGTGTATCCCGTTCCATTCTTTTCGTTTCGGACTCCTCACGCTCTCCACGCAAAACGGCAGAGTGGGGCGGATTTCTGCGGAGCGTCTGCGGATACGTGGAGTCGTACTCCACGTACTAAGAGCTAAGATCGTGCTCCACATCTCTCTACTGTCTGGGGAATCCCTCTCTCTAGCCAGTTAGTTGTGGAGCACGACTGGAGGCGAGTTCGGCTTGTGCGCCCATTTTATCCCGGCTTCTCACAAGGGAACTCGGGATGGTTCCACCATTATTTTCCCGGAGAGCTCCGTTCTGCTTCAGAGTTTCCCGGAGAGCTCCGTTCCGCTCCAGAGTTTCCCGAAGAGCTTTGTTCCACTCCAGAGTGTCCCCAAGAGCTCCTCTCCACACCAGAGTCCCCAAGAGAGCTCCGCTCCGCTCCTGAGCTCCCCAGAGCACTCAACCCAGCTCCAGGACGGCGAAAGGGACGTCAAACTGCCGCCTGCCCGCGAAGGGGACGTCGTACCGCCACCTGGCCGCAAAGGGGATGCCGTACCGCCATCTGGCTGCGAAGGGGACGTGCAAATAAAACTGTTTGCTGTTACTTAGTCTTCCGCCGCCATTTCTCCGCATGACACTCTGCTTGTGTTCTATATAATAGAAATTCAGCCTGGACACATTTATTAGGTAACAAAATCTTTAATTAGTTTTGTATTAATATATTAAAGCTGTCAAAATGCTAATTAATTTTAACAGCACTGTTTTTATTACCGTGCGATTAATGCAGCGCACATTTCTGTTTGACCATTATAAATGAAAATATAAATAAATTAATACATACATACATAAATAAATAAATATAAAAGAGGCGTATTTTAAAACCTCAACACAACACATGTTTATTTACAATGTCTTTTCTTTCTTCGGCTATAATAAATAAATAAGCTATAATTATTTTTAATTAGTAGAAAGAATATTTTTAAAATCACCACCAAAATTTGCCTGATGAACACATTCGACAATTATCCCTCTGGGGGTCAACATCAAATTCAAATATTCTCTGTTTATGTAATGTATGAAAGTTATGTTAAATCATAGCAAAGATTTCGTTTGGTGTCCTGATAATTAATTTAATTTAAAACAACATTATTACTTTAAAAAATGTTTACGAGAATATTTTGTCCTCATGCTGTAAGAGATCCACCTGCCACGCCCCCCTCAGCAGCTGTCATGCTACCGCTCTCTCTGCCGCTCCCGGCTTTAATTACAGTCACCTGACACTCATTACTGATTCCCTTATATAAGCTCTTATTCCCATCTCACTCGTGTCGGACCTACTAGTTGGATATGGTGATTGACCTGGTTCCTGACTGGCAGCATTCCCCGCTGGTTCCGACTTCAACCTCCTGTCCGCGGATTATCCCTGTTCCGTGGATCCGTACCCCTAGGGTTCGTGAAGCTCTCTGTCTTCTGTTTATGTACTGACTTCTTCAATAAACATGATAGATTTACTCCTGCTTCTGACTCATGGGCCGTACCCTGACACATGCTCTATGTTGAGTTTGGTTTCATAAAAAATTAACATGCATTTGCATAAAGTATCCATATTTGTCAATGCCCATGTTGAATAAAAGTATAAAAAAAATTGGAAAGTATAAATTGAAGGTACATTTAGAAAAATTTTTATTGATTGCCCTAATATTAATATGATATGGCGTACATTTTCCAGCGTGACACTAGAACAGCTAGCAGTAAAGGCTACTTTTTACTTAAGTTCATGTCAGAGCTTAAAATAACCTCCTTTACTTTAACCTGAGTAAAAAGTAAAGTCAGTACTTAAACTTTTACCACAGTATTTTTTAAACACGAGTATCTGTATTTTTACTTAAGTGTCTGTATGGATGTGTGTACTTTTGCCACCACTTCCAACATCAAACTTTAATGGGAAGGCATTAGCTCTGTGCTTAAAGCTCTGTGTTACTGATCAGATGATCGGGTGTCCAAGCCAGAAAAATCAGCAAGCTGCCACTCCTTGGGCCCCTGAGCAAGGCCCTTAACCCTTTGTGCTTCCAGAGTGCAGTAACATGGCTGACCCTGTGCTCTGACTCTAGCTTCCTACAACACTGGGATATGTAATGAAATGACATTTTTTCCTGCGGGATCAATAAAGTATTAATAATAAAGCGGCCTTACAGGTTCGCCTTCTACCCAAATGATGGCAGCAGCTAGCCCGGTTCTCGGCTCCCGTTCCTTTACCCATATCCTGATCTCGTATGGTAGGACACGGAGAAACTGCTCCAGGATGACCATCTCCCCAATCTCCTCCTTGGTATGTAGCTCTGGCCGCACCCAACGTCGGTACAGGTGCCTCAGCCGATTATACGTCTCTGAGGGTGTCTCTGCAACTGGGGTCCTAGTCGCCCGAAACCGCTGACGATAGGTCTCTGGAGAAACATTAAACTTCTCCAACAGCGCCTTCTTCAGCTCACTGGCTTGGTCTTCATCCATCGCCAGGTAGGCCTCCAGTGCTTGCCCGGTCAACAGCGGAACCAGCTGGTAGCTCCATTCATCCTCCGGCCACTTCCAGGTTCTGGCAAGCCACTCGAACCGATGCAGATAGTTCTCAATGTCTTCCCCATGCTGGAAGCTTGGCAACTTCGGCTCGGTTCTGAGCCTTTGCTGACTGGTGGGCGTCGGTGTGCTCTGGGCCCTCAGTGCAGTAGCACTTCCACGGGGAGCTGGTGTAGGCAGCTCCAGTTGTGGGCTTCCTTTTGGAGTGTGCGGGACCCCTGGGAACAGGCTAATTCTCCGGGGTGCTGGTGTGGGCAGCTCCATTCGTGGGCTCTCCAGGCCCAGTGATGAAGAAGCTGGTTGGATGGCTTGCTGCATGGTCACCTGCAGAGTCTGCAGCGCTTGGAGGTAGCGTTGCTCTTGCTGCTCCTGTGCGTACATAAACTGCCGGAACACCTCGGCCATCCCTTCTTCGAATGACTTAATGGGCGGCCCTGCTCCAGTCTTGGATGCCGTACCCTTGGGTCATACAGGAGGCAACCAATAAATAAAAATAATAAAAAAGAAGTGTAGCCTGAAGTGAATACATCATTTAAGGTCCCAAAATGTGCAGGGGCTACATTATGTGATCATTTGATACTATGACAAAATACTGTAGTTTTAAGTCTAAAAAAGAAACATGGATGTAGAGTTACACAAAGTTATTATGTAAATAATAATAATAATAATAATAATAATAATAATAATAATAATAATAATAATAATAATAATAATAATAATAATAATAATAATAATAAACATTTAAAAAAGTACATTTACATCTAATGGTAGTGGTCTTTCCTTAACAAAGCAGTCAGACTAACATGGTTTCCAAAGGAGACAAAGGAGAAAGTGTAGGATCCTTTTGCAGGAAGGCTTTATTGACGGAACCAAAGAAATGTCCAGAATCCCAAATGATTGAGCAAACAAGGGTCAAAACACAATCAGGAACCAAATGACAAAACATGTGGACAATCAATAGCATTAACAGGGGAACAGGAAAATGTTCTAGCTAAACAGGGATTAACAAGTCTCAAAACTAGTGAATTGCTAGGTTGTTACAAGGTGATACTAAGATCTGTGAGTATATAAATAAAATAGGTGAACAGGAAATTGGACTTAATCAGTGCAAGATCTCGGGAAAGTGTGACTTCTGGCAAGAAGGGGAAATATGGTGGGTGTTCCAATAATTTTTGCCATTAAAAATTTATGCTTATTGTCTTTTAGCACTTATCAGTGTCAGGTTATATCCACAGGACAGCAGTTGGATATGGCTCTTGATAGATGGGATTGAGCATATTCACAACCCTGAAGCTTTACACATCCCTTTCTTTACAACATTTAGTAAGGCGTTTTATTATAATTTTTTAATCAAACGATTAAAAAAAAAAAAAAAAAAAAAAAAAAAAAAAAAAACCTGTTGTTTCACCAGTCCATATCATACATTTCTAATTTCTTGGTTCATCTAGACATTGTTTTGCTTAATTCTGACCTAGACTTGTGATGTCTTGTGATGATTTGATTTCTTCTCATTGTTCTTCCACATCATGGTTGCCCTTAAGTGTACTTGTGTCACTTACTACAAATGTGTTAAGCAAAGCCTTTCTGCAGATTGTTAGTGTAATTTAATTTGCCTAGGCACTTTTTTGTTTTATTCATTTTGCTGTCATGAAGAACAAATGACTTATCCATCATGCTCATTATCTTCCCTTTTCTAAACTGTTGCCACACAATGGCCAGGAATTATAAAGGATTTTTTTTATTTTGCAATTTTTAGAGTTCCAGCATGCAGTATCCTTATACAGAAAGCATGGTCTATGTTTTGCCAAGGCTGGCATAGAAGTACTTGACTGGCTTTTACAAACTCTGACCTCACTCTAACTGAACACCACAACTGCAACACTGATTGCACCTGAAGTTACCTCACACATCCTACCGGGAAAAGTGGAGGATATTATAACATCAATGGGGCACAAATAGAAATTTTTGAATGCTAGTTTCAAAATGTATAGAGCTCCAACATAGTTTGTTTCTTTTAAAAATAAACATAAACTGTGAATAATGTTTTCCAGTAAGAGAAACTGTTTGTTTCCCTTAACTAATTGCAATTCTCATAAGAGCATTCCAGTGAAAGAGGTCATCCGGGAAAAATGCTTTTGGAAAGATGAGTCTCATATTCTGAAGCAAAAAGAAAAAACCCAATGTAGCACTTTTATCATGAAAGGTGTCAACACTTCTAGAGAAGACATTCCACAAATACTTGGTGGCATTAATAATGTAGTTAACTGCATATACTATATCTATATATCTATAAGTATAGATATTTTTTAATGTGCACTCTGAGTGAACAAGGAAGCTGTCTGCCAGTATGATTTCTGAGCTCTGAGCTCTGATCGGCCTTAACAGGGCATTTTCTCTGTGTTGGTCTTCCGAACTCAAACCATATCTGTCAGATATCAGGTAGACTTTGAACACAGTGCCAGGTCGCATAAGTGAAGGTGTTCGGCAGTCTCCCCCACCTTTCATGTTGACAAGTAGGTTCACTCTGTGTGTATCTGGAGGATGATCTGCGAATCTATATCTCTTTCTTCAATTTGATTGGTGCTTCTTTTCTTTGAGACACCACGGTGTTACATGGTACCTGGGCATTTGCTGCCTGATTGCTTCATATGACTTTGTCGCTGCACAGCAGGCCATGTAAGGCCGACGCCTTGTGGTATGTGGGTGGTTTGGTTGCATCGGCATAAAAGGACTCTGACTGGAAAAACATGCCGATTGTAATACTCAACTGACCTTTCTGAGCATGAGAAAGGCTCAAAGCATGCACATTACTATTCTTCTATTTGCTTTTCTTCTTAAGCTTACCAACAATCACTAGTCAGTGGTTTTATTAACTTCAGTAATAAGCATTGATACTGCTATTTCACTGGAGCTGATAAAAATCTGCCAAAACATTTGAAATCAATGGGGCCTGCTGTGAAAGAAAAATGAGCACCAAAATGCTGCATGAAGTGAAGCTACCTGTTCAAATCTGATTATTTACCAATAACTGCATGTTTTATGTTATCCCATCCTCCTATAAACCACAACATGTTTCCAACTTCTTTACAATTTAAACTATTTAAATGACAGAATGGATTAATTGATTGATTGAAAGATAATGCATTTTTAACCATTTTGTTACTTTCAATGTGCAAAAAACTTCAAGTCAAGTTCTGTTGTCACTTATATTAGATCAGCTCTACTTTATTGTTCCCCCAGTAGCCTCCTCTATTCTTTCTCTTGGGTTAATAAAACAATAGCCATAGTTATACAGTGTCACGTTTTATTGCTCACAGTTACACCCACCATGCACGCAGAATGATAAGAGGCTCAGAGTTGACTGCGAATTGCAGTCCCTTCTGCGCTGTCCAATTTATTCTGTTCGTAAACTTTTCCCTTTGTTTTCCCCTTTATTCCTTTAATCCTTTATTTATACAGTTGGAAAAGACCCATGTGCGTAACTGTGAGAAATCATAAAAGCGCCCACCAATATGTCTGCTTGTACATATACAATATTCATGCGTTGTGGTGCAATGCTGCTTCCACGACACCTATAGACTACAGATGAACATTACGGCACTTCAAATCAAGCAAATGATATCGGAGCAAATGAAAAAAAACAAACAAACAAAAACATTGCAACATTCTGACAACGAACCCAATTACGACGCAATAAGAGGCACCTTTTATTGAAGGCTCAGGAAACAGCTTGTTATGTTGTCTCACTTTGTTTTATCTTTCACGGAAGCTTTTCTCTAATCCACTTGGCTCCAAGTGGAACTTCTGATGTCCCGTCTTGTCAATCAAACTGCCTTGGCATGATAAATAAAGAATAACAAAGCTGTCCAGCTGCACCGCATCTGTTCCGCAGGCCCTCCGAGAGCATGATGGGAACAGAGCTCTTGTCATTTTCCAAGCTGAGGGTGAAGAAAAAAAAAGAGTAATGAAGTAAAAGTTACCCAAAAAAGTATGAGCTGCTATATTTCTAGTGGATATGTGTATAGAGCTTGCATCTAACAAGCCTCCTCACTGATGCTCAGAAGTGTAACACATCCTCCGGATGTTTCTGTTCCTTAGCCGATTGATGACTACAGTATGTTGCTTGTTCATTGCATCATTATACACATGCTAAATGGGATTCCCTCGCCAGAGCAGGTTGGATGGGTAATGCAGGGCCACTCCAGCAAGAACAGCTTGTGTGAACACGAAAGAGACAAACTTGGGATTTGGCTGCTGTTTCTAGTCACTGAATTTGGCTTCCAGCATGTCTCTCGGGGTGTTCACGTAGTGCTCCTTGAGGCTGATCTACACACACACACACACACACACACACACACACCAAAAGCTTGAGATTCTCTTTAGGAGGATTATGCAAAGCTGACCAATGGGAACAGCATAATTTAAAGCAACTCCTCAGCTGTCTTTCTGACACTGCATTTGATCCAACTACAGAAAGATACAGCCGCTCACACACACATCTTCAAATACATAGCATTGCACATCATTGTAGCTGTGTGTTGTCTTGACACCAAAGTGACATTGTTGTAATAAACACAGTTGGCCTGACGAGGGCAGCAAAACCACCCTGAAGCATACTTTCTTCTCCATTCCGGCATCAACATGCTGCCTAACTTCCCCTCCACCTGTCCTCTGAGCCCTGGTGCGACCACCATTTGGGATCTGCTGCACTGCTCTGTAGCCCTGAATCCATTAACCTTTTCACCTGACTCCCATGGAGGAACACAGGCGAAGGCGCTAGTTGGCAAGAACCAGAGCCCCATGAGCTCCTTTGTAAAAAGGGAGGTCAGTAGACGTGATAGGAAGGGGCCACCAACCCCCATTTGTTCCCGATCAAGGAGGTGTCGGCCCAAATCAGCAGCGTAGTTATTCACAAGCGCACTCATCACTCACGGTCATAGCTCCTCGCCGAAGCGCAACTTCGCCCTTGATGTGCCTCTGCCCGACAGGCGACAAATTGCACGAAATCTAACTTGTTTGTGATTATTATGTGAAGCCAGGGCCTTTGATGGGTTTCTGTCACTTGGAAGTGAGCCTTCAGAGGCGGTTTGTGTCAAGACGGGTATTGTGATGTGTTGTCATAAGGAATGACTTTAGGACGGGAAATCATGGGCTGTTTAAAGCCTTATAGCTTGCCAAGCTTTGAAATCTATTAACAGTCATGTCACATTAATATTCTTAGTATTAAGGTTTCATTGCTTAATGGACATTAGAATATAATAAATGGAACATTATGTGACCAAACATTTACAAGTATCCAGTATTAAATAATAATGAAATAATTCATAGGTGCTTTATGCTTGTAACATACTTTGCATATTCCATCATTGTTAAGAAGCTGGGGTCAAAGATGATACAGCGCCCCCTGGAGCACAGAGGGTTAAGGACCTTGCTCAAGGACCCTGAGCTTGGTGATACAAGGGCTTGAACCACTAATCTGATCAGTAACTCAAAACCTTAAGACAATATAAAATAATAGATTAACTAAACACATGAATAGAACTCCTCAATATTCCTATACAGTAATATACAGAACGTTATGAACATATTTACTGCAAATACTGAATACTTCTACAAACTATCACAGAAATATGCCTGAGATTCTACAAAACCCCTCCTATGCACGATGACATTTCTACAGCTCACAAGAAGCGTCCTTTGTTCCTATTCATACCTGGCACCATTTGTCAGCTGAACACATACTCAAAACAGGCAGAGAACATTATGATTGGTATTTTTTTAGCCTTCAGAGGGTACATCCCACTCTTGTCTGAATAAAAAAAAAAAACACAAGTTTTTGGAGTTGTACCCTGAAACCTTAAAACAGTCAGCCAGGAAGTAATCCAGAACTTTGGTCTATGAATAGAAGCCCACGAGAGGAATGACAAAAGAATGAGATGACAAGGGAGGACTTACCAAGCTGTCACACATTCTCATGAGAAAGCTGGAGAACTGTACAGGTTGACCTTGAGGTTTTTCCACAGCAAGGCACGAGTGATCACAATCTGTAGGACTGAAGATCAAGAGGAATTAAAAGAAGGATTTTCCATGAAAGCAAAGGAAGCACTTCGCAGCCAGTGGAAAATACAATTTTACCATGGGGAATTGGCAATGCAAGATGATAAGAGAACTTGATCTGTGCTAGATAGTCAGACTCGAGAAGTCAAAAAATAAAAGGAGAAGTTTTAATGAGAAAGGATGTGACGGACAGGAGATCAAGGTAATACTGGGAAAGAGAAGATGATGTACACCTACGTGACCCTGAGGGTTAGATTAGAGATGTATGACTGGTGACTGAGAAGTTGAAAATCAGATCTTATTACATTAAAAGATGGAATCAAAAATAGGATTTTGAGGACCGTTTCAATGAAAAAGCAAAAGAACTTCATTTAGTGAAAGTGTCAAGCAAGAGAAGGTGGAAATGAAACAAAAGGAGTTTGTTTTTAAAATTCCTGTTTTTCTTTTCATGTTTTCAGCATCATTTCCTCATTTTTTATTTTACAAACGATTTTGGACTTGTAACGATAAGCACTTCAAACCACATTTTTGCATAAATGAGCTTCTAAAAGAAAAAATAAATGTGAGCAGAAACCTTAGCTACTATTTAAAATCATTCTGTGTACACGGATTATACGAGCTTTATGAAAAGATTTTAGTTTTTAGTCTTTGCAAAGAGAGGATGAGGTCAAAAACAGGTTAGGCTCAGTGTGAAGCGCATGGTTTGACCACTCTATGACCCTCAAAAATGCCAAAAGCAGGTCGGGTGCTTAGTTGGCCGCTTTCTCTGGCTTGCTTTCATGTCTGTGAGAACTGGACCCGAGTCAACGAGATGATGCAATGGTGCATGAGGGGCGTGGGGTGTGCGTTTGGGGGGGGTGACTGACAGCTCCCATGCTCTTGCTAACCTGGGGTATATGAGGGGCAGAGAAAGGGTAGGTTAGAAAAAAAGTAAGTGTAGCTGCAGAGTTATGACTGAAGCAAATCGAAGTATTGTTCAGTAATATGTGAGGAGATGCTGAATCCAAGTGCAGATGAATCTTTCATCGTCACAAATCAAAGCAGACAAAAAAAAAATCAGCAGCAAAAATAAAATACAAGACAAAATACAAAATACAAGGCATGATCATAAATCCCAGAATACCAGTGGGATTAGAGAGGCTATAAAGCAGCAGATACTTGAAGAAAAAAAAATTAGGCACTTGGAAAACAGAGAACAAAGGCAAGGAACTGAAGGCAGTTGCACAAGAGTCTGCTATGAAGAAAAGAAAACACATACATACTAAAAGTAATGTGGATATATACTTAATATTTAGCATTACTCAAAATGAAATTGTATATATCTATATCTGTATTAAAATATTAGCTTCAGACAGGCTGCAAACTAATATTATTACTAATATTATGTCTTACAAAGCTTCACAGAAGGATCTGTCAATGCCAGAATATACTTACAGTACTGATATTTCAATATGAATGATTCTTCCTCGAATGATTTTTCCTCTTTTTTTTTTTTTTTGTTGTTTTTTTTTTTTGCATGGCTTTAGGAGTCGGTAAGGCTATGGATAATATTTAACATATTTAACCCCTTTCCAGTTTATCACCCCAATTTTTTTGGATATTTTTATTATATATATTTAAAGCACTCAACAAATATAAATGGTGAGATTGTGTCACACCACTGATGCAATTTTATTCAAAGAGATACAAAGAACATGTGAACACATTCGGCAATCAACAACCGATAATGTAATGAGAAAGACAGGACTTAAATATAGGTAAAAACAAACCAGCTGCTTATAGGGTCAGTATGTAGATGGTTGCTAGCTTTAAAATACAGTCTTTATTATGCAAAATTTTCTATTAGTCTAAATGTGAGGACAAAAAAATACTTTGAATTACCATGACACTTAATTTTCAGTTCCAGCATATAGAATGTTATATATTACAGGTAATTGTTATGACATTTTTATTTGCTTTTGTGGATTTTAATAACAGGTGTAATGTACAGTCGGTCCCAAACCACTGGGATGTTTCAGTCACAGCTTTTTTTCTAAGCATTAAGAAATTAAGACAACAAAACATACATTGCTGTAAAGCTTTTTGGAAAAGGGCGAAAGACCAAATGATGACACAGCATAAGACTCTTAGACTGTCAGCAAAAAGAAAGCTCAATTTAAAATAAAATAAGCCAAGCGTTCTACCAAGGAGTAGACTGGACATAAGGAACACACTTCAGGTGTCAATGTCTCCCATGATCCCTAGATGGGACCGACTCATTGTATGGAACAATCTCAGGGCTCCTATATATATATATATATATATATATATATAGTATGTATGTATGCATGCATTTGTGTGTTTATATGCAATAGATATACTGTAAAATAATGAACTTGTTAGCTCAAAATTTACAAAATCAAATTTCTAATTCAAATTGTATTCATCACATACACATACATACATACAGAGTACGACATGCAGTGAAATGCTTTATACGACTGTCCAGCATTCGAGTACAAAAGGAATAGAATTACAATAAAAAACAATACAATAAATAAAACATTTTCAGTAGACTAACGCTGTTATGGATGCAATGATAAATGTTCATATTGCAAAAAATGTCATCTGTTGAGGGACCAGTTCACACGGAGTCTGTTTAGTATTTATGTAGACACTGATACATAGAAGGTAAATGTGGAAAACGAGACGCACACATACACACACCTTGTCAGCTTGTTCTTTCCTTGTTACTTCATGCATACACCTGACACCATGTCCATTCCATCTGCCAAATCATAAGTGTCACACACACAAGCACATTCAGAAGCAGGTATTTATCCTGCATAATTAGAATGTTTTCATCATCGAACACTGTTTTGATTTTTACCAAAGATACAAAACACACTTTTTTTCTGATTGAATTGCAGGAGTAATTAAACAATCAACAATACAATTACTGAAAGTAGAATTTCAGAAATATTTTGTTAATTATGTCTCACTTTTTTATTCAGTACTGGATGTCTGATTTAAATTAATATCTAGACAGAGGTTGAATCCTGAGGTAAGCAGTGATCCTGGATAGTTAATCAGGGCTGTAAAAATGGCTTTCTGAAACCCAGATTAACTTAACATGCGTAACTTCTGGCCTATTAAATTAAGTAGATTCAATCAAAGCCAACTACTGTCATGATTTATGAGCTCAAGTGGACTGTGGAAGTTGCTTTTTAAATCTGGAACTGATCCAGAAATGCAGAAAAGTCTCAAACAAACAAATAAAAAAAAAAACCTGCATTTGAAAAATGCCAGTCAAGCAAATAGTTTTAAGGCAAGCCTTCACTTAAGATAAACAGTAAATAACAGCTGCACAATGAAGAAAAAGAAAGCCGGGGACATCAATTTGCAATGAATTCACTGTCAATAAGCGCACATCTAAGAGAACAATGCAGCAATTTCAAGTAAGGACATTTATCTTTATTATTTATTATTATTATTTTTTTTTTATAACATCACTGCAGTGATTTTACCTTTATTATAGGAAGAACCTGAAAAAAAAGAGTAAGGAAAAACTGGCCTACTTAAAGATTTTAGTATCAGTATTGATTCATATAATAAAGAAGAACTTCCTACAGTAATGATGAGCATCTTTTTGATTAAAAGAGCCGTGTTCTTTAAAGATGAGGAAATCAACATCCTCCTGCTCTACTAAACTTGCATTATGTAGATGAGCCTGATTATAACACTGTTTCTCAAGCATTGCTGTTTGTGAACAAAAATTCTGAGCCTTCTGAGCATATACTGTAAGTACTGCATAATTCATCAACATCAATTTGGAAATCGCAGTTATCTTGAAGACAAATGGCATATTTGGTCATTTTGAAAAAAGTGAACTAATTTGCTAACATTTAAATAAAGCAACTGGCTAATATTCGATTTCAGTTTTATTCACTGCATTGCCTTAAATCACAAATCTTTCCAGTCATCTTATGGAAACAAGGAACAATGCCTGACAGTGTGTTCCTGCTACTTGTGTTGGAAACAGCGATCAGTTCTGCAGGGGAGTTCATTCCGCGCGGTGGGAGGAAAGAATATGCAGACCACACAGGTGGTACAGGAGTCTTTCTCTCTGGTTCATTTCCAGAAATACAAAAGATTTTATACACTACAAAAGGGTGATTATAACATATCATAGAAATCACCAGGCAGATGGGTCTCATAACAGGAAGCAGAGATTGTCTACATTTACAGCATTTAGCAGATGCCCTTCATCCTGAGTGAATTACAAGTGAGCAGAGGATTAAAGACCCTGCTCATGGGCCCACCAATAGCAGCTTGGTGGTGCTGGGATTTGAACCTATGACCTTTCCAGCCAGAGTTCAAAGCTTTAAGCACTGAGCCACCACCTTTTATATCACACCTTCCACACAAGTGTTTAGCTAGGTCCTTGTACAACTCAAAATACAGAGTGTGCCAACAGTCTACACAGTGCTTGCTACTACAGGAAAATAATCATTGATGTGTTCGATTTGCAGGGGCAGGTATCACCCTGTTGTTTACTATGTCAGAGCTCAGGCTGAGAGGAAGTCCAATTCCTTGCAACCATGGCAGCTGAAAAAATGGACATCATGGACTTAAACCCCAGAAAACACACACACTTTCATGCCCTCAGTCAACCTGCTATTGCTTAAATACCGGTTGGCATAAATGCATATACAGTAATCCCCTGCTTTACCGCGGTTAGAATCACGTGCCCCTGGTTTATTGCGGAATTGCATTTGCCACAGAACTAATTTGTTTCGCTGATTTTCCAGGCCTCTCACTAAGAGCACGATAGAACAAAAAGCTTTTATGGAGTTTTAATTATAGTTGAAATAATGACATTTATTAATAAAAATATAATTACAAAATAATGTAAAAATGTAATACAGTACAGTACTGTATACATTAAAAAAAGCATTTTTAGGGTTGCGTCTGTTTATCGCAGTTTTTTGTTTATCACGACGGTTTTGGAAAGTAACTACCGGAATAATTGGGAAAATACTGTACACACACACACACACACACACACACACACACACACACACCAACCCTCATTATTAAAGGAAACTTTAATTCATGAAAAAACGTCTTTGTTATTTACCAAACCCTGATAACCTGATTGATATATAGTTGTAACAATTTCTGTCTCTGTTTTTTTTTATCTTGTTTGAGATTAATAAAAGCTATTAAACTGCATTTGCATCCACCCTCAATAAAAAAAAGTATTCAAAATTAACATAGCATACATCTCTATCAAATAAATTTTTTAATCATATTCTGTATTTCATGTAAATTTTAAACTATAATCCATTGCTTTTTACCATCTCTTTGCTCTTGTCTAATAAAGTAAAATTTAAAAGACAAAAAAGGACCAGCTTTTTAATGTCCGGATTATTACATTATAGCAGTATAAGACAAATTATTGCATCACCTCTGGTTAAAAAAGCAGTTGCAATAGAAAAGCATTAAGAAAAATTATTTAATAACAGTTAAAATCTTCTTAAAGTAAAGTGTTAGTCTTTTTTATTAATTTAATTGAAATTGGTGATGTGGAGTGGCCCCTAAGGAAGTCCCTATGTGAGTTGCTACTGTAAAAAGCAAAAACATATCTGATTGAGCAAATGCAACTAGAGCTTCTCGAATGAATCAATATATTCTTTAAATGAATTGGGTAGAAATAATATTTTAGTCTGAATTAAAAAAAAGGCATATAGGTTCTTGACCAGCTTTATATCATTTCAGTATATATTAATAGAATAGCAATAATGTATTTTTTTTTGTAGGTTGTTAAGTGAATAACACTTGAATAAAAAATCAGTTTAAAAAAAGCTGTAGTGAATGTCATGCCATCTCAACATGATCTTTTTTTCATTTCAAGTGTCTAGTATCTTTCTGGGTCTAAATCAACAACACAACTTTTTTCTTCACCGTTGAAAGGTGTATAAATTCTCAGAGCTCGCTGTTTATTTAGAACGAGCTACAGTTCCTTTCTGTTGAGTTACAGAGATCTTATAATGGCCTTGAACTGTTTTGGTTGAGTGCGACTGTCGACTCTCAACGCTCCACTGCCGACAGCTTGAAAGATTTTATTGCAGACGGCGCATATAGACAAGAGAGAGAACAACTTCCATTTGACGAGACAGAAAGGGAGACAGAGCGAGAGTGAGACTGAGAAAAGGAAAAGTTATGGCAACTTGTTTAAATACTTATGTAAACAACAAAACATTAACGCAACATACAAATTTCCGCTTCGACCAGCCTTTATATCATGAAATGAAACATATACTCCCTGTTTTTTAACCTCATCAGCCTCTTATTTTCTCTCCTATGATAATGAAAAGAGGAAAGTCCAGAATACTTCTTAATGGAACCTTGGCTGCTATAAAGCTATTGTACCCTTTCATAGATGCATCCTTCACAGAAACCCTTAACATACAAATGAGGGTACATTTTCTTTTGTTAAGCAGAAGAAACCTGTTTATTATTGACCATAGATTGATGTTGAGTGCCTGTCATACAAGTCCCTGCTCTTATAGAAAATTACACCGCAGCTCAGGTGAATGGTCCAATCTGATTGGTTGGTACATGTGCATTATTTTTCTATGACAGCACGGGTGGTTCTTGCTGTAACAAATGTGATAATATGCTCGATCTAATGCGTTCGTTTCTATAGTAACAATGCTTACATAAGACTTATACGGGAGACTCCACATAATCTAAAAATAATCAGAAACACATTTTAAAGCACATAATGTTTAATAAGTAATTTTTATTATGGTTGATTTGGTGAAGTCTTATGTTGGGAAAGACTATTTAGAAATTTATGGACGGCCTCTCGGGTTGTAAGCACTTTCTGTCTAGACTGAAATGACTCGGTTTCTGCCTTGTGCTGCATCATTATTTTTGAATAACAGCACTCTCTGTTGTTTGTTATTCTTCACTGAATGCCCACCTTCAGATCTAAGAATTCATTCATGGTGTGGCATGAACAAGATACACATCTGTTCAGACGTACAGTTACACTTCTAAGATAAAAATAAACAGACGTTTGTCAACACCTGACCATAAGATTCATATGCTGTTGTAATATTTTCCACTCTTCTGGGAAGATGTTCCACTAGATTTTGGAGTGGGCTTGAGGAGATTTGTGATCAATTAGCCACAAGGGTGCTATTAAAGTCAGGTTCTGATGTAGGGTGAGGAGGCCTGGAGCGCAGTCAGCATTTCGATTCATCCCAAAGGTGTTCAGTGGGATTGAAATCAGAGCTCTATAGCAGGCTACTCAAGCTCTTCCATTTCAACCCTTATAAACCATATCTTCATGGAGTTAGGTTTGTGCACAGAATCATTATCAAGCTGGAACAGGTTGAATTCTTCTAGATCAAGTGAAAGGAAATGCAGTACTACTGCATCCAAAGACATCCTTTTGAAGTGTGTGCTAACTTGGTGGTAACAGTGTGGGTAAGAAGCACATATGGCTGAAAAAGTCTGGTGTCCCAATACTTTTGTCCATATAGTGTATATCTGTGTGCCTTTATACATGCAGCAAACAAAAGACATAACCTTGTTGAGTATATTTAAAAATTCTTAATGGTACGTCAATACAAAAGAGGGATATATTATTCATGGTAACTCTTTTGCCATCTTCTACAATTAAGGAATAATGTGTTTGCATGCATTCATTTAAAACACTAACACAACTAATCAGGATAATCATCTCTGTATTTCGCAATGGTAATTGGATTATAAATATGTAACAGCACTATGCAAAATATCACCTTGTAACTGGAATATGACAATAATCTTTACATTTCAATACTCAACAATGCCTGGGAAACTTTCTAACATCAGTCCACTCGATAACTTTCTAAATACATGTGTGATTGACAGATAGTAAAAGTAATACCTGACTAGGACATACTGTATAGAATGAAATGTTTCTGGCCTGGTGAACTAACTCAAGCTATCTCTATCTTGAATAATATATTTTTTTATATTCTTGTGCAAGTGTATCCAGCTGGCAATTTTGTTATTCTATATTTAACTACAGCAGGAAATAGGGTGGTATTTCAGTTTTGCTTTAAAAAATTGGAATAAATTCATCCTATATAGTGCAAATCTAAAAATCCTACCTTACTTATTTCTCCATAAGTTTCAAGAAGAATGGAATATTGCAAAGGTCACACAGCGAATCGGGACCAAATTGAGTTGCACAGTGTCATGTTTTACTGGATAAAACATGGATATTTGGTAGCATCTTATGTTAAATGATTAAGGAACAATCATATAGACAGTCATACAAACTGCTCATGCATTTATTTCTGAAGAAGTGCTGAGTTTACTATTTAATAGCCTACGAATATACATATACATATATGAATCCTACCAAAAATGTTCTATATTACAAATGTACCTTCATTGGAACCAAAGGGCCTGTTTTAGCACCATTGTGCCCTTGTGTCTTTGTTAAGACATCGTGTGCCAAGGTTATGGTGAAATAACTTGAGGGTCCTGCACAGACCCCTTGAACACGAACACAGTGAATACTTTTGAGATGAGTTGCTGAATGCTGATCACACCCTAGGCCTCCTGACATTACATTTCTTATTAACATTTATGGGATTTTAATAGATGCCCTTATCCATAATGACTTACAAAAGTTCTTTGAAGCCTCTATCATTAAATACATTTTGATACTGGTTTAGTAGAACACAGACTAAAAAATAACATCAGTCTAAAAAACTGTGAAGGCAAAAAAGTAATTAAGCAAGTTTTTTGTCCTTTTTTAAATAAGAGGCATGCTAATTTAAATACTGCTAGAAAAGGTAGGTTGCCGTTTAAAGACTGCTAATGATTCAGACATCAAGTGGAAGTTAATTTTACTACCTAGGTCTCAGCAGAAGAAAGACGCATCTAGATCTTCCTTGCACCTTGAGAGATGGAGGGATCAGTCGAGCAGTGGTTGAGGATCAAAGGGATCGTGGCGCAGTACGAGGAGACATAAGAGCTGTGACATCTGTGTGTCTGGTCTCATCTTGGCTGAATGAGTAACTCTTCACAGCCACACTCCAAAATCTACTGGAAAGCTTTCTCAGGAGAGTGGTGGTTATAAGAACAGACTAAATCTAAAATGGGAGAAATGGCTATAATTTATAAAGGTCCACACACCTTTGGCAGTGTAGTGTAGCCAGTTTTTTAATTCATCTAAATAAGTGCATTAGTTACAGATAATCAACTGCTTTCTTTTGTTTAATGTTTACATCCTTAAAAAAGGTTACTTATTATCAGAATAAATATTTGATTGTATTGTGTGCAGTGGCAGTGATTAACCAACAAAGTACAAGATTATGTATTTCACTCGACAAGTCTCTCGACATGTCTATTTAGCCGAGAAAGTAACAGCTAGATAAATCTGGACATGTGGCAACCCTTAAACCGAAAAAAAAAAAATATATAAAATTCCTTATAAAATTTGATGACTTTTTTAGTATGTTTTTTGTTAATTAATGTTTTTTTAACTATTATGCTCTTATCCTAATAATTTATTGCTCACTCAGACTGAACTAACACATCTGGTATTTTTTTAGGCTCTTTGTTTCTGCATAATTTTTCTAGATAGGCATAAGCACATGGCTAGTATTTACCTGATCATTTATGCAAACTGCCAATCATGTGGGAGCAGCACAACATATGCAATCATAGAAATAACATTTAGCCACGTTCACATAAAAAATGGATAGGCTTTTCATACATGACTGCCTTGAGTTTATACAGAAACAAAAAAAAATACAGCTGAGTTTGAACTTTGATGTAGATGAACTACAACGTGTAGCCCATCCACCTCAAGGTTTGATGTTCACTGCATGCTGACATGCTTTTCTGCTCACCACAGTAGTAGAGTATTTTTTTTGTTACTGTAGACTTCCTGTCAGTTCATACCAGTCTGTTCATTCTCTTCTGATCTCGCTCTTCAGCAAGATGTTTCAGTTTGCAGACTCTCTGCCCTCACAGGCTGTCTAGAAACTGTTGTGTTTGAAAATTGGGAAAGACCAGTAATGTCTGAAAGACTCAAATCAGCCCATTTTGTACCAACAGCTCATGCCACGATCATGGAAATCGCATTTCTGATCGATTCTAATGTTTGGAAATGAAGTGCCACATGATTTGCTGATTGGATAAAAATGTGTACATGTAACTGATATTGTACATTTCCATAAGTGGATCATGAAATCCATCACCATTAGCAAAAGTAAATAAATAAATATAAATATATTCACATCAATTATATTATATTATAATTGATGTATTGTATATGTGGTGTGTATGTGTGTGTCCAGAATAGTAGCCAGGTGTCTTTGTCTTTTTTCCATTGTGATGTACATGCACCTTATTTGCTTCAATGAAATTCACTCCTATCCAAGCACCTGTGAAATTAGTAGTAAAAGGACCTCAATAAAAATTGTATTAGATTGAGTTGTAGAATTTCAAAGAGCCATGTAAGACCAGTGAATGAGGGCGCTTAGCTCAGCAAAATTGCTCGAGTGTCAAGTGACATTTTTTTCTAATAGATGTTAAAAAAAAAAGAACCTAATACTTTGGAAAGTTATTGTGCTAGTTGTTTTGGCCATGATTTCTTTACAGGGATCACACTTTTTTGAGAGTAAATCCAATTTTCTTTTTATGTTCTTTCTAAATGTTTTTACTTTTATATACTTACAACTACTGCTGCTATGACATCTAATTTAAAGACATCTTTAAGATTTTGGGGTAGATTGTGTTTTGACTTGTGGTTTTCCCCCTAATTGATTTTGCCTCTCAATAGTCTTTTTATTGTGATGCTTACTTATTAATGAATGAATGAATTTATTTATTGTATTTTAACATTTTGGTATTACAACCTCATTATTCTGATTATTATCGCTTTCATGTATTTTATGATGAAGGCCCTCCCTATTTTGACCATAATAAATCCCATGCCCATGGATCCTTATTCTGTGTCGGAGCCTTTTGTTACAGGTGATGCCTGATGCAATGATGACGAGAACATTAATAAAACATCAAAAATCCTACAAAACCCTCACAAAGCTCAAATGCAGTAACCTAACAAAGCTCCCAGTTCCCAGATCAGCTCATGAAAAATTCTCTATCTGTACGTCAGATGCGGAATAAAATGGTGTGTATGCACACGTGTTTGAACTCTGAAAAACGTGAACAAATGTGTGTCACGTTCATGAAACATTCATAGTTTTTCTGGCAAGGATTTTTGCATTTCTTGCCATTCTTTCTCAGACAGCCATGAAACAGGAAGCTTAATACTCAATCTCACCCAACCACCTCCGCCCCTTAAATGTACGCTTTCTTTACGTTTCCTTCTGTTTTCTGGGATTAATGGGAAGCCAAAGTTTCTTAGACTTTATTTAGTATAAAAGGTACAGCCTTCAGTCTAGTGCTTTACTTTGTGAGGAATAAAAACTGCACAATTTAGTGTTGGTCGGATTAAGTTAAGAATTTGGCTATAAATTTGGTAACTAAAAGAACATTACCCTTAAACTTAGATTGGTATTAGCAATACAGTGCAGCCTGTAAGTAATTGCACTGTTTGTTTTTGGCTTTGTACTACAGCCAAATGTGAAGCCTAATAACTCATTGAGGACTTTAAGACTGAAGAACAGTCCCATTTTACAATTTTATCCCATGTGCTATAGTGCTTTAGAATTACCAAAGGTGTTGTTTCATTTCCTATAATAGTAACTTTGTTCTGGTTATAATAAGTCTTCATTGTTTAGTAACTTGCACTGTTGTATGATGAAACCTGATTTAAAATGTGCTTGTGATTGTTTATATGGAGAAGAAGTGTGGACTGAGTCTCCGGTGTTTTTTTTTTACAGTCAGATGTAAAACCTAAAGAAATTCCTTTTTAAAAAAGCCGTCAGCACAGGGAACTTTTCCATTTCACTTAATTGAATCGAAATTGTATTTTGCTCTCTTATGAAGAGTAGACTAAAAAAACCTAGTGAAATATAAAATGTGGTTCCTTTATCCAGAACAATTTAAGTTACAACATACAGTAAGTGCATTGATCTCTCCACCATTAAAAATGCATGTTAAAGTTTGCTCAGTGGTTTGGAAGACTTTGGAATTCGGATTGTAATGTTAGGAGTTCAAATCTAAGCACAAACAAAATTCCACTGCTGATCCCTTGAGCAAGAGAATGAACTATCAAATACTCAGTTGTACACATGAGATAATTGTAAGTTACCCTGTACAAGGGCATCTGTAAAATGTAAAGATCACAGGTTTATTTTTGGCTTTGTAGACAACCTTCAGTGTTTAAAATCTGAGCTGGGCAGCTACAGGTAGGCAGTTAAGGGGGCATAGCAGTGGGGTAGTTGTGAGAACTTGAAAAGGTTGAAAACATTTCAGATTTACACCCCCCTTTACTGTTATAATAACCTCTACTCTTCTGGGAAGGCTTTTCACTATGTGTCCGTTCAGCCACAAGAGCATTAGTGAGGTTAGGCATTGATGTTGGGTGAAGAGGCCTGGGGTGCAGAAGGCATTTAAATTCATCTGAAAAGTGAACACTGGGGTTGAGCTCTGTGCAGGCCACTAAAGAAAAACCTCTCCAATCTTAGCTATGTCATTATGCCTTTCGTTCTGTGTTAGAGTCATGGTGATGCTGGAACAGATTTAAATTATTTAGTTAAAGTGAAGGAAAATTTTAATGCTACAGCATACAAAGACATCTTGGATGATTGTGGTCTTCCTTTGTTGCATACGTTTGTGGAAGTCCTATATTCAGGTGCGAAGGTCATAAAGAAAAGCTGTTAATTTTTTCTTCTTTAATAACAGTACACTTTTGTATTGCTTTCTTAGACATAATACTACAGTGACTAAACTTGAAAGAAATGAACAGTTTACCAGACTGCTTAGTTATTCAGTAAGACTGTTTGGTGTTCATTATTAATTGAACAATTATGAGTCCTACTTTCATTCTGGACTGACTGACCTCTGATTTCCACTGATTTTTGTCCCTTATTTTTGTAATTGTAGCAGGAATCTGTTTCAGGGGAAATCTCTTTCCTGTATTTATTATTATTCATGACTGAGCCCTATTCTATTTATTGACTATTGAGTCTCATATTTTGTTATAGTGTTGGGAGAACAGTTACAGTATTTGGTGCTTTATAAAGTGCAAAAGTTGTTTTGCAAATGATTTTTTTTTTATGGCTAGAAATAAAACAATAAAAAAATGGAATCTCTCTACCAGTAAAGATCTACC
>MU551695.1:3707300-3759045 GCA_024362625.1 Silurus asotus | reverse complement strand
TCTCTCTCTCTCTCTCTCTCTCTCTCTCTCTTTCTCTCTCTCACCATGGTTATTACCAGTCAATAACTTTTGAAGCAGCATGCTCATGTGATTTAATTGTGAAGCAATCCAGTCAGCCAGCTTACAACTCAGACACAGTACTTTCACACGGTTAATGTAAACACTGTACATTTTATTTTACAGTGTTACGATTTATGTAGTTCAACTGAAGTTTGATACTTGAAAATATAAAATAAATCAATTTAAATAGCTCAATTATTTTTTTAGTATAAGACTGGATAGTAATGTGCATTTTGTGGCACGAAATGTGCTTATTCCCACATCATGATGTAAGTCACTATTTCACATTGCAAGTATTTTATTTCATTTAGATTCAATGGGCAGCATAGCTTAAAATATATTTAAAAAATAAAAAATAAATACCACTCCCATTTTAGAGACTAAAATATTTTCAGATTATCAACATTAATCCTTTTTTTAATGGTTGTATTTTTTTCAACAAATATTAATCAAGCATTTTCTTTCTTATACAATCAGATACACCAACTGTAATTGCACATGTAACGTCTATTTATCAAGGCACTTCCTTGTGTCACAAAAAGAAAAAGCAGATCTGCTGTATATTTGTAATGCATACATGCAAGGGTAAAAAAACAACAAAAACAAACTGGGGATGAAAGAGAGACTTGAATGCGGAACAAGATGCAATGTAACCAGGATGAGGAAACACACTGGGAGTTATTGGCAGGAACTGCTGATGCACACAATACAACACAACAAGGCTGTGTTTCAACAAAGCATGCTGTGTATACTACTTATACTAAATCACAAACACAATACATAAACAGGTATACATCCAGGACACCAAAGACACCCAAATGAGCCATCTTTATGCTGTACTGCATCCCTCAATACACCTGTCATTTCAATTTAATATAACACTGGAAACTGCACTGACGATTGGACATATATGCAAAGACAATAGATAATATTGAGGAAATTGTTCATGTATTGTGCTACAGTTAACAACACGCTATATGTTTGTGAGCCCTTTTGTTAAGAACGAATACCAATAAACAATAAGATAGCTATTTATGATTACAATATATACTATATTTATATGTACTATTTTACTAATACTTCACTCATTCTTTTATAATGATGATTTTATACATGCAGTAATTCTTGAAGCATCAAGAAATAATGCCACCGAGTCCTATATAAAAAGTCATTACAATGGTAATAATTAAGTTTTACATCGTTACCGTATTTAATTAGCAGTATGCATAACATGACTTATGCAGTATTTATAATATTAACATTTACATTATGCAAAGTTTTTTTTATACAATTTAGTTTACCTTAAATTATAAGCTAAGTTTGTGACTCTTTTGAATAATTGTTTCACAGCTCAGCTGGATTGAAACTAAACTTATTTACAGATCATATGCACAAGAAAGGTTTATACTATACAATGAAATACTTACTCTGTGAATCCTTTCAGCATTTTATAAAAAAATTATATTATAATAATTATATTTTTAATTATAGGGACATAAGAAACAAAGACACAAGACATAAATTACAAAGTTATAATATGCAATTAACTAAAGTTAGTATGCAATGTAAACATTGAAGATATACATGTGCAAAGTCCCTCAGAAGAAGATTTGGCCCATGTCAATCACAATCGTAAAGAGTGTTTGTGTGTGTGTGTGTGTGTGTGTGTGTGTGTGTGTGTGTGTGTGTGTGTGTGTGTGTGTGTGTGTGTGTGCAAAGTATGCAGAGGCTGTCTACAGTCATTTAAAAATAAATGTACACTATTTTGAGTTGTATGTACATGTATCAGGACATAATAAAAATCATCTGTTCCTTATTAGGTGTTAGAATTAGGTAAATACCGCCTCAGATGAACAAAAAATACATGACATAGTACACTGTCATTATTTATTTTAACACCAAAATGGAAGTCAATGGAAGAAAACCTGAGTGCATTTGTACTGCTTCCATAGGAATTATACATCTTTGTAGCATCCAGGTAATGATAAATAAGTGCTCTTGATTACTTCAGCTTTTTGCTGGTTTTGAACATTTCAGTGTGTGTTAACACAGTGCCAAAAAAAAGACATTATCAATGATTTTAGAAAACCATCAAAATATTTAAAGTTTATCATTCTACAGTAAAGAACTTCATTCACAAGCATTCAATATCAAAACGATTGACAATCTTTCCATTGAGTAGATGTTCCAGTAAAGTTACCCCAAAGGTCAAACTGTGCAATGATTAAAAAAAATTGCAAAAAAGGATTTACACCTCAGACTCCTGGTAAATGCTGTCAGAAGAAAGCCTTTACTTTCTAAGAAGAACATAGCAACACAGCTTGAAAAGTATCCTTTAAATAAAACACAAGACATAAAATGGAGATGTTTGGTCATAAAGCACAGCTCCATGTGTTGCTAAACTCGATCACAGCCTATTAGTACAAACTATTTATAACCAACTGTTAAGCACGGTGGTGGATGGGTGATGATTTTGGACCTTTTTGCTGTTTTTTTCTATATACCAAAGTGTTTTAAGGTCAAAATTAACTATAATTTAAAAGGAGTTTTTTTAAGACAAATCTTATGGTGAATACTAAATACTCCCCTTTTATTACTTTGTTATATATATTTCACTTCTAAAGTAATGGTTGCCAATTTTCACAAGTTTGTTCTCCTGGACTAACTTCAGCTGCCATTCTTAGATGGTATTTAGTATTACTTTTGCCAGCTTGCCAAGGTCTGAAGGCCCTCTTCTCTGTCTTATCACTGTAAGACTTCATCTATCTCTCTATCAATGCCACACACCCTCCATTTCTTTATACAGCAACCAGCAGCATACACAAACACATACTATCTTTCAATATTGCTTTCTACTTGTTTCACTTAGTCTGCCATCTACGCTTCTACAAGTTACTGTTTGTCTGTCTATCTGTCATCCTTCTGTCACCCACATCTTCAAACTTACCATGCTGTTTCAAACTTTCAGACTGGCTTTGTCAAGCCAACTTCACCCATGCTAACCTTTAACCAAACAACATTCATGTGTGATGGACCAGTGGACCACTCTAACTGACATAAGATAGAAATGTCATGGCTTCATAGACATTCAGCAATGACTGACTGATAAGAAAATAGAGCAAACACTTAGCCAGATCCTCTTGTTAACACCATACTGTTTTTTTTTGTATACCCTACAGGCGTTGCTTCAGAATTCTGAAATACGTCATGTTGTAATCTTTAAAAATAAAAACCCAATGACAGCATGACAGTAACAATCCCTATTTTTAGATATCTATTTTTAAACTATTTGGTTATTGGTATTTTCATATTGAAAATTGCTTAACGCCCTTTGGCATGCATATAAGCCTGGGGGGAAAAAGCGTTATTATGTGCTGATTATACAAAGTGGGATTTGGCAGCCTTTGTGCTGACATAGGTAAGAACAACTGATATAAGAGCACTCTTGTCTCAACGGAAAGCTCAGCTGACTATCAGCAAGCAACTGCCACTGGCCTGATGCTGTAAGGACTTGGACAAAATGAAAAACACCTTGAAGGTTGGACTCGAAGACTGCACTATAGTGTCAGACATTAATTGGTCTCTTTGCAGAGTGCACCTAATAAAGGATGTGCTTACACTAGGCTTTTTTCTTTTGAGGGGTTAATCAGCGCTGTGTATGAGTGAATTCAGCTGCACGAGATTTTGCATAGCTGGCTGGAAACGATGGAGAATAGGTTTGCAAAAAGAGGACAAAAGTCCTTTGTGCATCATTTAAGGTCAACATAAAGAAGACAGAAATGAAAATTCACAAGAAGACATCATGAAAAACAGTAACTACAAATGACATGTATTCTTGTTTTGAATTCTTTTCACAATAATTCAGTACATGGTTCAGTATAAAATCATACTGCTTTTACATTTTTTTTGAATATAATATTAACCTCAAGATCTTTGCATTTCTTGAATATTAAACATTATAATTTGCAAGTACAGATTTGGAAGCTCTCTCGTGGCAACGAGTCAACAGTGAGTGAGGTGGAATCGGGACCTTATAAAGGGGAAAGGTAATAGGGAATAGGTGTAGGTGATTTAAAACAGGGTGAGGCTGAGTAAGAGTAAGAGCCTTGGAGGGAGGCATGGCTGGTGGTTTCGTGACAATTGACTTGAACAGTGAAGTTGGTTCCAGTTAACCCAGTTAAGTCCAAATGGAATTCCATGGTGTTAAAGTATGGTAGCAATGTTATTTCAATATTACTTTCATACAGACTTCAACCTTCCGTGCTCCAAACCATTATTTGATCCTCCCAGCTGCGTGTCTGTATCTTACATCCTACGCTGCTGCCTGTTGCACAAAATTGTAAATATTTTTTACAATTTTGTCATGTCGCCATCGTCATTGTTAGATCGAACAACCGGAAGTTGAGCCATCGTAACTCTGAGACCATCGAGGTATTTGCCTGTTGTAACAGAATGCCTAAAGGAGATCTAAACACCTATGCACGTATGCTGTTTGTTGACATCAGCTCAGCATTCAATACCATCATTCTATCCAAGTTAATATGCAAACTTCTAGATCTGGGCATTAACACCTCCACCTGCAACTGGGTCATGGACTTTTTGACCAAAAGACCCCAGCAGGTTCGATCTGGCTCCATTTGCTCCAACACCATAACACTCAACACTGGTGTACCACAGGGCTGTGTGCTGAGCCCCTTCCTCTACTCCCTCTTCACCTCCGACTGCAGGCCTGTGAATGGATCTAACTCCATCATCAAGTTTGCAGATGACACTACCGTGATTGGTCTCATCACCAACAATGATGAGACTGCCTACAGGGAGGAGATTCAGCACCTAGCCAGATGGTGCAACAACAACAACCTGCTCCTTAACACCTCCAAGACAAAGGAGCTTATTGTGGACTTCAGGAAGGAGGCAAGAGGCACACATGACGCCACCCACATCAACGGGATGGCTGTTGAGCGTGTCTCCAGTTTCAAGTTCCTGGGGATCCACATCTCGGCAGACCTGTCTTGGAACATCAACCTCCAGCCTGGTCAAGAAGGCTCACCAGCGGCTCTTTTTCCTGAGAACACTTAAAAAAAATCATCTCTCCTCGGATATCCTGGTGAACTTCTACCGCTGCGCAGTAGAAAGCATCCTGACCAGCTGTGTCACAGTCTGGTATGGGAGCTGCTCTGCTGCAGAGCGTAAGGCACTGCAGCGGGTGGTGAAAACTGCCCAGCGCATCACAGGGACTCCACTCCCAGCCATGGAGTACATCCAAAAGAAACGCTGTCTGAGTCGAGCTCGCAGCATTCTTAAGGACTCCTCTCATCCCGCCCACAGACTGTTCACTCTTCTGCCCTCTGGCAGGCGTTTCAGGTGCCTCCGGACCAGGACCAGCAGACTAAAGAACAATTTTATTTCCTAGAGCTGTCTCTTTAGTGAACCCTAACACTCACTGATACACTACTACATTCCCCCCCACACCTCACACTCTTTGCTAATGGACTCTGAACAAAAACTTATGCTCACCAAGACACTGATCATTCCTCACCTCACACTTTGTTGTTGCACGGATTGTTTACACAAACCTTGCTCATTTGCACACTGCTCTTTTTTTAATTGCTGCTCACCATAAACTATCACCACTGTACATATACCTGTTCTCTGTTTATAGCTATAGCAATATTATTATGTTCACCACTTACATTCTTCTGTAAATCTCTGTGTATAGTAATAGGCATCTGTATAGCATGTTCATAATACATATATATATTCATCTGTATATTATTGTTCATAGTACATATATATTCATCTGTAATTATATTTATAGTACATATATATATATATATATGCACTACTCTGTATATTGTGTTTTACATATATAACATATTCATCTGTATACAACATTTATAGTACATATTCACCTATAAATTACTGTTTATCGTCTTTATTTGATTTAAATATGTAAATTCATGTTAAATCTATATATCCTGCACTTGCTGTTATTGCACTCTGGTTAGACCCAAACTGCATTTCGTTGCATTGTACTTGTACATGTGTAATGACAATAAAGTTGAATCTAATCTAATCTAATCTAATTTAAAAGCTAAGCATTTAGTTATCTGTAAACATTAACAATTTAGCATGCTGGTAACTAACTAAAGAAACTAGCAAGCTACCCCCAGCAATAATATAACTCTTATAGCTATTACTCATTAATTCAAGAGAAAAAAAAGACTTAATTTATCATATTTGAGCAATTTCTTGATCCCAACTTTCACATTTTAGAAAGTGTATTATTATTACTGCATTAGCACTACTCAAGTCAGTGTGCTTTCCACTCTTTACACCTTATAATAACCACTAGGACGATGGGGTCTCATTATCGGCATACATCTCTTACGCATGGGAGCAAATTTCTGAAAGCCAGACAGACAACACTATTTGTGATTGCCATCTTTTCCCCTTCTGAATAGCAAGCACAGTAAACAGTAACACTGCCATTAGTCAGCTCTTTTGTTCAAGCCAGACAAAATGTATGACTCTGCAGTTTGTCCTAGTGTGTAATTTGTACATTGGTTGGCGAATGTTTCCTTAATGTATTTATTTTTCCTTGCCTTCTAAAGATGTGGTCATAAAGTACCTCCTTCATTCACAGTTATTACACTGCCATTGTATTTCACCTTGTGAATCACGATTGATGATTTTTGAATGTTAGTGATGTGGGTTTAAATAAATCAAAACCAATGCATCCAAAATCTAGAGGGTATTTTGCTTTATACAGTAATTGGTTATTTGCTTATGCTTCCGCAACCCCCCAATTTTTTTAAACCTTTCATTTCCATATATTCGATGTATTTTAATGCTAACCTGTCAACAAAAAATCAACAAAACATGATTCAGATTGTCATACATCACTCATTTGTGTTCTAAATTGTGTTTAGCTTGCTTGATTACCAGTTATTGACCTAGCTAATGCATTTCTTTTGGATTTGTTTACACATTTGATTTTTGGTATTTTGAACCAGTCTTGCCTTTCGATTATGTTTTGGATTGTACAGTGAACTTTGTTTATATCTAAGGACTTTTTGACCTTGACTATTCAGCTTGCATTTATCTGCCACAACAACAACAACAACAACAACAACACAAAAATGGCATATGCATCCATGCAGTAAAGCACTAAAGCACTAATTTAGTTTTAAGGTTTGTTAAAATACTATTAATTAAAAATACAGAGTATTATAAATCACTTTTTTCCCTTTATCAATGCAACTTTTGGTTATAATATAAATGTCGGTCCTGCAGAATAATGCTCCTTGGCATGTTCCATATCTTCTTTGTGGGTAAATACGGGGCCTTTTCTGAACATGTTTGGGCCTTAAGTAATAAAAATATATTAGGGGGTTGTGTGCCTACCTACACCAATCACAGTAATTAATATAAAATAATGTGCAGAAATAATTATTTATTATATTGGATGAAGGTAAATTCTCAAACTATAAATGATATACAAGATTTTTCATTTGCTGTTAATACTTACAATAAGCCAAAATATGTCTTTATAACTTATGACATAGGATCACTAGAACATTAGATTAGCATTAGGTAAATGCTTAAATTTCCTAATGGGAAATTACATCACTCTCTTAAACAGGAATTATCTAAGTTAATGTTGCCATAGTAAATGGTGTTAGGCTAGGTTTTTCAAGTTTTAGCTAAGTAAGCTCCTACTTTTTGAGTTGAAAGTTGAAACACGAAGTTGAAGCATGGAAGCAGGCTATTTGACTAATTTAAGTTGAATTATTATTAGCTAGTCTCATTATTGGCTACATCAGTTAATGAAATTAGTTGGCGGTTCCTATTCTTTCACCACACTTAGTGGCTCCACTTGTGAGTGCCTGATATGTAAATCTTTCTAGAAAATGGTAGTAATGCTTATTTTATGGGTCCTATAGTAAGATATTGCACTGGTTGTACAGGTCCTTGTATACACAGATGTGTTCCTGTTTTTATAGGCGAATGCACTCTGTTTTTATTGACTTTTTATTGAACTCTTTTTATTGTGTTGTGTTCACACAGTTGCCGGTATAGCTTACTGTTTCGATGATTACAGTCATATGCCTTGCAATTTTCTCCTTGGGGATAAACATTTAATTTTCTACAGATGTACTCAGCATGGCAAGGGACGAAAAGATAAAGTGCTGGCTTTGCAAGTAGTCTTCCAACTTTGATAGTATGAATGGTACTATGAAATGTCTTGCATGTAAAGCTTCAGAGGGTTAAAGTAGTGAAGATAGCCGTATAAAGACTTATTATGATTTTATTTATGGCAAATTTCAATATGCACACCATAAAGCAACGGTAAGATCATATATCAACTATTTTATTGATGGCCATTGAAATGGTCAGTGAACAGTAATGTAAAAAAGTGGGGCATTTGTTCTATACTGGCTGCTTTGCTTAAATCATCACACACACGTAATCATCAACCTGCTCAGGAAAACAAAACATGAAAAGGGCATGTGCTCAATCATGATGCATACTACAGTTAGATCCTGCCCACACCTGATACACAATCTAATTTTGTATGGGGGTTTTGTATTGAGAAATACATACATATATAAACAAACATTTGTGGATACCTGACCATAAGTTGAGTATGTGATTTTTTTTTTTTAAGGTTGCATTTCAATTTTTGTCTTCTTGTTATAATACCCTTTACTCTATCACAAATATGTTCCACTAGATATTGAATTGTGCCTGTGGAGATTTGTGCTTATCCAGTCTTAAGGGTGTTAGTAAAATCAGGTACTGATGCAGGAAAAAAGTTTGTGCACAGGCTTTGTGTATTATAATGATGGAACAGGTTTTGGGTCTGTATTACAGTCATGTGACTCCAACCTTGTGCTTACAGCTTGGTGAAAAATCACATTTGGTTGGGAAAGTTGTGTGTCTCACTACTTTTGCCAGACAACATATGCATGTAAACTGTGCATACATTTGTGTAGATGTCAGGGAATATCCAGTATGTTATTGTACTATGAAACCCATTTTCATTTCTTTTTTTTTATTGCTGCTGTAATAATTTGTACTTCACTATATGATCAAATCCTATTTACAGATCATCAGTAGAAAAAAACAAAACAAAAAAAAACATCATGACCCAATCTCAGATAATAGACTATTACCGAATGTAATTACACTCAGAATGATAAGCTTGAGTGGTAATAGAAATCTCAGAGCATAGAAAACACCAGACTGTTCAGGGAGGGTCTTGTGTCATCCCTAACCAGCTTATTTAATTACCTTTATTTTCTCAGGCCTGTAAAGCTGTTCACAGAGGTTACTTCTTTGTAAAGCTCCATCACACTTACCTTTCACTATAGGATTGTGTTTTTGATTTGTTGCAGTGTTTAAAAGCTGTTTATTATGCACTCTATACCTCGGTTTCTGAGCTGTATTGCAAGCATTAAAATAACCAATAAAAAAAACTAATTGTACATGGGTTATAAATTGGCCAAATAAATGGAGTTAAAGTTCATGGTATGTCTAATCCTATTGTAAATACTGTGTTACTGTGAGAATATTTAGTGGGAATGTAGCTTCATTTTTGCTCCATCATAAAACTTGCAGTGCAAGCATAATGCATCCGCACTTATGAATAAAGAAATACACATCAGCAGAAAATAACATTTTTGTCATTTCAAGTAAGTAAATGTCTTGGGTTTATTCAATTTCAATATGTTGCCTCCTGCAATTTTGTCATAGAATTGTATACTAGTATACTATTCACTTGAAATAGATGTTCATGTACTAAAAGTTAAATGCAGTTGAGGTTGAATTTGTTTAAGGAATTTAATAACTTTTAACATAAGCAATTTTATTTAAACAATGTGAACCTCATTCGTATACATTTTTAGAGACATGCCACATTAAAATTTTAATATGACTATTTAAACTTTAGTATTTGTCTGTGCAGAATAAATTCTTGTTTTCACTCATGTTTAATGACTGCATTAGTAGTCTATTACTAGTTATCACTATTACTAGTCATTTATTTTAAATACATGTTTTTAAATCACTGTAATAATGCCACACTAGTGCTTTTCAGTCCTTTTCCCATCCATAGTGAAACACAAAAATGATGATAATGGCATGCTCGGTATACATACTGAGTGTCTAAGATGTTATGACCTTTGCAGCATTTTGGCCAATTTAATTTGTTTGAACAACATAAACATAATAAAAACATTTCTTGTACCCCATGTCACTTTCATATTACATAAATCAGTCGTGAACATAACACCAAATACACAGAAAACAGCATTGCAATACAATTTGCCATCTTGTATTTTTCTCAGATAAAATACACCAGAAATCAGAAGTTTTCCTTCCTCCAGAGTGAGCTGCACTCCAAGTTGATTTATGCAGAGGTGTAGCTGGAGGTGTGTCTCAAGTCTGTACGATTCTGACCTTGAACTTAAGGCAATTTTTCTGTTCGAGCTAAAAGTCCAGCACCATGGTCTGAGAGTTTAAACCACAATATTTCACCCATAAATTAAAATTTTGGGGTGTTAATGCACGCAAAGCACCCCCCAACACACACACACACACACACACACACACACACACACACACACACCAACCACACCACCCCTAAAAAAAATAAAATGAAAAAATGGCCTGAAAGAATCTTTTTAACCACACTATCAACCAGCAATTCAATTTTGGGTCACTGCATTAAGTTTGCCTAAAGTATTTCTCAAACTTAAATGCACTGTTGGACAAGACCACATCTAGCCATCACATACTAGCTCTTATTGAAAATAATGCTGGCTGCAAGTCACTGTATGTGTGAACATAGCTCAATGAGTACTCAGTGTACTCATTTTGTATTAGCCTTAACCCGATTAACTATCTGAACTCCACTGACTACTTTTACTTACAAAGATTTAGCCGTTAAGTCCATTTTTAGTCCATTTAGTATCTTATATGCCCCTCAATGCAGAGTGTTCATTATATTCTCAGACCGTATTCTGCCTCCAGCTCTCTGAGATCTTCAGGTCTGTTGCTTTTGGCTGTTTCAAGGTTCTGGCTAAAACCATAAGGATGTCAGAGTTTGTCCTGAGGCTGTAAAACAGCTTACTTCTGGACATTAGATCTGCTCGAACTGTTTCAGTTTTGTATAACGAGATGTTAGATTTATAATTGGATGTGTGTTTATTTGTGTTTCTATGCTTTACGTTGACCCTTTTCTTCGGCAATTGTACATAATTTATTATTGTATTTTATACTAAACTTATTGACTGACGTACCAGACAGACATTTTGATTGTACATTTTGAGGCTTGGTGGAAAAACAACTGTTTATAAACAAGCTTATGTAGTCCCATATGATTTGAAGCCCGCAACTTTATTATACTTCACACAACAGTTAAGGTTAGGGTGATGGACGAGGTTCGAAGTTGCAGCATTTTTTTCCCCCTACTTAAGGTGTCAATTTTCTCTTTATGCTGCAAAGACTTTTCAGTATGCTAAATGTGTTCCCTAGATTTTTAACATTCGAAATGGACCTCTTAACCGTTTCAGTACGCTGACGCACGTTTCAGCTCAGCCCTGAGTCCTGATACCTTGATTTAAGTTTGGATATTCAGAAAGATAGGTCACTGAAGCGTAACAAGATGTACCATTAGTGTGAGAGTTTGAGGAATGCTGCATGTGTGTGTGTGTGTGTGTGTGTGTGTGTGTGTGTGTGTGTGTGTGTGGTGCAAAAAAGGCCACCGGGGAACAGTGAAGGCTGAAATTTCCTCTGCTGCTTTGATCAATCATTTGAGTGTGGCCCGGATGTAGTGACTCGCTGAATGTCAATAGATACGGTCAATAGGCCCTCTGCTGTCTGATCGAGATAACTAATGGCAAAATCTTTTAATCAGCATTGTTAAGCCCCATCTAACACCCTGCAGCCATCAATCAACTATCAGCTCAACTGGTTAGGAGCATTACCATTTCGATGTGACTAGAAATAATTGCAGCAGCCCCATTTCATGCGAAATTCAGGATAATCATTCTAATGAGTGTGAAAAAAATCTAATGTCTATTTATGACAATGTGAGAGATTGTCGTAACCAGAAAATGTACGTGACTAAACCCGATTCTCTTCCCACACTTAACTGCCTGAGACTCAGGAACTTCGCCTGTGTAAAAAAAATGGTAAATCTAAAAGATGACCATGGAAGAATGCTCTAAATTGCAAATCAGATTCATATCACAAATGCCCAAAAAGTAGTGTGTGAGGAGTAACTTGAGTTATGAGAATGGTAAAGTGCTATACTGATGTATGCCATTGTAATATTCAACTAACAGTATATTTTTTTTGTTTCACAGGATTCTGATGCACACCAGATGCCTTTTGAGCAAGCACTGTTAAAGAAATACAATAAATAAATCAATAAATAAATAAATAAAATAATTTACATCCGTTCCTTTCAGCGTTAGCTTATATGTAGTTTACTTTTATCAAAATGGCATCTGCTGACATTTTACAGTGCTTCATGGAACTGCAGAACTTATCTAAGCTGGACACCAGTCTATGGGTTTTATGATTTTGTAACAAGGTTTTTTTTTTTTATTTTATTATATAGTTTATACTGCATACAGCAGTGAAATCTGATGTGGGCTGTTGTAGCTGAATGATTGCCTAAAAATATATGTGTTATTTGATCGTTCCTGGTAGCCTAAACCAATCTGGCCATTTTCCTCTTGCCTCAACAAAAAGGTAAGGAGAAGGTAAGTGGAATGATTAGTGCAGGATAAATACTGTGTTTGTATAACATTTCAAGTTGTGTGCATTGCATCTTGTTGCACATGCTGGTCGGTGATGCAGAGTGATGTTTCAAAAATACCAAAAATACCCCACCTACCTTTTATTTTTCCATGAATGTATTCTTCAATATTTGACATTGTTCAATAATGTTACCTCATGACCACAAACCCCCCAAAATCCTTTGAAATGCTAAACATTCAGCAAATAAATATTGATCATATTAAAGTAAATGGTTTTGAGTTAAAAAAAAAATTCAAACATTTAATGATCTCATAATAAGTCATGTACAGGGAATAATGTGTTCTACCTTGTTCACTGTGTGCTTAATATGACCTTGCAGCATTTTTGGTTACACAAATGTAGCTGCTTGTTGCCACCTTCTAACTGTTAAAAAAAACATGAATACTATGTTAGGTTTGGCCCATGATTCATTGCAGCCTTGAGCCCTAAAGCGGCGATTTAGTAAAAAGCTTGCTGAAGTCTCCAGTTCCTTCTCCCTAGTGGAGGCAAATTTGGGATACAGCTCTGCTCTAGTGTATTAAATGAGTAGCAATGACCTTAACACGGCTTAATAATTATTTTTTTTCCTGCCGTTGGGCCTCGACTCTGCTTAGCCACCACTCAATTAGCAAGTCTTCTTCTCAGTCCTGCAAGGTCATTAACATCAGACCCACTTAAATTACGTTCATCGCCTGCTTGTACTGCGATGTACTGAAGAGTGGAAAACGAAGACATATGTAACGTGTCAACTCAGGCACACTCTTTGATCTTATATTATGTGATTATTTGAATCAGATTCATTAGACTTATTGAGACTAGACTAGATTCATTCAGTTTTATTATTTCAGTGTCACTTCGCTTGACCTGGACATAATACCAAGCATTATGAATTATGAAGTGTATAAATAAAGAATACTGTAATGAATAGTAGGAACAAACAGTATGTGTCGATGTAACAGGATGTACAAACTGGACAGTATCATAATTACTGTATTAAATATCATAATTCAAGAGGCTATTCTGATTAAAATGAAAAAACAATTACACCCACAGGTAAACATACACACATTACCCACTGCAGTCAGGCTGAAAGCAGGAATCCAGACGGGTTTATCAGATAAAAATGTACACCGTAGTGGCTATAAAAAGAAAAAGGATAAATTGGATCCCAGGACATTCAGGTCTTTGAAGTTGCTGGGAATGCAACAAGTCACCCAATGTTTTCAGGGTTCGCTTCACTTGTACAGTAAAACCTTTGACAAGAGAGAGGCTTTATTTTTAGCACAAAGGCGATGAGACTCATTTAGGTTTCCCTTTGAGTTTTCCATCGTGTTGCAAAAGCCTTGTCGCAGCCATAGCCTAGGTGTTTCTTGTTCCACACTTTGTCTCTGGACTTTATTAGCAGAAACACCAAGAACAAGATGTACTGCAGAAGACATCTCTTTGAACATGTTGTATCCATTTTTATCCCATCATACTACCAATGGAGCCAGGTTATTCCCAAAGCAATAGTACTGTCTTGTAATGTAAAAACAAACAAAGTATGAGATCATGATTGTAAACAAAATATTATCCTTTTCTATAACTAGTGGTGGCTCATCTTATAGACACTATATGGCCAACAGTCTGTGGTTATCCTATTTTAGATTAAGTCCTACCTTTACTTTAATAATAACCTCCAGACTTCTGGGAGAATTTTATGCTAGATTTTGGAGTGTGGACACAAGTGGAAATAGGTACATTTTGAGATATTGTAAAGAAGAAAATTGAATAATACTAGTAATACTGAAAATGTGAGTGGTGCTTGACAGTGCAAAGCCCTCCACCGGGCACAATACTCGGCACCAGGTGTACCCTGTTCACATACCTGCTATTGTCATTGTTTTGCGAGGGGAAAGGGGCCTGTGCCACTATTTGACATCACCACATTATCTGGCGTCTGATTCCCTTTGCCATGCTGAATGTCACACGCCCATGTCACTGGAGTTTCATACCCATGTGATGTCAAGCGGCATCAATATGGCACTCCACTGACGATTAGTGAGGCCAGGCACCAATGGTGTTTAAGGAAGCTTGGGGTGCAAATTATGTTCCAATTTATCCCAAAAGTGCTTTAGTGTTGTGGGGTTCAGTGTTATTGTGACAGTGGAATTGTTCTGGACCTACTCAAAGATATTTTGCTACTAACTTGTTGCGTAAGTTTATTAAATAACATCATATGAGTGTCGATGTCAGGCTTGAACAAACCAGTCCACATATTTTAAATACAATAAAAGATATATTAAATAAAATATTATAACTGCACCTACTGGTCAACAATAAGACTTGCAACATGATTATAGAAGATGCCTAGAATTCCACTGTCCCATACTCTAGGGGAAAAGCAGCAAATTGGAAAACGTCATTACGAAAATGCCTTATTTAAAAAAATACTCTGTAGCTGCCAATATCTTCAATTGCAAATAACATATGTAATGTACCTGTTGTACATATACTGCTGTATATAGTTTAAAAAAACCCTCTCTCTTTCTTTCTCCCTCTCTCTCTCTCTTTCTCTCTCTCTCTCTCTCTCTCTCTCTCTCTATATATATATATATATATATATATAGGTTATTTATTCAATTTAAACCATATACAGCAGTATATGTACAACGATACATTACAGTGTTCCTCCAGAGGCATGGTGCCATACAGAAGAACTACACAGGACTATATGACGTGCACATATGCAAACCTGTCCAAAAGTTTACAATAAAATAAAAACAGAATAATAGACACATTAAAGGACAGTGCAGCACTGACTAGAACATAGTTCTGTGGATAAAGTGCAGTATGTGGCAGATTGCAAAATGATATCACAATGTGACAGTAAAATGCTGTGAAATGTGACAGTACGACACTCCTGAAAGCAACAAGAGTTCAGTATTTTGTGGAAAATGTTTTAGCAGCAATGTAAAAAAAGGTGTCTAAAAATTGCAAAGACAGTTGCAGTTCAGTGGAGTAGAAGTCTGTGTGTGTGTGTGTGTGTGTGTGTGTGTGTCAGTGCAGTCTATGGGAATTTAGAAATCTGATATACAGGACTATATCTCTTTAATGATATATTGCAGAGATTGAGAGAAAGCAGAAAGAAGGATTACTGAGGCGATAGCATCTGTACAACATAAATGCATGTGTATGACAGTGAAAGCAGAAAAATATGTCTCGCTTTTCCATTGAGTTATTGTTTAAAATATTTTGTTTGGTTTTTAGATGTAGGCTGAAGTTTTCCTGAACTTGGCAACCCTTGCTATTGATATGATTTATTTCTGTATGTGTCTTGCTCTAGACAATAAACTGACTTGCCTAATTGCACAGTGGGACAAAGACACATCTAACACTGTTTAGAATGAGGTACTAAGTCATATGCTAAATGATGTCAACACTTGATTGCCTTGTATAGGGTTACTTCAAAAGATTAAACCAATAGTAACCTGTATATTAAATAGACTGTGATATTCTTTTGACTTGAAAAACAGATACTGTAGGTATTAAAACATGAGAACTGTCTAATAATTATTTTAAATATTAAAATAATTAAGCAAGCCTACTTTCAGGACCTACTACATATACACCTTTAACTATGTGTATGATTCTATTATTATATTCATATTGCTACAATAGTTTACCCAGACTTCCTACCACTTATGTTCCCCGGACTTCCTGGCTACACTTCGGATGAAGCGCTCAAGATACGTTTGTGTTTGTACGTTGAGTTTAAATAAAGACATTGTGCTCTACATCTGGTTTCTGATGCCTGGTCTATATCCGTGACAACATGCTTCTCAAAACATTCTTTGCAGTGTGACTAGGCCCATTATCCTGTTAATAGAGGTCCTTATCATTAAAAAAGTTGCCTTGAAGGAGTGTACTTAGGGTGGTTGCCAATTTTTCCTACACATCTGCTTTGAATACTTGCTGCCATAGATATCCTATTCCATTGTAACAAGATGTAGTCCACATCACTTGTCTGTAGTTTTAATGTTATGGATAAAACTTTCTTTCAGCTTCAACCATTAGGGGGCGCCAAAGCGGATCATTCGCACGCTTGATTTGGCACATGTTTTTATGCTGAATGCCCTTCCTAACGCAAGAAATCCTCCCCGTTTATCTGGGCTTGGGACCGACACTGAGAGTGGCTGGGGTCAGTTCCCTGACCGGGAATCGAACCCGGGCCGCAGCGGTGAGAGCGCCGCATCCTAACCACTAGACCACCAGAGACCCTTTTAATGTTATGGATGATCGGTGTAAAAAAAATAAATAAATAAAAGAAAAAGAAAAACCTAGATAAGAGGTCATGAAAATAATTAACACTTATACAGTCTAGTCTTTAACTTATATTTATGCAATTATTGAATTATATAAAATCTAGAAAAATTGCTTCCAAAGATTTTGGATCCCACTTCACCGGACCTCTTTGAGTGTTTAAAGGCTCTGGCATGGAGAAGCTTGTGTTGATCACAAATGTTGAGCTATTTTATGAGTTGCTCAGTAGCTCCTGGTTCCATAATCTCAAATGACTGTAAAGGAATGTAGAAAGGACAATCCTCATAATCTTACATTCCAGTGCTCATGTTAGTTCTCACCCTCCAGTGTTTTGTATAGTTTAAAGACTATAATCACATAATCTTGATATCACTCAAATGGGGATGGTAGTTTTCCCTTGCCACAGTCTCATCTGCTTATCAGGGATACATACACATTGTTCAACTGTTTAATTCTTGAAGCTGCTTTGAGACAATGTTTGTTGTGAAAAGCGCTATAGAAATAATAGAGTTATAGAAACTTGATTCTGTTTTCTTATTTTACATCACAATTTTCCATATTGGCCGGCATTTTCTATATTTTAACATTTACAATTCTCTGCTATCCTGCTAAACTATTACAAACTTCTAACTTCTGCAGACTTTCTCTACACTTTTTTTTTCAGTAAAAGAAACCACCAGGTTTTCTCTTCTCTTTTTATTAAATGGAGGTCATTGATATCATTTTGGTAAAAATAGTGTCAGTGCCAGTCAGCATTACCACTCGAATATCAAACTGTTTTCAATTATCATAACATACAGCTCATTAGAACAGTTAATGTAGAGTCAAATGATCTTTTGTGGATATCCAGAGCCACCTTGAATCGAAGTTAATGGCCTGAATAAGGTTTGTTTGCTACAAACAAATATATTATTATCATAACTTTATAATCAAGCGTTATTACACACGAGTGATACCGTAGATCCAATCAAGAACAAATTTTATTGTTTTGTGTACCATGACCAATATATGCTTTATTTTTGTGTGTTACGATGCAGCCTGCTGTAAAGCAGAATAACTTTTAGATGATTACTTTTCCGCAAAGTCTTTTATACGTAATTTGATAACACGGTAAATATTTCTTAATAAACACAGTATGATGTCATACTTTTCATGCATTCATAGTTACATTTAATGTTGTTAACAAGCAGCAGTGGATGCAGTTCATACTGATCTATCTGAACTATATTTAAATAATTGATGTAATTCAAAGTTCAAATTCTCCTGCACATCAAACCTTTTTAAAAGCAGTGTTTCCTTGTCAAAGACACACAGTCAGAATACACTTACTCCACACAAACTCTCAGCAGAACCATGGAGTTATGCTTGTGGTCTTCTGACAGGTCATTTTAATGTAGTTTCAGAATCAATTTCAAAGGAACATCATGTTTGTCTATAATACAATAAAGTAAAAAGTAAGTTATTACACATTAAAATGTACTGAAGTAAAAGTTTCCCAAAATGTAAACACTCTGATGAAGAACAAATATGTAAGTACGCTAATAAAATAAAGATTTTTTAAGTTCCTGTCCACCAGTCAATTGCTTTTCTTTATCAGTTTAAAGCAGCTATTAAGAATTTGTATCTAATTAATTCCTCTTTTTTCTCCCAGTGAATAAGTCTCAGCTAAATATCATAAAGAAATAACAAAAACACTCTTAAACAGGCTAACATTTTCTTTTCACAATCCTTATTTGTTTAAAAAGTTTGATCTCCTAACACACTTAGAAGAATGGTGCTATCCACTCTTGATTATAATTGACAGGATAAGAAAAGCATGGTCAGTTTAGCTCCACTGGCTCTCAGCCCACAAATAGCTTTGGAGTCACAGTGATTTAAAGTTGCAATAGGTCTAATACTTTTCTGCTGCAGATATCTATAATATATTTATATTTTGTGAGTTTTGTGAGACACTTTGTATTTACCAAAGTTTTGTCAACCTGTACTGAATTAATTTAATACTTTTAACACACACACACACACACACACACACACACACACACACACACACACACACACACACACAAATATATATATATATTCTTGTAAATGTTTTATAGTAATTATGGTGTTTTAAATAACATAAATCACGACACCAAATTAAATTTTTGCTTTGTTCCACACAGATTTTTATTTTGCCAGACATGTGCATCATGACGGAGTTCGGTAATTTGATTTGAGACTTGGCGCATTAGTAAAACTTTTAGTTTAGTGTTTATTAATTTATTTAATTATGTATAGAGTTTTGTTTTGTTTTTATATCTGAATGAAGAAAGGACATTGTGAATATATGTGTTGCTTTGAAGGTTTTCATTTTGTGTCTTTATATTTATTTATTTATATTTTTTTAACTTGCCTCATGCTGTGGCGACCCCTAATGGAAGCAGCCGAAAGAAGAAGAATATATATATATATATATGCATTGTTGTAGAAATGCATAAGCATTCGCTGAAAAGCATAACAGTGACAAAGTGTAATTGTTTACTGCTGCTGTTCTTTGTTGAGCGAGCTGATTGTGCAACCTGATGCTCGCTAAGTCAATACAAAACAGATATAGTGCGACTATCCCGAAGTTTACACGATAGTGCTTCAATAATTTATAAAATTTTTACATGATGAGGATAATACAGTTTTTGCAAATGTTCTGCCTTCATCTGTGACACCAGTGTCTTTTCATTTCATGTGCTTGTGCATCACTGTGGTACTTCTATGCCACAGAAGCTCTTCTTTGCATAACTTGTATGTTACAGTATTTTGCTGTGCTTGATATAAAATTGCTCCCATGCAGGTTCACCCAGTACTCTGCCATTCCACAAGCAGCTGTGTTATCTTACAGTCATGCTAGCCTGAGCAGCCTAAATAATCGATAAAGGCATTTGTTGACATCACATTTCATCATTAATTATTATTGATTTTCTTGATTAGTTGTTGCAGCCCTACAAAACACACACATATATATACACATTACAGTGAATTTGTTCTTCGTATATACGGCACCCCTGAAGCACAGCGGGCTAAGGGCCTTGCTCAAAGACCCAAGAGTGGCAGCATGGCAATACTGGGGCTTGAACCCCCAACCATCCTATCAATAACCCAGAACCATAACCATTGAGGTACCACTCCGGTATTTAACCAAAAGTTCAGAATAAAAAATGCATTCGTAATAATTGGGGTAGTGCATGTATTTCTCAATATGGAATCATATTAATGAGGGAACTTTTATAATATACCACATATGCTGCAGTTAAAAGGGAGACATGATTGAAATGCCTCTGGCTATTCTGCATAATATATATGAATGAGTAGCTGTAAATCCTGGGGCTGAAAAATAAATCCATATTCAGCTTTTGCAGAAGCTCAGTGATTTGTGCTGACCAGAATAGCACGTCTCTTTCTGTATAAATGCACAGAATACATGACCTTTAGGATTTTCAAAAAAATGAAAGAAATGTGGCATCATGCTGCCTACTTTGTCCTCATTTACTGCAGGAAATGTCCATATGTTATTTTCAGCATGTGAAAAGTGGGATGTGGTGACCTCACCAGAGGGAGTTTTGAGATTTATATGCAAACTTTAAACTTTATGGAGTGTCGGATTTCTTTGTTTTTTTTAGTCTTGCAACCGCAGGGTTGATCTAACCAAAGAATGCTCAGACTAAAGAAAGAGAAGCAGAAAACACAAATGTACTTAATTGTTCTTTATAAACAGGTGCTTATTGTGCAAATAGCTTCTAATCTCAAATGTGTAGAATTTCTCATTGAAGCCATGTTGTTAATGGCTCTTAAAATGCCTTTTTATTAATATTTTTGTGTAGCTTCATTAAATCTTTATTTCTCCTCCATCAAAATTTTTAGACTCAAAATGTACGACATTTATTATTACCCCTTCAACTTCCAGCTTCATGTTCATCACCCCATCGGAAACTCTCTTCACCTCCACTACGCTCTTTCTGTACTCTTCCTTCAGAATCACGCCTACACCATTTCTCTTTCCATCCACACCATGAAAGAACAGTTTAAACCCACCTCCAATGTTCCTGGCCTTACTCCCTTTCCACTTGGTCTCCTGAACATACAGAATATCTCCTTTCCCTGTTGTCTCTGTAGAGGTCTTCCTTCTTTTCTTCTCCTCCATTGGCAGTAGTCCAATTTCCACCAGTACCCTGTTGGCTAACGATACCTGTGGCGGTTGTTGGTAGTATGGAATTTTGGTTTGTGATCCGCATATTTGATTTGTCAAACATTTTACGCTGGATGCCCTTACTAAGGCAACCCTCCCCATTTATCTGGGCTTGACCGGCACTGGCTCGTGCAACCCTAATGGCTGGGTTCATACTCAAAGACCATTAATGTGTGAAAATGTATATATTTTTTATTTCTAAAAGTTTTATAGTCAATAAACAAGTTATAGTAAATAGTTTTCCACAAAACAAATTAGGTCATATTACAACTTTATTCATTATTATTTATAACTGTTATTCATTATTTTTTCCCCTGGCTTGAACTCTTTTGCCCTGAACACTTTCCCATGGTGGATGTCATATTAACCATTACAGAGCATTGGCACTTTAAACTCCTTCACACAAGGGGAAACAAATTTTACAGCTATAGCTTAATAATATCTGTTTCCTTTTTGCACCAAACTTAGCAGACATCCCATTTGATAGAGTATTATTTGTTGCAATAGTTATTAGCAACATTAAAAAGAAAAAATATCCAGAATGTGTAAAATGTTGGGTTTTAAATTAGGAATAATTTTCCCTGATTCCTTGTAAGGTCAGCTGAAGTGAGGATTTCATGCCTTTCTTTGTTTTTTGGAGCAAATACAATTTTCTTGAAATTTGTAAACTTAAAATCATTCACAGCCTAAAGTTTTATCCAGTCTTCACCACTTTTGGCACAGATCATCTTCAGATGAAACTACATAAAATACATTTGATCGAACTTTGATATGCAAACAGTTTTGACGGTACAAATGAAAACAGATGTGATAATATTTATAAAAATTCATAATAAATACACAATATCATGCTAAAAATAATTAGCCAAGCAAGTAGGTGGAGGAAAAAAATCCTCAGTTGAACTGGGAGGTGATTTGATGTCTTCAGCTGAGCAAGGATGAAGAGCGATGTCCTCAGTCAATCGGAGAGGTGGAGCAACATCAGCTAAAAGAGGAGGAAGAGCAAAGCCCTAAAAAATCCTATAGAGGGTAAACACAAAACATAAATAGGGGAACACAACACAGATCAAAATACACAAACATAAACTTTTGACCGATAACAAAAGAGAAATTCTAAATAGTGAGTGAGGGTGCCTTCTGGCAGTCTAAAGGGAAAGTGCACATGGTGAACATGACACACTGATCTTAAACCTCATATTTTAACTCATGGCTGCTGTATTTGGTCTGTTGTTCAAACATTGTTATTATTATTATTATTATTATTATTATTATTATTATTATTATTATTATTAATATTATTTATTTTACACACAATGAACAATGCATAAAATGCATATAAAAAGTTATATTAACCACAAAACTTCCATATTAATGAATAATTTCAGCATTTACAAGTACTACAAACATTTCAGTCATTAAAATAATAAATTTGTCCTTAAACTTTGTCCAAAATAAAAACATTTTTGTCAAGCCATTCATTGAAGAAATAATTGATTGCTTCTAAAATCTATTTTGAAGACAGGACCTGAAAGCGGACACTGGAATTATTTGACTATGTAGCGCTTGATCTCTCAGAAGCTTTATTACTATGATTATGATTATTATTATTATTCTTAACACCAGCCATTTATACATTTTCTGGGTGAAGAAAAGTCCAATGTGATTTGTTTCAGCAGAGTAAACATGAAAAAGATGTGAAATGCTTCTTCAATACACCAAGTGGTTTTCTAGTAATTGGCTAAAGAGTTTGGCTGCAAAGGCACCAAACAGGAAGTAGGGCCCATGACCCAAAGTTATGCAACAAATTTCTTGTCAGCTCCAGCAAAACATGTTAAACTGCTTACGCCTAACTGCTTTTTATTGTTTCTCCTCTTCTGAATGAAAACTTGCCGACCCTATGTGGAAAAGAATGTTGTTTCTTCTCCTCTGAATTTTGCACAAACTTTGGCTAACATCATCTTGTCACCGCACCCATTTGTTCCTTCAGACCAGGGGTGACAAAATGATGGTAGCCAAAGTTTGGGCAAAATTCAGAGGAAAAGCAACAATATTTTTTTCCACAAAGGGTCAGCGAAATTTTCATTCCAACCAAACAAAAGGCCACACTTGATAGTCCAATGAAAATTAAGCTTTGAACAGGTGCAATTTGTTGTGGACTGGTTGTGGATTGGCCCAAAACATGCACCTCATAAGTGAAATCACTTTTGAATCCCTTTTCCTTTGCCTTATAAACTTAACATTTATAACCTGTGATTGTTTAGGCAACGGTAGCACATCTGTAAATGTGTGGCTTACTGAGTCTAGGTGCTTGGCCCCCCAAAATTATGCTTGCAAGATTTTTGGTTGATGTTGTTTACTCTTTTTCCTGAGTCACCACCTTGTTCATGACTGGATTTGTAATTAACCAGTAGTAGGGATGTGTTCAAGCTAAAAAATAAAAAAAAAAAAGCTCAATCTCTAATAAAGCTGTTAAATTATTTGCTGGTAAAACCTGACTTTTACTACGAATAAAGACATTTTGAAAATTGGTTATCAGTAATTGATGGACTTGTAAAGCACTCGATTTACAGCCAGTCCCTGTTTATTGATGCTCATCAAGCCTCTTCTTATTCTCACTAAGAGAGGAATGACCACACAAAATATAGTTCTGTAAATTCTGTAAGCAGATAGACCCTAAAATATGGTTAACCTTTAGATAATTTTGTTTAAAACTGTGCTTATAAAGTAATTAGACTAAAGGTCTGCACTTGTCATTTTTACCCAATAGCAAAGTTTGCAAGTTTTGTGAAACTTTTCTATTTCACTTTTTTTTTTCTTTCTTTTTTTTTTTTTTGGTGTGGAGGTGATTAGGGTGTGCAAGCTAAAGTCTGCAGCTGGAAAAAGAAACCACACAGCAGCAAAAATTTGTTCTTCTGCATTGCCTCAAAATAATGAATAAAACGTTGCCTACATGACAAAAATAGCTGACGATCCAAACATCATCACCAGTAGCATTTAATAATGTCTATGTCTAATGTCTTATTTGTTCTTGGTGTTTTTCAGCCAGACAATGCTGATTAATTTACTAAAACAGTAGTTCATTCAGTAGTGAAGCTGCAGTGAAAATTACTTAAAATATTTCAAGAAATTTGGTAACCATTTCTTTGGTATTTGCATTGCATAAACAGTTTGCTACACACACCACTATATGTAATAACAAAATTATATATATATAACACCAATAACATTTAGTGAGATATTATAAATTAGTAGTTATGAGAGAAGAAATCGATTTGTATCACAGGTTTATTATGATCAGTGCAGCGTATTGACAGATAAATCCTAGATGGACATGGTCTCAGTGGGAGTGTGTGGGTGGACAGAGGAGTGGGAGTAAGTGGCCGCTTGGCTAATTTAGCAAAGATGGGTTTGTATGTTTACATTTTTATTATTATTATTATTATTTTGCAATTAGAAAATGTATTTAAATGTACATTACTGATAAAGTTACACTTTCCATTAAAGATATACAGTATCTCACAAAAGTGAGTACACATTTCAGCAACCATTTTAGTGTCTCTTTCTAATGGACAACATTATAGAAATAAAACGTATATATTATATTTTAGAGTAGTCAATGTGCAGCTTGTGTAGTAGTACATGTAGAGCCCTGTTCAATTAGGGTCTAATAATTATTTGGTTTTTATTTTACACTACAGAGTTCAAACTTGTTCATTAAAATAAAAGATATAACTAAGGGAAAAAAAACTGTTATTAAAAAAATTGTTGTTTAAAGAATAAGGTGTTTTCTGACTGACCTCTGAGGTCAGAGGTCAGAGGGGAGGGAGGAAGTGAAGTGTGAGAGAGAAGGACGACACGTGGAGGCCGGGAAAAAAAATAAATAAAAGGTGTGCTAATCGTTCAATGCAGGTGTAAAGTCTGACTACTGGGTTGTGGACTATTTACAGGAACACTGAACAGAGAAAATAGTATTTAGAAAACAATGTGAATGAACTCTATGTAGAGAGTGTGAGTTTAAGACTGACGGGACTCAGGTGCGATTTTTCCGGAGAGACCGAGGACACGTGGTGATCCATGCTGCATCTCTGCCTCGTTCACATCATCGGATGGATGATTCGCACAGTGCGTGTTCGTGGATAAACACAAGGGAAAACTGAATCGATTGAACGGATAATCCAAGTGTGTGTTTTCGTGTACAAGTTTCACTGTTCCATTGGATTTTGTGAGTACCAGCAACTGCACAATTTCTTTTGTGGGGTTTTCTTTTTTACATTTGTTTCTGTTAATAAATGTTTGTCCATACAATATATTCTCAAGTTATTTCTGAATGAAGAGAATGTCTAAAAGAAAGACTGAAGTCTAAAGCCGAGGTTAATAACAGTATTTTGGGGTTACTTTGGTAGCAAACAAATTACACCAAGTAAATTTGGATGTGCCTCTCACGTGTAAAATTACCCTAGACATAGTTTGAGACAGTGAATCAGTGAGAGGGCTACATACAGATTTACTGTCCTCTAAAAATAAGTCAGCATACAGCCATTACTGTCTAAATAGCTGGCAATATAAGTGAGTACACCCTCAGTAACCATTTCAAAACTGTGACCAATTTGTCAATATTTTGTGTGAGCACAGCCTAAATCCATCTGGGCATGGAATTCACCAGAGCTGCACAGGTTGTTGCTGGGATCCTCATCCACGCCTCCATGATGACATCACAAAGCTGCTGGATGTTAGATACAGACCATGATGCTGCACCATCATGCTTGACTGTAAGCAAAATGCAGGACATCGTCACACCTAACTCGCAGCATGAGGACTTAACTTCTTCGATGGACCCTTGCGAGGCCTCTTCCGAGTGGTACCCATCTTGGAAAACCTCTGTATGACCCTGTAACTCAGTTTCAGGGTGTTACCAATCTTCTAGCCGAGGCATCTTTGTGGAGAGCAACAATTATTATTCTCAAATCCTCAGAGAGTCTTTTCCCTGAGTTGCCATGTTGAACATACAGTAGTCAGTATGAGAGAATCGTACTAAAAGCACCAACTGCTCTAAAACGTGATACATACATTTGTATGGTCAGGCAGACTAAAACATGAACATGATGAATAGGTCATGTGGCTTTGCATGGTTAAATGGCATACAGCTATTATCACTTAGAGTGTACTCACATTTGTTGTTAAAAAATTTAATAAAAAAGGCTGTATGTTGAGTTATTTTTAGAGGACAGTAAATATCTACTGCTATACAAGCTGCACAATTACTACTCTAAAAAATATCCAAGTTGCATTTCTATAGTATTGTCCTTAAAGAAGATAAACTAAAATATTTGCTGTAATGTGAGGAGTGTACCCACTTTTGTGGGATACTGTAAATGTATAGATGAATCTTCACTTTCATTGAAAAATCCTCGTTTGTAACAACTTTACACACTCTTGGAGAGAGTTTCAGCTGAAATACTGACATGCCTTTTGTAAAACTTGCAAAGGTCTTCTTCACTAGTTTGATCTTTTTTTCTGACCTTACGATCCAGCTTATCCCAGAGCAATAGGGTTTAGGTCCGGTGACTGGGCAGGCTATTTTGTGATAGATAACTGCTTCGGGACATTGTCTTGTTGTATGGTGAAATTGCTTCCATTTAGTCGCAGTCCAGACGGAATTGTATGGCATTGAATTATGGAATGGTAGCTATGTTGGTTCAGTATTCCTCACAACTATAATACGCTTCAAACATTCTCTGCTCCAAAACAACCCCAAACTATTAAGCTTCCACCTCCACGTTTGACTGTGGGTATGAGGATTTCTGGTAGCATCTTCTCTCTTGTTTACCATCTTAAATACATTTTTTTTTAGCTACAAATGCCAACATTGGACTTATCGGTCCACAGAACTTTTTTTTTTCTCAATCATTCACAGTCCAATTCTTGTGTGTTTTTGCCTTTTATTTAGTTAGTTGCCAATAAACTAAAAAGAACTTGCATCTGTCTTAAATACAATAAAAAAATACTGTAGGTGTTTCCAAACAGGCACTATAATTCTATTGTTAACAACTGTTACTGCTTTTTCAAAGGGTTTATTTTCTATGGGTTGAACTCAGCAGAAGACACACCTTAAATACTTTTGCAAGGCTTATGCAAACACTAACCACTACTTAAAACCGCATATAACAACAACAAAAAAAGAAAATGTAAACTCGAGCATTATTATTAATGTCAAAGGTAGAACGATTTGAATGCAGACAAACCCCTTTGAGACATTCAGAATAATCGTTTGCAGCATTGTGTGAAAAGTACCATTTTGCATGACTCAGCTCTGAAACATAACTTTCTTTTAATATTCTCATCCCACTTGTGCTCATCGATCAGTCCGATGACCAGTGGGAAGCTGGTATTACCATGGGAGGATGCAGGAAAGGGTATCCATCAAATCCAGAAGAGGCCTCTGCTTCTGTATTGCTCAGGTCAGGCTTGTGTTCCTTAACCTGATGTACTCCCGCTTGGTGAGCCTTCGTCAGCTGAATGTTGAATTGAATACGATGTGACACTTTTCCAATAAGAGACGTCACTTTTTCTTGTACTGCTGAATATACATCACATCAGAGCTGCTGTGCCCCTCTGGACCAAGTTCTTAAAAAAAAAAAAAAAAAAAAGGGTGTTTTAAGTATTAAATATTTGCTCTTTACACACAATGAACATGTCTTATCTTGATTGCACATTGTCTAATGATGATCTCATTAGACCTTGAAGTATAAACTTTAGCTTCATAAACATTAAATACAAATATAAAATAGGTGATTGTTTTATATGTAGAAAAGAGTTACATTGCTAATGCTTTAGTATCTTGTGAAATTTGTGCTTTGGTCCAACTATTGAGAAAGAGAAAACGATAATGACAGATAGTAATAAATGTCACTGAATGATGGCTTTGTGTCATTAAAGTCAGTATTGAACTATGGGTTAATGGATCACTTAACCACTCTAATTAATTTAAAATGAGGGGCAACCACAGAATCATGAAAGACATGAATCACAATGAACAAAACCACTAGGATTTTGATAAAGCTGCTGAACTAATTATAACATGAATTCTATTATAGCTGGTAGTGTGGCTGCCTCAAAGCTCCAGTATCCGGTTTGATACTAAGATTTTCATAATGCGCTGCCTGTGTCCATAGGGTTTCCTCCCAAATCTCTTATAGTCAGCAGATGGGCTAGTTAGTAGGTTTGCAGATGTGTATGCATGTTTTGAGAAAGACTGGATGTATTTTTTGAGAACACAGGATCCCCCACAAAGATAAAAATATTTTACCCACATGTTTGAATAATCAGTGTCTTTTTAATTGTAATATTAAAGACATGTATACAGTGCATCTAGAAAGTATTCACAGCGCTTCACTTTTTCCATATTTTGTTATGTTACAGCTTTATTCCAAAATGGATTTTATTATTTTCCTCAGAATTCTACAGTACCCTATAATGACAACAGGAAAGAAGTTTGTTTGAAATCTTTGCAAATGATTTATATCACATTTTTTGTAAACAATTTCAAAGGTTTTAAACAAACTTCTTTCATGTTGTCATTATGAGGTATTGTTTGTAGAATTTGGAATTAAAGATCAAATATACTCCATTTTGGAATAAGGCTATAACATAACAATATGTGGAAAAGGTGAATACTGTGAATACTTTCCAAATGCACTGTAGTTATGGAGTGCTTCAGGATTTGTACTCTTGACCAGAAGGTTGTTGGATCCAAGTGTTTCCTGCAGCAAGGCCCCTAATCTACAACAGCTAAAATATATCCAGGCTGTATTTGAATTAAAGTTTTAATCAAATAATTTTTGGTGGTAGTGTGGGGGAGTTATTACTCCTGATCGTTGTGGTTTTCAAGTGATAATAATGAGTGTTAAACAAATTCCATAAAAGATTATGTCTACATGTTTGACATTATCCATAGAACATGTTTTTAAAACTAGTTATTTTTCACTGTCTGATTTCCTGTTTGCAAAATCTACTGAAGTACAGAACTGTTGCCATGACTAATGATTTAACCATCTGTTAACACTGCTGGCTTCTTTTTCATTTTCGGGAGAAAACACTGTGCTCTTGGCCCCCTAATATGATTAAAGTTTTAAGAAAAAGTTTTTTATCTGAATTTAAACTACTGCAGTACAAATGTGACAGTTTTTCAGAACCCTGATGAGGACTTTTTGTTTAACAGACATCTGCTTGGAAAATGAAGGAACCTTGACGTGTTACAGAAACGTGAGAATATATCAATGTGCATATTCACATGCAAATTGTTCAATGAATATTGAGTGAAAATATCATGATATATCATGTATTAAAGAGCCAAATTTTGCCTCATTGAAATTTGTCAACGGAAAGTCCCCATAAGGTGAGAAAGACAAATGTGTGTCTGTATGTGTGTGACGGGTGTGTGTGTGTGTGTGTGTGTGTGTGTGTGTGTGTGTGTGTGTGTGTGTGTGTGTGTGTGTGTGATCGCAAGATCTCAATCGAGCTGTGTATTTTTCCTTGCTGACTCTGCACAACCATTCCAAAGGCCCTGCTCTTCCATTAATAAGTTTTAGCAGAGAATATAGTCTCCCTCTGAGCAGAAGTAAAACTGCCACCCTGTGGAGTGCACCAAAACAAAAACTCTATCTATAGCCTACAGGGCCAGAACCTAACACAATATTAAACATATAGGTTGCTGACAGTTTAATTTCATGGCACCAAGAATAAGCAATATTGAAAAAAGTGGGAATGGGTTCTGTTTAGAGAACATGGTTCAGTGTACTATGTAAAACTGTAAGCAAACAAAGACCAATGCTTTATTTGACAGAAAGCAGGTGCTCAAGTGTGAAAAATGTTATCCTGTGCCATTTGTTTTGTTTTGAGTTTGGGTTTGCTTCTGTCCTGACTCTGCCTCAGTTATGTCTTTTGGTGTTTTATATGATTGTTTTCACCTATTATGATGTTTTTAGTAATGTTTTCTACTTCAGTGTTTTCTGGTTTTGGCCCCGTTTATGTTTTAATTTTCTGATCTGTTCATGTAAATTAGTGTTTATTCTTGGACAATGACTTTGATCTATCTATCTGTCTGTCTGTCTGTCTGTCTGTCTGTCTGTCTGTCTGTCTATCTGTCTATCTATCTATCTATCTATCTATCTATCTATCTATCTATCTATCTATCTATCTATCTATCTATCTATCTATCGCATCGCATCGCAATTTACAAGTTGTACTCCAAAGCAGTTAAATGTTGTGAATGCACTGATTTACTGTGATTTATTTCGTCACATTCATCCTTTAGAAATGACATAGGTTGCTTGCATTCAGCCTTCACTGCAACAAAAGCCTCTAACTTTAATTCTCTAGCCAATTTAAGTCGAACTGGCAGCTGGGGCATAAAGGGGTAATGTTGCTGAGCAAGTAATCGTTTGATACTCATAGAAGGCACCTGCCCCCTGCCAATATCCTTTAACATTCAGTGCGAAAATCAGATTAAAGAGGATAAATACTAATGCTACAGAGAAATCCAGTTTCTTTCTTTTTTTTTCTTTTTTTCTTATAGCTAGGGGGTTTTGAAAAAAATGGCATTAAAAATACTTCTTTGTTCAATTCTCCTCTATATGGTGAAGTCTATTAGTAGTTCATTTTTTACTGAACAACAGTAAGATTAAGCTCAACCCAGGACAGAAAATCACCCGTGAATTCAGAAGAATGAGTCCAGTGTTGCCAACTCTCTTCAGGGGAAAGTAATAAAACTATAAGTCTATAAAAGATGCCATAGACTACTTTCTATTTTCTATAATTTATCACTATCATTTACATATCAAAAGCTATTACTTTGGAAAAAAAAAAGGATATTCAATAGAAATAAGATATCCAGTGGAAACTTGAATTGAATAGTGTTTCATCAGCATAATAAATCTTTCTTCGGTTGTGGCTTCATCAACCATTTATTTCTTTATGAAATGCTGTAATTTGCATCTCGATTGCAGATGAAAAATCTGTGGTAGCCTACTGAATATTTGGAAAATGTACATGAATGACAATGTAATGTATATAATTATGTAAATAAGGGCAAAAAATAAAGTTTTAAATTATGAATTCAGAAGATTAGAATAATAAAAACTGATTAGTCTTTGGGTACCTTAAGTTTTAGAGATTGGTTGTTGATTTGATGATAATTATCAGTGATTTGTAATTGGAAAGCAACAGTGATCGATAATTGGTTATTGGGAACAATGATGGTCAGTGATTAGTAGCTGTAAAACACTGATCACTGATTAGCCTTTGGGAACAACATGATCATTGATTAGTTGTTGGGAATAATAGCAAAGAATGATTGTTATTTTACTGTTATTTTCTTCTGTATTCTTCTTCATTGTTTAACTATTGAGGTGGAGAAAAAGGTGGTAGCTCAGTGTTTAAGGCATTGGCCTTTGGATCCGAAGGTCACAGGTTCAAATCCTACTACCACTGAGCTGTTGGGCCCTTGAGCAAGGCCCTTAAACCCTCTCCTGCTCAGTTTTAAGTCGCTCTAGATAAGGGTGACTGCCAAATGCCATAAATGTAAACCATTAGGTACTTTATTTGAAACAAACAAGCATGCAACAATCCAAGTTACAGATGGCTTTTCTTTCTTGCTATTACATTTTTATTTTATTTAAATTGGTTATACATTGTAGATACTTATAATTCTTATTTTTTTTTTTTTATCTATATACTGTATCTGTTGTAGCTAGCCTTAAGCTTGTCAGGTCTCAGTCTGCTGGGAACTCCGAATCCCCGCAATCACTTCCACTTCCAATATGACCAACATAAACTACAACCCCCAAACCTCCCACACACTCCCTCACTGTGTTTTCCCTAGCTTTCGATTAAGCACCGGTGTACTGAGTTACACGCCAGTGCTCACAATAGACTTTTACACACAGACTCTTTATTAAGTTACAATCTTTGTGATGCATTTTATAGACTTACCAAGTTATTAATTATGAGTTTTATCTTGTTGCTAAACTGTTTTATATCTGTGTTTGTGTGTTTGCCCATAATGTGTTTTTTTGCTTCTCGATTTGGATTATTCTACCTGTTTAAGCCTGGCTTAAACTGATATTGCATCCATGTACATAAGATTCTCTTAACCTATTTGGCAATGCCTAAATGAATGGTTGGCAATATACTACCAAAAGTGATTTTTCATGAGCTAAAGCTCTATTAAATCTATTCATCTCAGCAAACAACAAACTAAGTAAATGGTGCAAATATAACATGCTGACTCTCTCTCTACTTCAAAATTCATCTCGTTGATATTTGCAGTTGCTACTTCTACTACTTATTATTTCAGTATTGGTATTATAATACTTATTACTATTATATTGTTGTTTAATATGTGTACAACTATTTCATATAAAATGTGAAAAATTTCATTAAAAATGAATTAATCTGGATTGATGTACTCTATCCCGCAGCCCCCCCCCTGATTCCCTCTTTCCCCCCCCCCCCCCCCCCCGCATCTCATTAGTTTTTATCTGCATACCTTTTCTGTTTCCCAACATTCCCTGATAGTACTCAAACCCTGTGTCACTCTTTCTCCTGCCCTACCCAGCAGTATTAATTTCAACTGAAAGTAATCACTGTGCACTGACGCCTATTACGAAGCTTGCTGAAACAGACCCCCTGTGATTCTGTGACTTACTGCTCACAGATCTTATTTATTTCACTTAATGAATATTTAATCCACAACAGACCTGTATGGGTGCGATATTTTTTTAAAGGAATGATGCATGTTAAATAACAGTTACTAACAGGAAAATTGATTTAGTTGTAAGAGTGTAAAATAAATAACTGCAGTGGCTTCTGGATGAGGATATTGGACAGAATGTGTGAAGAGGAAAAAAAAAAACAGGCTTCTACAGTACACTGACCTCACAGCTAATAATGTTGATGGTGATATGTGATCGTTTGATTGTGAACATGGAGCTTTGTAAAAAACATTTTGGATTAATTATATGAAAAATATGTGCTTCCCCTAGTAAAACAAAATCTTTATTTTATGCTATTTAACTACTGGACGATTGAATTACAAATCGTTTTCCATATCCTGTAACATAACTGCACAAAGGCATTGAAATGTCATATCTTCTGTGATATCGTATAAAGAAAGGCATCACGGCCAGCTAAAGATCCTCCTCTGTAATAAACCACAGCTTTGTAGTTATAAAACCAAGCCACAAAGGGCACATTGGGACACCGACTCTGGCATTTAAACCTACGTTTGTTATGTTTGCTGCAGGTGCAATTTAATCTTTCAAACTCACCTGGGAACAGCTTTCTTGACCCTTATCATAATCTCGACAATTACCAGGGAAACACGTGAAGCTGGTGCCTAATCAGCATCGAAGGGTATTTCCTTTTTTTTTTTTTCCCTCAAGCTTAAATTTGTTTTCCTCTCTCATTTTTGCGGCAGCTGAATGACAAAAACAGGGGTGGCCAGAGAGAGGTATTCAGGCTGTTCTGGCAGTCTGGATCCTCATAAACAATGCATGGACCTGGGGCTTTGAAGCCAGCTCATAACTGGCTGGCCTCAGTAACAACTTCCTGGGGTTGTCACACTAGTGGCTTAAAGAGAGAGACACCACAGTCTGCTGCGCTATGAAAGATCAGTGGATAACTTCTGTAAAGTAGACCCTGTGAGGACACTCATGCTTAGATCGATTAGCTCGTGCTAGTGGGATGATGAGAAAATGCAGTCAGGGTAATTAGGTAACGCTCTTTCAATCGGTCTTTTCAGTATTTAGATGGAAAGTGCATCCTTGAGTGTTTTTGCAATGAACCCGACTCAGTAAAAAAAAATTCAAGTTGTTAAGCAGGAAATGATCCAGCACAGTAATGACACAAATCATCAATCCAAAGAGTAGCCAAAAAAGTAGTTAAAAGGGAAAATGGTCAAAACAAAGAGGCTTGGCTTCCCATGTGGCACAACAGAAAAATGTTTGCCCCATCATCAATCGAGTCGGAATTCCAATTATCCCACAACAATCCATGGCAGGAGCTAAAGCAGCAAAATAATCCATGCTTTTTGATTGGGAGAGATGTCAAACTCACTTCCCTGTCCATCACTTCAACACGAGTTAAAGGCGTTAGAAGTGTTGAGCTCTTCTGTGTATATTAAGCTGCACTTTGATAAGCATGAACAGCGGGAAATATAAATTTGGCTGGATACACGTGTCTTGATGGAAACCTTGGGAGCTGGCTTATGGCTAGGAATTATCAGGTTAAGCTCGAAAGCTATTCATTACAACCATATATATCTAATGCAGTACGCAGTGAAATGGAACAATGTTTTTCTCCAGAACCCTGGTGCTACATAAAAAAAACATAGAGCTACATCACACAACATTGAGCTACATCACACAACATAGAGCTACATAAGAAACCCAGAACTAAAGACTTAAAGTAACCTGTTCTAGCCACATAAAGTGCATTGTATGCAACCTGGTGCAAACAGTGCAGACAAAAGACAAACAGACAATCTGTGTAGGACAGAGGCACAAAATACACAATATAGTGCCAACGTGTATACCTTCTGTATAATGTTATATAGTACAATGTGCAAAAAAGAGAACTTTAAACAAAATGTTGTGCAAATCAGCAACAGCAATCGAGTTGGTGTGCAAAAACAGCATGTAAACAGTTATAATAAAATTTAGATGCTGCTATAGACATGAATATGTATGAATAGTATTGTTGTGTGTGTGTGTGTGTGTGTGTGTGTGTGTAAGGTGACTAATTCAGGTGACTAATTGGGGCAGTGTGTGTGTGTGTGAGGTGACTAATTCAGGTGACTAATTGGGGCAGAAAAACTGTGTTAAAAACATAAGAATGAAGCAAACATGGAAAACTATTCTCCAAACCTATAGAACAGAGATTGGCAAGACTTTGCAGATCTTCGCAGTATAGAAAGATATACCTTAAATGAACTACTAAACAGAAAGATTTATACGGAATGAACCTCTCTGTTCATGGGTAGGGGGGACTGTCGTGACCTGTTATGACACTATTAGTTTGTATCTTTCCTGATTCTGTATACTTTTTCTCCCCACTACCACACCACATATTGTTTATCATGCTCTTGAGATCATCCAATCACTGTGACTCTATAGACACTAATTTTGCACACTCTCAGCTATTCCACCGATATTAAGCAGAACGCCACTGTCAGATTTTCCTGGCATGTTGATGGATGACATCTGAGGAAATTTCATATTCTTTTCAGCCTTTGTCAGCCTAAATCCTTTTTGCACTAATATTTAGATATCCAGATATGTGCATTCCTGGATCTTTCCACCAGGTGAAACATTGACACTCACAGATATTTTCGTTTCCATCAAGACTCAGTGAATATTCTCAATAACAAACAGATGCCGGAGTTAAAAACTGCTTGATGAGGACAGCCCTACTAGATGTAATTACTTGTCAGTGCTGGGCTTTTATTATGTTCTGAGGGAATGCAGACAACCTGTTTCATCTTACTCTAGAACACACACATGCTTACGTGTTAATTGTGGCAGTTGATGCTGACTACTTTACAGTGATATTTTTTTCAATTACTGAGATTAAGAAATGCAAATTGAACCAGTGACTAATGAACTCTTTACCAGATAACTCCAAATTACTTTGGTAGGGCGGTGGAATCAAAACACGTTCTCAAGATAGATAGTAACCAAGGCCTGCTGGGAAATGAACCTGTAGCACACCACATTATTGTTCTGAACGCCATTACTCTTAGCGGAAGATTGTTTTAAAACTAATCTGATCATGTATCACTCCAGACAGCTCATTACAATCTTTTCTATAGTAGATATTGTGGACTTGCATTTAAACATTTAGCTGCTGAAATGATCGCTTCAACTGGACAGGCTTTTTTTTCTCTCAGATAATGACAATGCTTGGCCCCCTCTAGTTCTATTGCTACCTTTTGCAATTTTTATGACTATTCATGCCCTTCAGTGATGAGTTTAATCAGTGAGCTTACTCCTCAGAGAGAAAGGGTACCTTCGGTTGAGAAAGAGAACCTAAGGTTACTTGTCTTATGTGCTTGTCACACTGTAATCTGGGATGCCACTGTTTTTTTTTTTTGTTTTTTGGGATGCCACTGCAAATGTCTTTTTGTTTTGATTGCACCATATTTGAAAATATTTTACACAATGACACTAAGTCAGTCATTGTGAAGTATTTTTAGCAATTTTGTTTGTTCGTTTGATTTGTTAATCTGATATGGCCATGATTTTAAATTGTTGACCTCTATATATTTTTTTCATATTTAAAATCTGAGACAAACTATTAATTCATGAAACCGGTTTTAAACACTACCATATTATACCACAAATACTCCTTAATTACATGTTAACTTTTTTGCTATAAAGGGGAAAGGTTAAATGGACATTTTATTTTGCAGAACGGACTTAAGCACAAAACAATTGAATTGTGTATTCAAATTTAAATGTCTTCCACCCAAACAGCGTAGATAATGTAAATGAATGCCAACTGAACTGGTGGCTTTGCTGTTCTTTATCCAAACATAACCATAATTGGGTTTACTAAAGCAGCTAATTGTTAATTGTATAACACTATTAATAAACCAACATTATTCCTTCTATTAAAACAAAACCACAAAGCAAGACAAACACACAATTTTCTGCTACCTATTTACTCTGAAGCTATTGCTTTTGTCAAAATGCTAGACTATAAACATAAACCAGAAAAGCGATCATTTTACTAATTATTTCTGCCAGAAAAAAACCCTTAAAGTGAAACAAAAAAAAAAAAAGAGTTAATTAAGACATTGAATGTTAGAATATTCTCACATTATATTGCTTTACTCAGTGGGTCTTGAGAAAAATGTGGCCTATTTTTGAAAGCTAATTTGTTGCGATTATCCAGTTTTCAAATTTTAAGCTGCAGGAAAGGCGCGGACTGGATAAAGTTGAAACCCTGCCATGTACCTCATTTACATCTACTAGCATGATTAACCTGCTCACCGCTGTGTCCTGAGTTTCTACATTTTCTTTTTAACAATGCAGGGCTAAAGTACGTTTTTTTGTACTGATCCCTAGAATTGTAAAAAAATAATGTAATCGTAATGAATTAGACTGAATTAGCGTGGAAAAAAAAAAACATGAGCACATGTTAATTAAGGCTCTGAGTGTAGAGCAGAGAATGTGTAATAGAGAATAATAATATTTTGCATGACTAGCCAGGCAGAACTCTTTCAAAACTTTTGCTCATCACTTTCTCAAGGGCAATGTGAATAGACAGTGATGTCACTGACCATTTTCATTACCCAGCTGATTATAAAATAACTAATTATAGGTTGTAAATGCTTCCCTCTTGCTCCCTCTGTAAACAATATTTCTTTTAAATCTCGTTCCAGGGTGCTGGAGTATTTCAATTGGGGTAATGTACAATTTCGGAGATAACCACCTGTTTAATTGCAATTAAGCGCAAATGCTGTCAAGCACACTTGGACTTCTCGTATTTCATGCAGGATGGCAGGACTGGGAAATATCCAATCAATTGTGCAATGTTGAAATGTTATTGTCCTGCCACAGTGTTCTCTTTCAGCAAAGCTAATTAGCTTCTGGGGGTGAAAACGATTATAGGGCATGGGTTGTGTGTGTATGTGTGTGTGGGGGCACTAATCGACAGATGCTAGTGCTAGATCTCCTTCTGTGCACAATATTGTGCAAAAGGATGTGCAGAGGGAGCAGCTGGTTGTCACCAGCATCTCCAGGTTGCTGTAGATATAATCCCTTCTTGCTGGAGGCGCTGGTCCATTGGACTTTCTTGATAGTGATTACTTTCAAGGAGCCTAGGGAGGATGCTGTGCTCCGTGGCCCACACACTTCCAGAGCAAGTAGCAACAGCGTGGCAGCTTAATGCTCCAGGGATCGAGGCTCAGTGAATAATAAGTTGGTATGTGTTACCCACGTGACTCAAGGAAACACATGGGACTGAGTGGGATTGACTAGCATTGAGGTGTATGGCTGCACTATGAGGAGGAGGGGATGGGGGATACTTCAATATCCCCAGCAGCTGGGAGTGCAAGAAATGGAAAATGACTGATCATGGCTGATCTAATAGCTCCTGAGAGAATTCTTTTTTGTCTTCTTTTGGTATTTAGTGCCATACAGGAAGGAAGCGTAAAGATTTATTTGAAGCATGCGGCAGATGGGATCATTTGCAGGCAATTCATAAATGGGGCTCTCAACTGCAAATCTGCAACAATTTGTGGAGGAATTGTATTAACTTAAAGTTAGGACTCCTAAGTTCTCTGAATATGATGCAGCTTGAGCAACATTTCGGAAATATGCAGTTGGCTGGATTGTTTCAGAGGAAGTACACTTTACCCTTAACAGTTGGTAACTGTTGTTTCATAGGGAGAGATGGCTGGTGGGAGGGAATTGGCTGGTGATGAAACTGGGGAGAAAAACATATGTAAGATAAACAGGAGGAAAAGGAAACACAACTCAGAAACCTAAGAGCGATTGGCAAGATATTGAATATATGAACAGCATGTACTTGAAGAACATGAGGGGAGAAAAATCTTTAAAAAGTCCACCCACATTGCCATTGTTTAAATTTATACACATTTCTTCATAAGATCAGGCTAAGGCCTTTAACCTTTTTTTTTTATAGCTAATAAGAGTTTAGTTTTTCCATGGTTCAAGTTCCCATCGCTTGGTAGAACTGATGAAGGTCCTCAGAGGATTAAAGAAACCTGTTCAATAAAATCTAGTCTCTTCTATTTACTTCAACTAGTTGCTCTGATTTCATTTTTCATGATTCAGCTATTTTGTTCACTTTCTTTTACGCCACTCTCCTCAACATGCTGCATACACTTTTTGCAGCCAATAAGGGAAAGGCATGAAACCTGCTTACAGCACTACTTTTAAATCACTTTATTGCATGCTACACCAGGAAATGTCAATACAATTGGTGTCAGGGTAATGTAGTTACATGTCTTAAGCTTTTTCAGAAGAAAGTGGGGAAAAAATAAAAGGATGTACAAATGCACCAAAGACAATAAAATGTTATAATAATAAAATGTGTGAAAATAAAATGCACAAAAAATCTGTTTTTCCTATATTGTTTTTTATTATTATGTTTTTCTTTTTTATATAAACACATTAAGGGGAAGGGCCCCATTCACACATCACAGCACAGCTTTAATCCTTCCACATCATTTTGTCCTTGGTGTGTAAAGCATTATGGCAAGCATATCATGCTTGGAAAGCACTGTTCAGTGATCTTAAACATGCATTCATTCATGTGTTTGATTTAGCGTCCTAAATGTAAAATTTTCAATTTGGTTGACAGGATGTTTATTTTATTTTACTTGTTTTTATGTTGTGCCAAAAATCTGCACTCCATTGTTTATATAGTGTACAATTTCAAATAATTGACACTAATAGCACTTGCAATCTTAAATTGTTGCAATATGATCATGTTATAGTGAACTAATGCTCTTTTTTCATTATATAACAGATATTTACAGTTCATTAATAATATATTTACTATCAGGGTTATACCAAGGGACAATGTTTCCCACAAGCTATTGCACCTCAGTGAACCTTGTGACATGTTTGCTTGTGTGCTATTTAACACTTGTGCATATATACTGTAGGCTCAGTTCACGTCACTCTTTGTCATTTGTTTGTTGTTTTCCATTGCTGTTATTAGTCCACTCTGATATAAGCAGCATGCTAACTGTCAGATGCATGTGTTTCATGTTATATATATTTTTCGTTCTTCTGAATATCCATAATGGTTTTTCCACACCATTTTATTACATGACAATTCACAAAACATTTCACATATCCGTAGTGTCATATTTATAGCTACAGAAAAGTAGCCTGGTTTATTTAGCTGAGTCAACAATGCTTTGGAAACACTTCCGCATTGTCTACGCTCTATCACATCACATGTGTAATCTATCCAATACAAAGCATGGCGTCACCGGCATGGTTACATCATGACCAGGAAGCTATAAAAGCACATGGACTGAAGCCAGTGCTAGCTTCTGATAGTTCAGGAAGTGCTCTCTTCTTATGCTAATGAGCCCATAGACACGCAAGGAGCTAATGGATGTTGTGACCTGTGCCGTAGCCAAGTTATACTTGCATTGGCCAGCCGATAAGCAGAAAGTTCCCCTGTCCAGTTAGCTTGATGAGTGACTTCTGTGACCTGCGTCACAGCCTCTGTGTAGGGGTCTGCCTTTCTTTCCAGTTTTTGAGGTTCTTACCAAAGCTTACCAATATCAGGTCCTTCCATTTGGTCTTGCCTTTTCACCCGGCACCTTCACGAAGGGTGTAAACTTCAGGGCATCCGCATTTTAAACTATATCGACGATTGGTTGATTCACCTAAACTGTTAAAAACTGTTAAATTCTGTAAAGCTGCTTTGAAACAAGTCTGTTGTGAAAAACGCTATAGAAAAAAATTTGACTTGACTTGATTCTAGCTCAATCAGAGCACTTAGCAGTCTGGCATTGAGATGCTGTTCTCGATTACATGAAGGAACTGGGGTTATGGCTGAATGCCAAAAAGAGTGTGCTTTCTCCTTTACAGAGAACCACGTATTTAGGCGTCATGTGGGATTTTACCCTTGTGCGTGCGCAGTGGTCTCCTGCCCGCATTGCGTCCATCTTAATGGCCGTCAGAAGGGTCAGAGAAGGACAGTCACTTACTGTCAAGCAGTTCCGGAGACTGCTGTGGTTAATGGCAGCATATATCCCAGGCCACTTAAATAAAGAAAGCAGACACCTTCTCAAGACAAGGGCCGAGGCCCGGGAACTAGCAACTCCACCCTGAGGTGGTGGAGCAAATTTGCGGGAGATTTTACAGAGCTAAGGTGGGCCTGCTTAAAACTCGAGAGACATTGCACTGTCCCCTCTGTTTCTCCATTACACCACCACCCCCTCTAGGTCTGGATGCCTCGGTACAAATACCAAGTACCTGTACCGGTAGCAGCACAAGCTCTGGAGAGATTTTGCTGGGACGAAGTCAGTCTCCTTCCGGTGGCCCTGGGTAGGCTGTGGTTTGTGGACCTGGTAGCCCGTTTTTAACACCCACCCTGGGAGATTCTTCTCAGAAGGGATCTTCTCTCTCAAGCAGGGAGCACAGTATGTCACCCCTGTCCACTCATGTGGTAGAGACCATTATCCAATCCAGAGCTCCCTGCATGAGGAGGTCATATGCCACTAGATAGTGCCTGTTTAGTGTATGGTGCGATCAGCACCAATTGGATCCAGGTAGCTGCCCAGTTGGTTTAGTGCTGGAATTCCTTTAAGAACAGTTCACCAAAGGGTTGGCTTTATCCACCCTTAAAATCAGGGCAATCATTGGGTAGAAACCCGCTGGTCACGTGTTTTCTTCGCTCAACCTGGAGTGTGGTAGCCTCTAAAGCTTGGTCCTTTGGAATCTCCCTCCATGACATATGCAGTGTTGTGGGCTGGTCTACTGTGCTGACCTTTGTCAGGTTTCATTACCTTGACCTCAGTGCCATTCTTGGCCCATCGGTCCTTTGACCTAGCTGTCCTCTTATACACTGGCAGGGACTGGTCATTCTGGCAGTATTGTTGTTGACACAGCTTGAGTTTCTGAAGGGGAACGTCTCCAGGTTACATATGTAACTATGGTTCCCTGAGGGGACGAGATGCTGTGTCTCTAGGCCACGCTGCCGGCATCCCTGCAGCACTTACTTTCCTTTCAGAAACGAGCCTTGGCTTCACTTCATGTGCTTCCTGGTTGTGACCCTATTGGTGATGCCGTGCTTTCCATTAAACGTATTATACACATGATTCAGAGCATGGACAATTTGGCAGCAATCTCAAAGTGTTGTTGATGCAGGGTCTCATTCCCTCAGGGAACCATGGTTTCATACGCAACCTGGAGACTTTCATTTCCAGTCTGTATTTTTCATGATATCTGTTCTTTGTTTAGGTTATCATTAGAGTGTACATAAGCTTTGTGTTTGTAAATGTGTGTGTATTACCTTACTATTGCATATTTATATAATATTTCTATGTGTGAAGTAAAGTCCTTCAGGGTGCTATATTCTTTATCTATCCACCTTACAAACAACCAAATTCCTTTACTCACAATGTGCGACCTAACCATAATCTTGCCAAAAAGCTGCACATGGCATCTGTTAAAGCCCAGTTATGATCTAGAATAAAAGTAGCCGAGGGCCTATAATCAAATAAAATGAGTTCAAATCAAATCAAATGAAATCAAATTTTCTTTGTCACATACACATACATACAGAGTACAACATACAGGAAAATTTTTTTTACGATGGTCCGGCATTCAAGCATAAAAGGGAATGGAATATAAAGGGAATGGAATGAGGAAAGATGAACCAAGAAAAAAAAGAAAGTAGATAAATAAAAAGTTTAACCTATATAAAAAATAAAAGATATGAAGATATATGTAAAAATGTGTGTATATACAAGAATGACAGTAAAAACAGCAAAATATAAACTGATTAATGTGATTGTCCTCAAAGTGTATGTGTGCAGTATGGTGTGGCATAAAGTGGCACTGTGCTGTGCAAGTCCAGAGATTAAAGTGTTGTAGTGCAAAAAAGTGAAGATGGAGAGAGAGGTCCAGTTGTAGATCCTGGGTGTTTCCTGGTTTAAACTTGGTAATGGCCCACAGCATGAAGCTCCTCCTCATTCTCGGAGCGAAAGCGTTTCCATGAACGCAATAAAGAAAAGAGTCCATTGTTTGAATGGCTTAGGTGCTTCATAATCTTCCTGGCCCTGGCCTGCCACCACGTGCTGTAGATGTCCTGCAGGTCAGGGAGCTCGGTGTGGATAGTACGTTTAACTGACTGCACCACCCTCTGGAGGGCTCGCCTGTCCTGCATGGTGCTGTTCCTGAACCAGGAAGTGATGCTACCCATCAGGACGCTCTTAATGGTGCAGGTATAAAAAGTCTTTAGCACCTGAGAGGGAAGTGTAAAGTCCCTTAAGTGTTTTTGATGGTACAGACGCTGCCGGGCCTTCTTTACAAGGGTGTTGATTTGACGGGACCAAGACAGGTCCCGTGTGATGGCACCTAGGTACCGGAAACTGTCCACTCTCTCCACTGGGGTCCTGTTGATGTTTAGCAGTTGGTATGACCGATCCTGCTTCGTGCTGAAGTCCACTATCAACTCCTTAGTCTTGCTGACGTTAAGGAGAAGTTGGAGATCCATTGACACAGTGCCAGGACCTCAAACTTAGAGGTGAGCGTGGATGGAATTATGGTGTTGAAAGCTGAACTGTAGTCCACAAACAGCATCGTTAAATAATTCCCTTTTCTGTAGTCCAGGTGGCTCTGCGTTGTGTGTAGAAGATTTGAGATGGCGTCCTCAGTAGAGCGGTGCTGGCGGTAGGCAAACTGTAGAGGATCCAGTGTGTCTGGTTGTGTTGAAGTCTCTGACCAGTCTGAGGTCAGGGCTACAGGGTGGTAGTCGTTAAGGCAGGCGGGCTGAGGCTTTTTTGTGACTGGAACAATGGAGGACTGTTTGAAGCATGAGGGGACAACAGACTGTTCCAGTGAGAAGTTAAATATCTCAGTGAACACCGGTGCTAGCTGGTCTTGCAGTCTTTCAGAACCCGACCTGTGATGCCATCTGGTCTTGCTGCCTTTGTTGTATTCACTCTCTTGAATGCCCTCCTCACGTCATGCTCAGAGATGATGAATGTGTTTACCTCTGCGGCTCTCTCGGCGTGCATGCTGTTTGTGCCGCTAGCGCCGTTAGCGTGGCTAGCTGCAGCCTCGACGCGAGCGTAAAACATGTTTAGCTTATCTGCCAGAGAAGTGTCTGCATTCCCGATTCTAGAAGGTGATGTTTCTTAGTCCCTGCCACAGGCTCCTAGAGCCATCATGCTAGAACTGTGACTCGCTAGTTTCCAGATGAATCCCACAGCTGCTTCTGTAAACATTTTGACATCAGAGCTGCGTCTGAACATGTCCCAGTCTGGGTCATCTAAAGCATCCTGCAGAGCGGCAAGCGATTGGTCAGTCCAGATCGTGACAGTGATTATTACTTTATAGCTTTAAATAAGATACATTGATTTAAAGTATTTAAATTTTGCTTTAAACAGGCACTTCATGTCACCACTTTCGATTGCCACTATTAAGTCTGAACAAATCAGACATAATTGTGAAACTTGATCTTGAATACAGGTTTCTTTGTGTGTTATAGAAGCCACAATTATAGTGGTAAGAAAATTTGACATTTTTAGCAAAATTTTCAAAGTAAAAAATTAAAATTTTCTTGGTTGATTGGTTCTGCTACATTTTGTTTCACTCTTCTGTAGGTTGAAATATTTTCCAAGTCCATATCCATGATCCAATAATTGACAAACCTTGGTATAAACAAAAAAAGAGAACTAGTGCTTTTTTTAAAATTCAAAAATGAGCTATGCAAGGGTTACGCCAGAGGATTGCACTCTGCATGAGCCACAGCTCACATTTTTGTTTCTTAACCTGAATCACATTGATAGTTTACTAGCACTTATTCACTGCACATCTTGACTTTTCTTTCTGTCCATGAACATTAGTTTGTGTACCTTTGTTCCATATTTCAGGTTTTTGTCTTTGTTTTCTCTGGTAATGTATTTGTTCGTTCCATTGTGTGAACTTTATACATGTTTAATCTCTGCACTTGCATTTGTTTTCTACTCATTACACGACACATTACAGGTTACTAACAACAGTATAGTAAACCAATAAAGTGGAGGATGCAAATTATATTCGATAAAACTCCACTTCAGCTTGTGCCTGCATGACATTTATTTAAATAGCCAGACCCCATAACGTGACGCCACTGGTTCACAACTTTTCATTAACACATATTAGGGAGACAGAAATAAATGTGCTTTTCCTTTGGTAATACATCTCAGCTTTTTTCTAATGAATATTAGGTTTTAGGGGGGTTTATTATCTGCATTTTAAACCTGGCTATCCTGAGTTAGGTGAAAAAACAATATGCTGCCAGTTTGTAGTATTGTGGTTTTATTTATTCTGTAGATTACAATATGATGCAATAAAACATGTTAATTGAGTATGCGTTCTTTTATAAAGTGTCTGTTTTACTGATGGATCAACGTTATTTTGATGAGTTTCGGCACACTGTGAAAAGCTGCAACATGGCAAAAATAAAATATAGATTTTTCATGTAAAAAAGAATCTGAGACATATTAACTAATATAACTAACATAATAATTAAAAAAAATACAGTAGGTAGTGTGTGAGTATACAGTATATGCAATGACAGAATTGGTCCTTCCCCTAATTTCTTTAGAGTTGCCATAGGAACATCCCACTTGTGAATTTGATATAACCACAGTGTACCACAGTGTCATTTACTGTATCTTCTTCTTCTTCTTTTTTTTTGTTGCTCCCATTAGGAGTCTCAACAGCGGTACAGGAGTGTACAAAAAAATTACTACCTGGGGAGAAGGGATACAAAAAACAGAAGCACACACAACCTGTGGTTTCAGGTCGGGAGTTATTTGGGAAACCGGATATAATATTTGACCTCTGAGGAAGTATTTAAATGCAAGCCAGGAAGATTTTTTATTATATTTAGTATTACATCTGATATTACATTCAAAAGTAGAAGATATTTTAAACATTGATAAAATGTAATTTACAACATCACCTTCATACTTGCATATGCATATTCTCTAATAGTCTGAATATAAAATGCATAAAAACTAAAACAAAAAAATGAATTCCATCCTGAATAGTAGATTTATACTTTTTTTGGTTTGTATATAGTCAGTACTTTGTGGCAATAGTTCTGTTTAAACTGCCTGCAATTTACTACGTTTGCCTGTATGTAGAGTTCATTTTACTCAAGAGCAATAGAAAACTTTTTGGATGTACTTTTCAGATTTTTTAAATCATCTGCAGGTAGTTCATGCCTGAGTTTTAATGAGTTATGAGCATCCAATATGGGGTTCTTCAAGATCAGCTAGACCACTGCCTCAAAAACAAGCACTTGTCTTCAAGCCTCAAGAAAGAAACAGCAATGCAGACTGAATAATTGAGTAGTATTTTTGTGTATTGCCATCCACACTATAATGCGAGTGTCAGGGATCTACCAGTCACGCCTCCCCCCAATGCTCACACTCTCACTCAGCCTCTCCCTCCTACAAATTCCCTTTACTTGTCATCTAGTTACCCATCCCTTTTATAAGCTCCCTATTCCCCTTCACTCACGGTCCAATCTACCAGTTACGACCATAGATCACTCGGACTTCCTACCTCTGTTGTTCCCTGTGCTTCCATGCTTCTGGCTACACTTCTAAAGAAGCACTCAGTTACATGTACCATTTGCTCCGGTAACATCTCAAACTCTCAAGTGTGTATGTTTGGACAATGAAAGAACATTCTATTTTACTCCCGGTTTCTGAAGCCTGGTCTATCTGTGACAGCGAGACACAAATGCAAAATAAAAAAAATGAATACAATGATTTACCTTTTTATCTTTTTTTATAGTTATAAAATAGCACATTAGCATTTTATCTTTAAATATTGCATACCAGAAGTTCAAAGCTCATTGTGTTTCCAATGTTTTCTATGACACAACAAAGTCGTTTAATATTAAATGCTGCAAAAGACTGCTTGTAATCCTGTGTATGTGCTTTAGTTTTTGTTAATGTTGATGCTCAGAAGACATGCTGATGGTGTGAAGGGTATGCTGACTGGGTAGAAAAAGATACTACTATCATGGGTAGAAAAAGACGTTTGTACACCACTTGATTGTAGGGTAAAATTTGTAATTGGTTACAAGAAAAAAAATAAATTATAATATTTTTTTTTATTTATTTACATACACTTTGGATAGTCTATAATTCTTAATAGTCTACATACAGTTATATATAAATCATGTTTAGACTGCAGTGGTGGGTCATGCATTTGGTACCTGGGCCTTCAGTGGGGACTTACCCGACTTTATCCACCTCTTAATTCCACTACTATCACGTCGCATTTATAAAAAACATAAATACTATACAAAAAAGCAATATAACAACACGTGGCATTACAGAGAGAAAGGCATTACACACATAGAGGGTGAATACCATTTTACTAAAGCAAGAAACCCAGTTAGGAAAACTCAAAACCTCTACACTACAACCGCAACTGTGCACCTACATCTTCTGGAGCAGTTCAGAATCAATATTTGTTGAAAACATGAAAAAAAAAATTATAAAATACAACCTACTTACCAGGATGCACCGCTCCTCATCTTCTGTAATCCAGTGGTACCGCTCGTATTTACTGGTCTTTAAGTGGTGAACAAACTCTTTCCCAGGCTGAGAGAAATTAGCTAGCTTCGGGGTTGGCCCGACCTCCCCTCACGATGTTTAGCTTTTCTTGGAAATGGATTTTTAAGTATGTCCGAGACCAAATTAATTTCTCTTTCTCCATCAGCAATTGTGGGCGTAAAAAAAGTATAACTTAGATGTAAAAATGTGTGCAGAGCGCTACAGACGTGTTTTGCTAGTTGAACTTGGCTGTAAAAGTTTCCCTCTGACCAACCAATCAGAGGACAGAAAAATGCTGACGCTATTCTGGGCCAGGTAACTGTGAGGAGAATTTGAAATCTGATTGTTTAAAGAAACAGACCCATTTATAATATTCTCTATGGTTAAAAGGTCCAGCAGGAAAGACTTTAAAGGCCCTGGGCAGATAAGATTGACATGGCAGCACATAGAGGCTGAAATCTGATTGAAAACAAAAGTCTAACATCCACATACACGCACTGAAAGCAGTGTAGCCAAGACAAACGCTACAAAATGAAGAGAATAAACTGTTAGGAATAAATTAATAAAATTTCATGGAACAAATATTAGAATTTAGGTTGTAAATATAGGTCAGTGCTTCTGATAGTGAAGGCTATGCTGGCCCTGACCACCTGCCACTGATAGACTGTCAACATTCTTTCATGTTATCAACTCTTATAAATGTTAATGGTTTATGATTCTTGATGTTTAGCTACATTTATGATTGTTACTGTTTAATAAATCTTTAGATTCTATCAGAACTTATTACAGGTTCTATCATAATTTTAGAATTAAATTCAAGTAGACACTAACAATATAATTTAGGACATCTCACACACATTATGATGCATGTATCAGAGAGAAAAGCGGAAAATGGTTTTTGAATGAGAAATGTTGCTGTAGATAGAGGCCTCTGCCAAATAGCATAAATGTAACATAAGTGTTATTTACACTTTTGAATCCCTTTTTAAATCCTAGTAATCATGGTTCAATGATGAGCTATCACATAATACAATCATCCCAATTTCAGGTCTTTTAAAGGTTAAGGACAATCTGCACAAGCCATGATTATAAACGCTTTAGGAAGAATCGTATTATTGCCAGATCATTAGCATTCACAAACATGTTTTCTAATTATACAACAGCTGTACCAGGCATTTTAAAAAAGTAACTTTTAGACTTAGCGGGCCTCATTATTGTGAGCAAGCAAAAGCAACCTGTATATTCTTAGCAGTCACAGGTGAAAGAAAACTCACACTTAAAATAATTGTGGCTCAGCATGGATTTACAAGGCTGTTATTTTTGAGCATGACTAAAACGACCCCTTTAATAATGCAAAAGTTTGTTTTGTTATTACCCTGTCGTTTAACTATTATAATAATGTTACAATAATCTGATTATCCTTGATCATTTTAAATGCCACACTGATACTTGCTGTGTTACTTGCCTAAACCAATAAATCATACTGTACTTAGTTTGGCTAGTGTTCTAAGTGTGACACAGTCGAATAAGCTCTTCATGACAGAAAGTGGTGACAGAAGAATCAGATTACTTCAGCATTTAAATTTCATTCTTTTAATTACCTAATTTGACTTCTTGAATTATTGAAATGACACCAGATCTTTTGTTAAAATGTTTTGTGCTCTTCTATAACGAATGGCTGACCTACTACTTATATATTTACCTACAGCTCACAAATTTTTTAATCACAGTTATTTATAACAGTTACAGTAAATTATCTGATACTCTTAATAATCAGTGAAAAAAAATTATATAATTGGCAATTGTTTTTCAATTCATATTTTCATATTGGTGTGTATATATATAATATAATATAGGTCAGGTTTCTGGCCTGTCGCTGAGAAACACAGAGTTTGAGCTCCCTTCAAAGATTCTCTATTGGGTTTAGGTTTGGAGACTGGCTAGGCCATGCCAGAACCTTGATATGCTTCTTACAGAGCCACTCCTTGGTTATCCTGGCTGTGTGCTTCAGGTCATTGTCATGTTGGAAGACCCAGCCTTGACCCATCTTCAATGCTCTAACTGAGGGAAAGAGGTTGTTCCCCAAAATCTCCCAATACATGGCCCCGGTCATTCTCTCCTCAATACAGTGCAGTCGCCCTGTCCCATGTGCAGAAAAACACCCCCAAAGCATGATGCTACCAGACCAATGCTTCACAGTAGGGATGGTGTTCTGGGGATGGTACTCATTATTCTTCTACTTCCAAACACGTTTAGTGGAATTATTACACAAAAGTTCTATTTAGTTCTCATCTGACCACAAGACTTCCCACCATGACTCCTCTGGATCATCCAAATGGTAATTGGCAAACTTAAGACTTGCCTGGACATGTGCTGGTTTAAGCAGGGAAACCTTCCGTGCCATGCATGATTTCAAACCATGACGTCTTAGTGTATTACCAACAGTAATGGAAACGGTGGTCCCAGCTCTTTTCAGGTCATTGACCAGCTCCTTCCGTGTAGTTCTGATTTCTCACCTTCCTTAGGATCATTGAGACCCCACGAGGTGAGATCTTGCATGGAGCCCCAGTCCGAGGGAGATTGACAGTCAGTCATGTTTAGCTTCTTCCATTTTTTAATGATTGCTCCAAGAGTGGACCTTTTTTCACCAAGCTGCTTGGCAATTTCCCTGTAGCCCTTTCCAGCCTTGTGGAGCTGTAGAATTTTGTCTCTGGTGTCTTTGGACAGCTCTTTGGTCTTGGCCATGTTAGTAGTTGGATTCTTACTGATTGTATGGGGTGGACAGGTGTCTTTATGCAGCTAATGACCCCAAACAGGTGCATCTAATTTAGGATAATAAATGTAGTGGAGGTGGACATTTTAAAGGCAGACTAACAGGTCTTTAAGGGTCAGAATTCTAGCTGATAGACAGGTGTTCAAATACTTATTTGCAGCTGAATCATACAAATAAATAGTTTAAAAATCATATATTGTGATTTCTGGATTTTTTTTTTTTTAGATTATGTCTCTCACAGTGGACATGCACCTACGATGACAATTTTAGACCCCTCCATTTTCCTCACTGTAACAGTAAATAGGGGATGTTTAAAAAGCACACATTTTATGGTCAGTTGTACACAAACGTTTGCCTATATAATTATACATTTAAGTTTAGCTCTAAAAATAGGAAATCTACAAAAATAATCTTCTGTCAATTGTCACTTTAACATCCACCCACTGGATCTGAACAAATAGTGTCAAAATATGTCTGTGACAAATGCTTGTGCACCTGTTCAAACACTTAAGGCTTGCATAAAAATCTAGAGAATAGCAACAGTCTCTGAACAGTGTTGGAAAAGTTCTTGGCTTATTCAATTAGCAGATGCATTTATACAAAGTAAAAAGAAACTATATAAAGTCTAAGTAAATATTTGGTCCAAGCAACAAATGCTGCCTTTCTAAACAGATCCCTAACCATTTAGCTAATATTGCCTCAGAACCCCACCCCCAGTTAGAACACTATGAGTAGAGATCTTTAAGGAAAATTATGGTGATTCAGCCCCCTCCCACATTATACATTAGGGTTAAAGTATACAGCTACACCTAGACTTTTGGACCATTTGATTAACGTGACATACAGGATCCATTACTCCATGTTTTTACAGAAAAGACTAATTCACCCCTCTATGTACTGGAGTGTCAATGCAACCCATCATTTTTCACATGGCTTTATACAAAAAGATCTCTACAAGAGACTGTACTGTATAACGTTGGTCAAAGAATTTTGAACTTGCCGTGCCACTTAAACAGAATAACTCAAACAGCAAACTTGCAAGTAAGCTCTTACATATTGAATGTCCCGTGGCACTGATCACTTCAGTATTCTGGAGCACTGTTGGTAGGCAACTGAAGACAGAGGTCATCTCAGGGTACCTGGAAGAGTTTGTCAAGACTCTTAAAGAAGTAACCCTCCCTGTTTTTCTTTGACAGAATTTAAACTAATGTGTAGGTGTACATAAAGTTTGGTATTTGAA